>CM045465.1:2015277-2331012 GCA_024666655.1 Dascyllus trimaculatus | reverse complement strand
GAAGCATGGTGGTGGCAGCATCATGATGTGAAGCATGGTGGTGGCAGCATCATGAGGTGAAGCATGGTGGTGGCAGCATCATGATGTGAAGCATGGTGGTGGCAGCATCATGATGTGAAGCATGGTGGTGGCAGCATCATGATGTGAAGCATGGTGGTGGCAGCATCATGATGTGAAGCACAGTGGTAGCAGCATCATGACGTGAAGCAAGGCGGTGGCAGCATCATGATGTGAAGCATGGTGGTGGCAGCATTATGATGTGAAGCATGGTGGTGGCAGCATCATGACGTGAAGCAAGGCGGTGGCAGCATCATGATGTGAAGCATGGTGGTGGCAGCATTATGATGTGAAGTACGGTGGTGGCAGCATCATGACGTGAAGCATGGTGGTGGCAGCATAATGATGTGAAGCACGGTGGTGGCAGCATCATGACGTGAGGCACGGTGGTGGAAGCATCATGATGTGAAGCATGGTGGTGGCAGCATCATGATGTGAAGCATGGTGGTGGCAGCATCATGATGTGAAGCATGGTGGTGGCAGCATCATGATGTGAAGCACAGTGGTAGCAGCATCATGACGTGAAGCAAGGCGGTGGCAGCATCATGATGTGAAGCATGGTGGTGGCAGCATTATGATGTGAAGTACGGTGGTGGCAGCATCATGACGTGAAGCATGGTGGTGGCAGCATAATGATGTGAAGCACGGTGGTGGCAGCATCATGACGTGAGGCACGGTGGTGGAAGCATCATGATGTGAAGCACGGTGGTGGCAGCATCATGATGTGAAGCACGGTGGTGGCAGCATTATGATGTGAAGTACGGTGGTGGCAGCATCATGACGTGAAGCATGGTGGTGGCAGCATAATGATGTGAAGCACGGTGGTGGAAGCATCATGATGTGAGGCACGGTGGTGGAAGCATCATGATGTGAAGCATGGTGGTGGCAGCATCATGATGTGAAGCATGGTGGTGGCAGCATCATGATGTGAAGCATGGTGGTGGCAGCATCATGATATGTGGATGTTCCTCAGCAGCAGGTTCTGGGTAAAATGAATCCAGCTATGGTTTCCTTCAGGACAATGAACCAAAGCGAAGGTCTTCGTTGGACAACAGCGTGAGAAAGTTCACGAGTAAACAAATAAATTCTTGTTACTTTGTCTCTCGTGGGGAGAAAACATCGATCGAATCGTCCATCCGACTGAAAACAATCAGCAGTAAACAGGAGCTTAAAGGCCCTTTGTCGTCACGTACACAGTTCAACACCTGAGCTCTCAACAATCACAGGTTAAAGGTTTAAACACTCACAGGGTCGACTTCCTCTGAGGACATGCTGAGATCTCATCAGGAGGACTTTTACTACTGAGATCAAATAAACAGTGTCCAGGTGACCAACAGCTGTTTGGGTGTTTTATACGATGTGATTTTAACATCATTACATCAAAACAATCTTCTTTTTATTTATATTAAATCCCTGGAATTCACAGTTTCTCCATTTTAAAGAAGAAGAAGTTGTAATTTACAGGAAACTAAACTATTAAAAGCTAATTTCTCACCTCTCCTGCAGTCCGGCGGCTGGTTTCATCCTGAAGGGGGAGGGGCAGGGCTTCAGCTCGTGATTGGCTGTCACCGGGGCAACGCTGACGAAGGGGGCGGGGCTGTCGCTGTTGACGATGGGGACGATGGCGGAGCTACGAGAGAAGACGGGACAAAGCCTCGGGTGTTTACTGAACATTCAGCCAAGCCTCCACTCATGGGCGACTTGTGCCGGAGCTTTCAACCAGATCACATGATTCACCGCCGCTGATGAAGACCATGTGACCCAGCAGAAAACCCTGAGCGGAGGTGGCGTCGTCTACGGTGGGTTCAACAACAAACTAAAAGCTCGTTGTAGGAATTAAATAGTAAAAGACAAATTTAAGCCCATAAAATGCAACATCACTGTTCTTCTATAGATGCAGTGCCGTGCAAAAGTATTTGCCCCCCTTCAGAAATCTTCAACTCTTGTATATTTGTACTGTTGGTGCCAAGGGACCAACCGGGTGTTAGGTTCAGGGGGGCAATTACTTTTTCACGGCATTTTAAAAACGTTATTTTGTGTTTTGTGGCTTATCTCTGTCTAATATTCAATAAATATAAATACTAGTTTGATGTTCGGGAACATTTCATTGCGACAAATACGCAAAGTAGATTTCAGTAGGGGGGCAAATACTTTTTCTCACATCCTGTAGATGCGTGAAAGGAACCAAAGCACTTCCTGTTTTAACCGAAGCGTTGTGGGATATCATTCCAGTTTTCTCGGCTGACTCACCTGGGCAGTGGGACGACAGGTGGAGCGAGGCGGCGGCAGGCTATGATTGGCTGCTGCAGGGGAGTGGGCGTGGCTACAACAGGAGGGAGCTCAGCCTGGACCATGCTGCCTCCCGACGTCAACACCTGAAGAACAGGAACTCTTAATATGCACAGTTCTACATGTTTGTGCAGGTGTTGGCAGAAATAACTCAGGTGTTTGGGGTCACCTTGGTGCCCTTTGACTTCTGGGCGGAGTCAGGAGGGACGGTCGGGGTCAGGCAGAGGTCAGGGGGCGGGGCTTTGAGCTGTCTGTCAGAAACCTGAGCCTTCTCCTTCAGTCGGTACAAAACCTGAAATGAGATGTAAGAAAAACGACACACAGGACGCCGTTAAAGAAATAATGAAAACAGGTTTGGAGTTTTGAAGAATCTTGTTAACAAAGAGAAAAGAACCAGATCCTGCTTCATGTAAAAACCAATGAGCTGCATATTTCTAGAAAACAAATTCAAATCTTAAGTCTTGTGTAAAATCAGCAGCTTTACTGTTTAAGGATCCTTAATTTAAAAAGCACTTTTAAAACCCACCTGTACAAGACAGACTGCTTCTCCTTTTAAGGTTGCTCCATCTTTACTAAAGTTTAACTGTCTTATTTTAAAGTTTTGTTGTTGTTTACTAAAGCTATGTGTATTTTTGTTGTCCGGTTTTGAAAATTGCAACACAAAAAAAGTTTATTATTATTATTCTGAACCAAAGGAGACGATGAAATGAGAGAAAAACACTGAAAAACCACTTCTTTCTTGTGAATTGTTGCGCTTTCTCGAGATGTTCGAGTCAAAATTTATGGCTTTTTATAAATAGATCAAGACGATCAAAACAATTCCATTATTTAGCCACATTAGCCACACAACATGCTAACACTGATGATTTATTTTGTTGTTGTGGCTAATTCCAATGCTAGCCACATTAGCCTCACAACATGCTAACACTGACGATTTATTTTGTTGTTGTGGCTAATTCCAATGCTAGCCACAATAGCCACACAGCCTGCAAACACCGGGGATTTTCCTATTGGTGTAGCTAATGCTAGCCACATTAGCCACACAGCCAGCTAACACTGAGGACTTTTCTATTGGTGTAGCTAATGTTAGCCACAATAGCCACACAGCCTGCTAACACTGACGATTTTCCTATTGGTGTGGTTGATGCTAGCCACATTAGCCACACAGCCTGCTAACACTGAGGATTTTTCTATTGGTGTAGCTAATGCTAGCCACATTAGCCACACAGCCAGCTAACACTGAGGACTTTTCTATTGGTGTAGCTAATGTTAGCCACATTAGCCACACAGCCTGCTAACACTGAGGATTTTCCTATTGGTGTAGCTAATGCTAGCCACATTAGCCACACAGTCTGCTAACACTGAGGATTTTCCTATTGGTGTGGCTGATGCTAATGTTAGCCACATTAGATTTGGTCAAGTTTCCCAACCAAACAGTACATCATAGATGAGTAGTTCAAGGACTGTTGGAAAGTTGAAAATCTGACATTTCGTTTGGTTTTCACTGTTCAGTTTAGCAGCGACGTCGAACAGCTTCAGGAAAAAGAACAAATTTTATTCCGTTAGTCCTCTGAATCTTTAAACCTGCCAGCGGCTTCTTTTAAAATAAAAACATAAACACACAAGACGTCGCCAAAATGACCTCATTAATCAGCCACACTGGAGTTCAGACGGTTAAACTTAACACTAATAGACGTTTCGGTGTCTGCATGTTAATAATCTTTCTGCTCAGAACAAACTGACATCAGTAGAATGAAGATCAACAAGTCAAAGTTTCAGCTTCTGTCATCAGGATCAGTCAAACCTCCAAACCTCAGGAGACGATGAGTCAGAATAATCCCCCTAACTCTGTTTGATTTCACTTTATTTACACAAACACTCATTAAACTGAACTTTAGATTCACTAACAGAAAAGCAAAGTCTGTCCTGTTAAAATCTAACTTCCAGCTGTTAAACAGACGTTTCAGACCGAGGCTGATTCACCAGAGCCTCTTCTGGTGCAGCGTCGCCCTCATGTGGACAGAATGTGTATTACTATTTACTTACTACTGCATTTTTATAGCTAATGTTATATCTAAATTATTATTATTATTTTCTACTACTTTAATTTATTCCCCTTCTTTTTCAGGACATGACTACTGCATTTTAAATATTTTTTTAAAAAATTATTTAGTTTTGTTTTATTTGTTATTACTAGTTTTTATTATTTTTGTTCTGCTATATTAGTTTTTAACAATTTAAATTTTTTTCTTTTGTATTTAAGGCATGATTTACTAACATTTTTTTAATATTTGTAATTGCATCTTTTTATTATTATTACTATTATTTTTGTTTCATTTTATTTACTTGTTGTGATTGTTAAACACATTTACACACCATCTCTACTGCTAATATCTAAAAATGCCAAAATAATCATCTAAAAAAAACAATATTATTACTGCTTTACTGAGTTTTGTGTTATTTATTTATTAATTAATATTTTCAGTTAATTAATTAGCTTATTGATTGATGACTGAGCTGACCACATGTATAAAATGTTGTAGAATTCCATAAAAAAAACTGTTAAAAAATTAAAAACATTTGTACTCAAAAAAATTGCTGGACAAAAACACTATTGATTGTCATGTCGTACTGCAGATATCAATAACATTCTGTAAAGCAGAGCAGCGTGGA
Organism: Dascyllus trimaculatus; assembly: GCA_024666655.1. Taxonomy (NCBI): domain Eukaryota; kingdom Metazoa; phylum Chordata; class Actinopteri; family Pomacentridae; genus Dascyllus; species Dascyllus trimaculatus. The sequence continues at coordinate 2,325,993 of CM045465.1, read as the reverse complement.
ACCTTATTTCCTCGATATGAAGATTAATTTTTTATCCAGTTTTATGACCTGGTCTGTCCACACACACATGATATTTATCAGGTGAGTGATGCTGCGTTTTACCATCAAGCAGGTGATGACGATGACGAAGACGGTGAAGAAGAGGACGACGGCGTAAAAACCTTCTCTGCTCCAGACGTGACCTCGCTGTTCCCCCTGAAGGACGTTCTTCTGCAGGAGGATTCAGGAATTTAAAGAACACGTTAGAATAAAAACAGACTCGATCCAGCAACAATCATGATGCTGCCACCACCGTGCTTCACATCATGATGCTGCCACCATCGTGCTTCACGTCATGATGCTGCCACCACCGTGCTTCACATCATGATGCCGCCACCACCATGCTTCACATCATGATGCTGCCACCACCGTGCTTCACATCATGATGCTGCCACCACCATGCCTCACATCATGATGCTGCCACCACCGTGCTTCACATCATGATGCCGCCACCACCATGCTTCACATCATGATGCTGCCACCACCGTGCTTCACATCATGATGCCACATGCTTCATCATGATGCCGCCACCACCGTGCTTCACATCATGATGCTGCCACCACCATGCTTCACATCATGATGCCGCCACCACCGTGCTTCACATCATGATGCTGCCACCACCGTGCTTCACATCATGATGCTGCCACCACCGTGCTTCACGTCATGATGCTGCCACCACTTCATCACTTCACATCATGATGCTGCCACCATCGTGCTTCACGTCATGATGCTGCCACCACCATGCTTCACATCATGATGCTGCCACCATGCTTCACATCATGATGCTGCCACCACCATGCTTCGGCCATCATGATGCTCCACTGCTCACGCCATGATGCTGCCACCACCGTGCTTCACGTCATGATGCTGCCACCACCGTGCTTCACGTCATGATGCTGCCACCACCGTGCTTCACGTCATTATGCTGCCACCACCGTGCTTCACGTCATGATGCTGCCACCACCGTGCTTCACGTCATGATGCTGCCACCACCGTGCTTCACGTCATGATGCTGCCACCATCGTGCTTCACGTCATGATGCCGCCACCACCGTGCTTCACGTCATGATGCCGCCACCACCGTGCTTCACCTCATGATGCCGCCACCACCGTGCTTCACCTCATGATGCCGCCACCACCGTGCTTCACCTCATGATGCTGCCACCAGCGTGCTTCACCTCATGATGCTGCCACCACCATGCTTCACATCATGACGCTGCCACCACCGTGCTTCACATCATGACGCTGCCACCACCGTGCTTCACCTCATGATGCTGCCACCACCGTGCTTCACGTCATGATGCTGCCACCACCGTGCTTCACGTCATGATGCTGCCACCACCGTGCTTTACACCATGATGCTGCCACCACCATGCTTCACGTCATGATGCTGCCACCACCATGCTTCACATCATGATGCTGCCACCACCGTGCTTCACATCATGATGCTGCCACCACTGTGCTTCACATCATGATGCTGCCACCACCGTGCTTCACATCATGATGCTGCCACCACCGTGCTTCACATCATGATGCCGCCACCACCATGCTTCACATCATGATGCTGCCACCACCGTGCTTCACGTCATGATGCTGCCACCACCACGCTTTACATCATGATGCTGCCACCACCGTGCTTCACGTCATGATGCTGCCACCACCGTGCTTCACGTCATGATGCTGCCACCACCATGCTTCACATCATGATGCTGCCACCACCGTGCTTCACGTCATGATGCTGCCACCACCATGCTTCACATCATGATGCTGCCACCACCGTGCTTCACGTCATGATGCTGCCACCACCGTGGTTCACGTCATGATGCTGCCACCACCGTGCTTCACGTCATGATGCTGCCACCACCGTGCTTCACGTCATGATGCTGCCACCACCGTGCTTCACAGTGGGGATGGTGTGTTTGTTATGATGTTAATTAGAGCTAATTCAAGTGTTTATTTACTTGATAGCAGCGTGATGTTAGCTGCAGACAGACACATTACTGTGAGGAAACAGGTCTCTGAGTCTATGTGTTACTTACAGTCTGGTTCTGATTTGTTGCTGTAATATTATTACAGCCGAAGCTCCACATTCCTCACAGTAATAATATTAATTTGATCTATAAAGCTGCTCCTCAGGCTGATCGATGCCACTTTAATAGTCCTATTAAACTTTTAGTAGCACCACTCTGCTCTCTAATAATCCCCATCCATCCTGGCTGCCCGTCACCACGGCAACTAATGAGGCTGCTGCCTAATGAGTTGCCGCGGCGCCCAAGGAGCAGCCGCAGCAGCATCCCATAGTGTTAACTGAACCTCACCTCTGTGGAGACCTCGGTGATGCCGAAGTGGCCCAGGTGGCGATGCAGCACCCGGACGTTCAGTGATTGGATGACCTCCTCGGCGGGGCGGGGCTCCGAGACTCCCAGCCTATCAGAGGACACGAACAGCTCGATGCCATTCTTCTTCTCCTGTAAGAAGAAGAAGTCGGTCAGCGAGTCGGTCGAGTTCACGGCGAATGTTAAGTAAATGTTCAAGAGACTCACGTTGAGCTGGTTGATGTGAACGTGTCCTGCAGGGACGCCGAGCGCCGCCGCGACGCCTTCCCGAAACCACCGAAGAAGACTGACGTTCAGCCTCCGCACATCCACAGCCAGGTACTGAGAGAAGAAGAAGAAGAGGGAGTGAAGACAAACCTCAGAGGGTCAATAAAGAGATGATTACTGGGAAAATAATAAATGAAACAAGGGGAGGTTCAGACTTCAGACCACATCTGTTCCCAGTTTAAAGCTCAACACTGTTAAAGTTTACATGGTCTCTGGAATGAATCTTCAAATTTTAAACTCAAAATACCAAAAATATGGTTCATTTCTTCACGACTGAACTAGTTTAAGTCTTGTTCAGTGTCTGTAGCTTTAAATTCAGGAAAAAGACTCTCTCTGCGTTTGTGATTAACAGCACAGAGGAAAATTAAATGACTGTGTGAGGCCAGGACTTTCTATTACTTCATCATTTTACAGAATCAGAAATACTTTATTGATCCCCATCCTTGTAGCTAATGCTAATGATAGCCACATTAGCCACACATCAAGCTAACATGGAGGATTCTCCTATTGTTGTGCGTGGCGAATGCTAATAGTAACCCACTAACCCTAACCCTAGCCACATTAGCTGCACTACATGCTAACACTGACCATTTTTGTATTGTTGGGCTAATGCTAATGTTAGCCCCATTAGCTACACAGCATGGCAACACTAAGGATTTTCCTGTTGTTGTGTGTGGCTAATGCTAATGTTAGTCACATTAGCCACACACCGTGCTGACACTAAGAAATGTCTTATTGTTGGGCCAGTGCTAATGCTAGCCATATTTGCCACACATCAAGCTAACACTGAGGATTTCTTTTGTTGTTGTGACTAATGCAAATGCTAGTCACATTAGCCACGCAGCATGCTAACACTGAGGATTTTCCTATTGGTATGGCTAATGCTAATGTTAGCCACATTAGCCCCACACAGTATGCTAATACTAAATATTTCTTTTGTTGTGTGTGGCTAATGCTAATGTTAGCCACATTAGCCACACACCGTGCTGACACTAAGAAATGTCTTATTGTTGGGCCAGTGCTAATGATAGTCACATTTGGCACACAGCATGCTAACACTGAGAATTTCTTTCGTCGCTGTGGCTAATTCTAATGTTAGCCACATTAGCTGCACAACATGCTAACACTGAGAATTTTCTTATTGGTTTGGCCAATACTAATATTAGCCACATTAGCCACAATAGCCATACAGCATGCTAACATTATGGATTTTCCTACTGTTGCACGTGGCTAATGCTAATGATAGCTACATTAGCTGCTCTACATGCTAATAATGAGGATTTATTTTGTTGTTTTCAGCAATGCTAATGTAAGGCACATTAGCCACACAGCCTGCTAACACCAAGGATATTCCAATTGGTGTGGCTAATGCTAATGTTAGCCACATTAGAGTTGATGAAGTTTCTCAGTCATAGATGAGCAGTTCAAGGACTGTTGGAAAGTTTAAAATCTGACATTTCGTTCGGTATTCACAGTTTGGTTTAGCAGCGACATCGGACAGCTTCAGGAAAAAGAGCGGTGGCTAAAATATTTTACATTTTAGCATTAAAAAAAAACACGTGACAGCAGTGCTACAAGTAGAAACAGTTATTCTGGAGGCCTGAAATTAGAATTTATTTCATATTCCATTTTTAAAAATGGGTTTAAGACGTGTTTCACTACTTCAGAAAATAAAAAAAGATTGAATTAATCACAGGAGAAGAACCACAAACAACTGAAAACTAGTCAACAGCTTTTAGCAGACATTTAAAAGCGACAGTTTGCGGTCATGTTGATGGAGCTACGCTAGCAGTTTCCCTTTGCTTACATTGTTTGTGCTAAGCTAAGCTAAAAACACACTTAAGTCAGCAGTGATTCAGACACATGGAGATGAAAGTGACTTTAAAAACAAAGAATGCTTCCCTGAATGTGAACAAACATGAATCCTGACCTCTTCTGCTCTCCGTCCGTCAGCCTCGAACCTCCGACCGCTGCAGCTTTAACCTCGTCGGCGTCTCAGCCTTCGCAAAAACAACAACATGTTCTGCTGCCTTCTAATTCAATATCCGGATACAAACGGCGGCCAGACACACGGCTGATGTCATTACCGTCTGCTTCTGCTTTCACTTTGCTCTCAGACTAACTGCTGCTTCTCTGTCTGTGATGATTCTCACATCCGAGGAGCTCAAACGTGTTGGTTTCTCTTCATTTTAGCTCCAATATTTCCCCAATAAAAACATTTAAAACCAGTAAAAAGACGAATGAACCTGAAATAAAAGCAAAAGTCAACCTGAAGACGAAGAACAGGCTCACAGACTAAAATAATATCCAGTTTAGTGACACAAACCGCCAAGAAAACAACTAAACTCTCACGTTTAAGGAGCTGAAACATGACAGTTATCTGACATTTTAGCTCAAACTGTTAATAAATAATAAAAACTGTTTAAAACTGTTAAAGCAGCGACGTCTGAACGGCTTCACAGGCTCAAATATTCAGTTTAGTGACAAGAACGACAAAGAAATCCACAATATTCTGACAGTTGTGCTTAAAAAATGACTCAAACCGTTAATCAATAATCAAAACTACTGAACTGTTAAAGCAGATAATCAGATGACGAGTCTCTACAAAATAAAAGCACCGACCGAGACGTCTGAAAATCTTCACAAGCTAAAGGAAATATTAAGTTTACTCATACAAATGAGCAAGAAAACAGTAAATTCTGTTGCTGGAAACAATAAATCAATAATCAATGAAACAGTTAAAGCAGATAATCAATCAACTGAGTCTCTACAAAATAAAAGCACCATGGAGATTCGTGAAAAGCTTTACTCACATAAATGAGCAAGAAAACAGGAAATTCTGTTGCTGGAATTTGGATATTTTTCTATTTTTGTACTCAAACAACTAATCAATAATCAATAAAACTGTTAAAGCAGGAAGTTAAGGCGACAATAAAGACAGAAACATTTAAACAAGCTAAAAAATATATTTGGTTACTGCAGAAACGAGCAAGAAAACCTAAAAATTCTCATTAAACTACTAAATATTCTGATGGTTTTGCTTAAAAAATTACTCAAATAGTTAATCAATAATCAATAAAACTGTTAAAGCAGCTAATCAGACGAAGAGTCTCTACAAAATAAAAGCACCACAGAGACATTTAAACAAGCTAAAAATATTTGGTTTCTGACTTAAACGAGGAAGAAAACCTAAAAAAAAATGAGAATTAAAAATACTGAAGCAGGAAGCAACACAGAGCCGTTTAAATGAGCTAAAAACATTAAATTTACCGTCATTTTTGCTTAAAAACACCTCAAACTGTTCATCAATAATCCAAATTAATCCAAACAAACTAGTAAATCTTCAGTTTAGTGACAGAAATGAACAATAAAACCTGAAAATCCTCAAATCTGAGGAGCTGGAATCTTAATTTCATCACTTATTTGTGCTTAAAGGTGATTTAAACTGTTATTATTGTCATTAAAATTGTCATTAAAGCACCAATAACTCTAAAGATATTTAAACACGCTACGAAATATTCTGAAAACCCGACATTTTTCACAATAAAAGGCTAAATTTGACTGTTAATCAACAGTTTACCAAAATAAAATCATCAATCAACACAAAGATGTTTGAATAAACTTCAAAAATCCACTTTTTTCATAATAAACTAAAACATTTTCTATCATTTCTGCTTAAAAACGACTCCAACGGACTCGATTATAATCAATTCTGTCATTTACCTGATAAACTGGTGCAGCTTTAATCAGTTTAAGCCGATAACGAATCAGAAAACCAAACAGAAACAAGCGAACCTGAGGAGCCTGACCGGGTCTGAGAGCCGAAAACTAAATAAATAAACAACAGTGAGAGAAACTACAGCCTGGGAAGTAAATAAAAGCAGAATACACCTGTAAACAAACAAACAACCTCACCAAGGGAACAAGCAAACATTGTTGATCCTCCGGAGGAATGAACTCCTGACAGTCGGAGCTCCACTTCCTGATCTACTAACTCTCTGATCTCTGATTGGCTTAGAGCCCAACCTTGCCGCCTGATTGGCTGTCGTCCAGGTAATGCCATTATCCCGCCGCGCTTCCTGTCGGGATCAGCTGCTATTTATGTCCGACACACAAATGCACACAAACACACACTAATAACCACTAATTAGCCCTCAGGTCAGGAGGGGGGAGGAGGGGGCTAATTTGGACCAATCAGACACATCAGAGAGGTTAGGAGGGGGAGGAGGGGGGAGGAGGGGGGAGGTGATCAATAAAACTAAAAGAAGAGGGGGAGAGTGGAGAGAAGAAATAAAGAAAAACGAAACAAAATCAGGCTTAAAGTCAATTAAAGCTGCAGGAAGTAATCGATTAATTGATCAGCTGATCAGCAGGAAGTCATTTTGCTGCTTTAAGGCTCTAAAATAATCACCTGTAAAATACAAACTACTGTTTTTGTTGACACCAAATTAAATATTTTACTTTCAACTCTTCAAAAAACATTCATTCTAAGCTTCTTTACTGTTATTATGTCGCCAAACAGCCAGTTATTAAAGAAAAAACAGGAGGAAGAAACTAAGTTGGGCTAAAAAATCAATTAAAGCTGCAATAATTAGTCAATTAACTGATTGATTGATCAGCAGAAAATTAACAGAAGCTGATTTTTAAACATTTGGTACTTTCAGTCACCCGTAAAGTGAAAACTGTTGTTTTTCTAGACAGGAAGTCTGAGTGACGCCTCCTCTGGTCTCCACCTGGTGGATCAACCAGGTACTACAGCTGATCTATGATACATTTACTGACATGCACAACCTTCTTCTTTTTTTTCTTTGCTCAGTTAACTCTTTAATATCAGTTAGATCATTAACATCCTTATTGTCAGTTGGTGTCGGCCATGTTTCAAGCTAACAGAAACAAAGACAGCGTAAGAAACAGCTGATCAGTCATGTGACTTAAAAGTTCTTTAAGGTCATTAACCTTCCGTTAGTCTTTGTCATGGTGCCCGTTGCTAGCTAAACTCCCACAATGCTCTCTGATCGACAACATGAACTGTAGTCTGAGTGACGCTTCCTCTGGTCTCTACAGTATTAAACAGTGAGAGGCTCCTCCTGGTGGAACAATCAGGTACTACAGGTAATGTACGATATATCTTCTGACATGCATGACCTTCTTCTTTTTTCCTTACCAGTCAACATATCTTTACTAAGTTAACCCTTTAATATCAGTTATATTGGTAAGATCCTTAATTTATCCACCTATAAGAGAATAATGGATTAAAGTCAGAAGTTGTCAGCCATGTTTTATACTGCTGTAAACAAAGACAACGGAAGACACAGCTGATCAGTCATGTGACTTAATTGTTCTTTAAGGTCATTAACAACCTTTGTCATGGTAGCTAAACCCCCACAATGCTCTCTGTTTGTAGTCTGAGTGACGCCTCCTCTGGTCTCTACCTGGCGGAACAACCAGGTACTACAGCTGATGTATGATACATTTACTGACATGCACGACCTTCTTCTTTTTTCCTTATTGGTCAACGTATCTTTGCTAAGTTAGCTCATTAACATCAGTTATATCCTTAATAGCCTTATTGTCAGCAGGTGTCGGCCATGTTTCATGCTGTTGTAAACAAAGACAACGTCAGAAACAGCTGATCAGTCATGTGACCTAATTGTTCTTTAAGGTCATTAACCACCACAGAAGTCTTTGTCATGGTAGCTAAACCCCCACAATGCTCTCTGTTTGTAGTCCGAGTGACACCTCTTCTGGTCTCCAACTGGTGGAACAACCTGGTACTACAGCTACAGCTGATCAGTCACGTGACTTAAATGCTCTTAAGTCAGAACCTACTTAGATAAATAATCAATAGCTGCATCTTGTTTCTGGGACAGTGATACGGTTAAAGTCCACACAGTTCAAAGAGAAACCACGTAATTCAATATATAACTGAAAAAATAAATAACTGATGACACAATGTTTGAATCTAAGGGTTGAAAATGTTATTTTTTTCTTGCAAAATAAACCGAAGCGCTGATAAAACAGCGTCAAACCTCCCCCAGTAAAGACAGAAGCTGACGGATGAATCATGAATCCCTCTGTGGGCTTGAAGTGGCGTCAAAGTTCCCTCCACCAACAGACGAAACTCAAACCGCCGACATGAATTATTTATCATCTCGACACACATGCTGGACCTGAACACCGAGTGGGCACAGATCTGAACCACCTGCTGGTTCTGTGTCCTCTAATATTTGATTTTGTACAGAACGTTTTAATCCTGCAGGAAGGAAAATACTCGATCCTAAAGAGGACGAACGCACACTGGAGCTGGTTTATTGTGTCAGATGAGCACACAGAGAGGATTTTAAATGTGTCAAAATACAAAAATAAAACTGGTTAGATGCTCAAAACCCCTATACTGCAGAAATTATATTCAATTATATTATATATAAGATTTCTTGTTTTGTTATAATACAGATAATAAATCACAGAAAAGGCAAGAACTCTAAATAACGTTGTATTTTTATAAATGATAATTTGCTGATTTGCAATGTTTTGACAGTAAAATCCCACTATTGACTGTATTTACATCAGAAAAAAATATTACTTTACAGACATTTGCTGCTATTTGAAAAAATAGTTTAATATATTTGAAAAAATAAGTAAAATAAGCACAGAAATGTTAACCTTAAAAAAATACTGAAAATAACGTCCTCATCACAAATCTGCATTTTTACAAAGGGTAATTAACTAAAGTATTATTAATAAACTATTTTTATTATGTTAAAATCAGCAAAAAGAAAAATTCTTGAGATTCTTGATGTTATTTAAAAGAAAAAAATCATGTATATTCAGATTTTTCCTGTTTGTTAAATTATAGATACTACTGGGTAAAATTGCAAAAAATAATAATAATACTAATGATCAATAATTATTAACTACGGAGCTTAACCTGGACCAGTGGTCCTCAACCACCGGGTCATGGACCGGTACCGGGCCGCACAGAAAGAATGAAAGCGCTTTATTGTATTTTAGGCAGAGTCCGCAGGTTATTTTATTTTGAAAAATGACCAGATCATTTTCCTGCCACTTCCATCTGTGCAAGAACATTGTCTTGCTTGAAACAGGGGCCTGCAAAGAAGCATCCCACATGATGCTGCCACCACCGTGCTTCACGTCATGATGCTGCCACCACCATCGCGCTCGATGACCGGTCCATAGAAAATTGTCTAGCTTGAAACCGGTCCGTGGGTTGCAGACCACTAACCTAGACAAGACTGTATTATTATTCACGAATATAAATATGACAAAATTGTTTATTTTTGGCAAATCTTTAAATGACACAATAAGAATAAAGTGACTTTAGAATAATTAACATTAAAATGGCTAAAAGGTTGAAAATCAAACACGTTTTTTTCTGTTTTTACAGTTTCTGGATGTAAACGGTGTCAATTTGATGATTTTTTAAATTAGAAAACACATCTGTCAGACCTACAGACAGGTTTTGGGGTTTCATTAATCATCCTAGATTATGATTTATTCTATTTTAATTGATGCTATATATTAGAACAGGGGGGTTATCTGATGGTAATTTATCCACAATAAAAAGTGAAATCCTGACTGGTTGTGACACAATCAGGACACCACTTATTCAGTCCATCAGACGTGGATTATTCTGAAGGTAAATGTGGACGGACTTCCTCCACAGATCATCTGAGGTTCAGTTTCCACAGTGAGGCTTTAGAGCAGCAGCAGCCTGCAGGGGAAAGTCAATTAACACACCAAAGGGTTACGTAAGGTTGTGTTGAGCCTCGCAGCAGCTCCTCATTGATAAAAGCAGAAGAGGGCAGCGGAGGACGGAGGCAGCGTTTCTACAGCAGGACTGGATTATTATCTAACGTTTTCTCTCAGCGGCCGGTTCTGACTTTTATAAGAGCAGGACGGAGATAAATCCACTTATAAAGACCAAGAATATCATCCTGGAACTCTTCATTGGCTATGATGGAAAAACAATCCTGCATTTTGGTTCTTTTACAGATTTATTAAAGGTCTAAGTCTGTTGGATCATAAATATTCATACATTAATGTTCATGTCTGGTTAAACTGGTCCAGAAGAACCTCCTCAATTCTTCTGGTTCCTCTTTGACTCCTCTGGACAGAACTGGTTCAGTCCAACTAAATGTGTCGTCTCCATGACTCAGACTGGTTTCTTCAGGTTCTTGATGGTCTAAGTCAGGTCTTTGGGAGGACCAGTCTAAAACCTTCATTCTAGTCTGACTGAACCACTTCATGAGCATAATACTGCCGCCTCCATGCTTGATGGTCGGTTTCAGACTGGTCTCCCCAAAGTCCTGACTGAAACTACCACCTGCTGCTGAAAGACACCTGGTCAGGATGGTCAAGAGTCGACCAGGAACCAGCAGAAAGCAGGTCTGTTTAGTTTAGTCCAGTTTGGTTTAGTCCAGTTTGGTCCACATTTAGTCCAGTTTGGTCCACATTTAGTCCAATTTGGTCCACATTTAGTCCCGTTTGGTCCACCTTTAGTCCAGTTTGGTTCACATTTAGTCCAGTTCGGTCCACATTTAGTCCAGTTTGTTCCATATTTAGTCCAGTTTGGTTTAGTCCAGTTTGGTCCACATTTAGTCCAGTTTGGTCCACATTTAGTCCAGTTTGTTCCATATTTAGTCCAGTTTGGTTTAGTCCAGTTTGGTCTACCTTTAGTCCAGTTTGGTCCACATTTAGTCCAGTTTGTTCCATATTTAGTCCAATTTGCTTTAGTCCAGTTTGGTCCACATTTAGTCCAGTATGGTTTAGTCCAATTGGTCCACATTTAGTCCAGTTTGGTCTACCTTTAGTCCAGTGCGGTCCACCTTTAGTCCAGTTTAGTCCATGTTTAGTCCAGTTTGGTCCATATCTAGTCCAGTTAGGTCTACCTTTAGTCCAGTTTGATCTACATTTAGTCCAGTTTAGTCCACATTTAGTCCATGTTTTCTTCACATTTGGTCTATTAGTTTCTTGACACCTGGTCAGGATGGTCCAGAGTCGACCAGGAACCAGCAGAAAGCAGGTCTGGATGAACCAGAAGCTGCTGGAACACAGCTGTCAGTGTCCACAGGGTTGGACATCAACATGAGCTGAGAGGCTCCATGAAGAAGGAAGTTCTTCTTCTAGAAGCAGAACCTTAAAGCTCCACTGATCACATGGACAAAGAAAAGGCCTTCTGGAGGAAAGTTCTGAGGTCAGATGGAACAAAGACTGAGGAGAGAAGGTGAGGCCTTCAACCCCAACAACACCAGACCTACCATCCAGCATGGAGGTGGCAGCATCATGCTCTGTGGAACTGGAGCTTCACACAAAGTCAATGGAACAATGAATGAGGAGGATCAGAACCTAAAACCATCAGCAGAAGGTTGATCTGGGACACAGCTGGATGTTCCAACCAGACAATGAGCCCAAACACATCAAAGTGGTGAAGAAATGGTTCCATCAGGCTGGAATGAAGGTTCTAGACTGGTCCCCCCAAAGAAAGTCCTGACTTAGACCATCAAGAACTTGAAGAAACCAGTCTGAGTCATGGAGACGACACATTTAGTTGGACTGAAGCGGTTCTGACCAGAGGAGTCAAAGAGGAACCAGAAGAACCCAACTGAGGTGAAATTTACCAAAGGATGTTCAACCAAATATTAAGGTTAAAACTCATCACTTCACTTCCTGTTCTACTAAAATAAAGTTTCCTTTAAGTGGTCCAAAGTCTCTCTTCCATAACCGGGTCACCTGAACACACATTTATTATTTACAACGGTTAGTTAGACCCACGTTCGTATTAATATTTCACATCAGCGCTCAGGGTCTTGGTGCGTGGTTGTTTTATTCATCAGGCGTTGTGCAGGGTGACCTATATCCTACTGCAAGGACCCCCGCAGACTAACACAGCCAGGTGAACCGTCTGGAAACTCCCAGCATCCCGTCTGTCTTCTGGTTTCCGCCGGAGGTTTTGCACAGATTTTCTCGACTCCCACAATGCATCTGCAGCGACGGAGAGTTTTGGCAGAGGGAGTCGAGACGCGAAGACGTTTAGTGAAACGGAAAATCTGAAACTTATTTATTTTTCTCTTAAAAATAAACGTCCGCCCACGTCGGCACCAGACGGTTTCACTCTGATGCTGTTTATGAAAGTATTAAACTATGAAGAACCAACCAGAGCCTCGTCAGACGATCTGGTTCTTCATCTCCAGAACCTCCATCACTGATCAGAGTTCTATCTTCAGACCATGAATGTCTCCTTGGAGTCCATAGAGGGGGGTCCACATGGATCAGAACCTCATCAGTCCAGCAGACAGACACAGGACATGTAGGAGGAACAACACACTGGAGTTCTGGTAGAACCTGGACCCAGATCAGTTTACATCCATCCAGGTGACGATGGAAGGAACATTTTATCTGCAGGAGACACCATGATGCTGCCACCACCGTGCTTCACATCATGATGCTGCCACCACCGTGCTTCACATCATGATGCTGCCGCCACCGTGCTTCAGGTCATGATGCTGCCACCACCATGCTTCACATCATGATGCTGCCACCACCATGCTTCACATCATGATGCTGCCACCACCGTGCTTCACGTCATGATGCTGATCATGATGCTGCCACCACCGTGCTTCACGTCATGATGCTGATCATGATGCTGCCGCCACCATGCTTCACGTCATGATGCTGATCATGATGCTGCCGCCACCGTGCTTCAGGTCATGATACTGCCACCACCATGCTTCACATCATGATGCCGCCACCACCGTGCTTCACATCATGATGCTGCCGCCACCATGCTTCACGTCATGATGCTGATCATGATGCTGCCACCACCATGCTTCACATCATGATGCTGCCACCACCATGCTTCAAGTCGTGATGCTGCCACCACCGTGCTTCTCATCATGATGCCACCACCATGCTTCTCATCATGATGCTGCCACCACCGTGCTTCTCATCATGATGCTGCCACCACCATGCTTCTCATCATGATGCCGCCACCACCATGCTTCACATCATGATGCTGATCATGATGCTGCCACCACCATGCTTCACATGTGATGTTGCCACTACCGTGCTTCACATCATGGTAGCCACCACCGTGCTTCATCTGTGATGCCGCCACCTATGCTTCACGTCATGATGCTGATCATGATGCTGCCACCACCATGCTTAACATCATGATGCTGCCCACCATGCTTCACGTCATGATGCTGCCGCCACCATGCTTCACATCATGATGCTGCCACCACACCGTGCTTCACATCAGATGCTGCCGCCACCGTGCTTCACATCATGATGCTGCCACCACGTGCTTCACATCATGATACACTTCACCACCGTGCTTCACATCATGATGCTGCGCCACCATACTTCACATCATGATGCCACACCACCGTGCTTCATCATGATGCCGCCACCACCGTGCTTCATATCATGATGCCGCCACCACCATGCTTCACATCATGATGCTGCCACCACCGTGCTTCACATCATGATGCTGCCACCACCGTGCTTCACGTCATGATGCTGATCATGATGCTGCCACCACCATGCTTCACATCATGATGTTGCCACCACCGTGCTTCACATCATGATGCCGCCACCACCGTGCTTCACATCATGATGCCGCCACCATGCTTCACGTCATGATGCTGATCATGATGCTGCCACCACCATGCTTAACATCATGATGCTGCCACCACCATGCTTCACGTCATGATGCTGCCGCCACCATGCTTCACATCATGATGCTGCCACCACCGTGCTTCACATCATGATGCTGCCGCCACCGTGCTTCACATCATGATGCTGCCACCACCGTGCTTCACATCATGATGCCGCCACCACCGTGCTTCACATCATGATGCTGCCGCCACCATGCTTCACATCATGATGCCGCCACCACCGTGCTTCACATCATGATGCCGCCACCACCGTGCTTCATATCATGATGCCGCCACCACCATGCTTCACATCATGATGCTGCCACCACCGTGCTTTAAATCATGATGCTGCCACCACCATGCTTTAAATCATGATGCTGCCACCACCATGCTTCACATCATGATGCTGCCACCACTAGGGCTGCACAATTAATCGAATTTTGATCACGATCACGATTTTTGCTGCCACGATTAAACTAACCTGATCGTCGGCGATATTTACATTTAAAATGCGGCTCTGCTGCAGATCTAATGAAGCACTTTCTTAATCAGTAGTCAGACAAACACCAGGGGGCGAACACATGCTTGAGGCTTTATGAAGCTGCCAAAATAACAAGGGAGGACACCTGCAGCGGGAACCTGAAGTCACTCGGTGGACTGGGACTGATGAGAGTCATGTCAACAGAAGAAAGTAGGAGCATCATGGTGAGGAGCTACTGCCTCAAAACGGATCAACATCCATTGTCTGGAGTTGTTCGGATTCAGGGCAAATGACGTTAAACAAGAATGAGTCATATGTAAAGAGTGCGGCAGAGCTGTGTCTGCCCTGCAGAGTAACACTACTAATCTGTTCAACCATCTGAAAAAACATCACAAACACGAGGAATGCATGAAGGCTAAAGCTAACGCTGATTCACAAAATTCCCGTCCGTGTCCAGCAGCAACCCAGACAACCATAACAGCGAGCAACACCGCATCCATCTACCTCCCAAAGACACACAGAAATAACTGACGCAATATCGTTTTATTTGGCCAAAGACGTGTCCACTAAATACAGTGAGCAACGAGGGCTTCAGAAAAATGGTCAAAACACTGGACAAGAAATATGTGATCCCCTCGCGCAATTATTTGTGGGGGGGATGAGGGGATCGCTTTGAGGTCGGGACCGATTATCTCTCAAACCACGCTCAAAACGATCGCAATAAAAGTTAGCTAGCTAGCAAGTTAGCAAATCAAACCGATCTTTATTTGTAAAGCAGGTTAGTTCTCACCTGACCTGCTTTATAAGGTCAGGTGAGAACCTTATAAAGCAGGAGGTAGACATGGAGAATCTGGGAACGAGGCTCTGCTGCTGCCGGTTGACCCAGACGGCTGCCGATCATCTTTAGAATCTGGATCAGGTTCTGAATTCATCCGATCCAGATTATTTAATTATGTTATCATTTATTTATTCTTATTTAAAATTTCATTTAGTGCTGAAAACTGTTCCTAAACTGTATTGTTTGCTTAGTGCAATAAAAATACAGGTGTTTTTCTAACATAATGAATAATCGTGATTAATAATCGTGATTACAATATTGATCAAAATAATCGTGATTAGCATTTTGGCCATAATCGTGCAGCCCTAGCCACCACCATGCTTTAAATCATGATGCTGCCACCACCGTGCTTCACATCATGATGCTGCCACCACCGTGCTTCACATCATGATGCTGCCACCACCGTGCTTCACATCATGATGCTGCCACCACCATGCTTCAGATCATGATGCTGCCACCACCATGCTTCACACCATGATGCTGCCACCACCATGCTTCACATCATGATGCTGCCACCACCATGCTTCACATCATGATGCCGCCACCACCGTGCTTCACATCATGATGCCGCCACCACCGTGCTTCACGTCATGATGCTGCCACCACCGTGCTTCACGTCATGATGCTGCCACCACCATGCTTCCCGTCATAGGACCGGTCATTGAGCGCATTGACCGTTCCGTAGAAAATCGTCTTGCTTTAAACCAGTCCGTGGTGCAAAAAAGGTTGCAGACCTCCAGTATAAAATACAGGGTTCACTCTAATGCATTCATATTTTAAGACCTACAAAATGTAGAATTTGAGATTCTACCCACTGAAAGAATTAAAGCTCTGATAATTAAAGCAGCATCATTTTCTAATCTCTACCTCATCACTGTTTGTTCATAGTCTGAGGATGGAAACAGAACAAAGGGAACCAGAACTGAAGAGCTGATTAATATTTGTTGATGGTAAATATTAATTAGCAGAGCTTTAAAACAGTAAATAAATGGACTCCTGGTTGTTCTTTACTGTCTAAGCTGCAGCTCTGAACACCTTCTTCTCCTCTCAGCTGAGTCTTGTTTGTACAGCACAGACTGAACCAGGATCTGGGACAAAGCAGAACAAATGTCCGTCCCCAGAACCCTGGGTCTCCATGTTCCCTCCACCCTCCTCACTCGTCCACCTGAGTCTCAATGTCACCCTGAAGGTCGCTGCTGTTTATCTCCCCGTTACGTAACCTCCCATTGTGGAGGTAAAGTGGGTCTCCGTCACGCACACACTCATGATCAGCGTCGCCATGGCAACAGAGTCAGAGCAGCATCCCTCCTCCGGCTGACGGAGACGAACTAAGCAGCATCCGTCCATTCAGCCCGGTCGGTTCACCGTGACCTCTGACCTCATCGGCATGAGACAGGAAGTGACCTCGTCTGTCAGGGACGTCCGATCTACGAGCCTCAGCAGGGAAAAACTCAGATCTGAAGCCTTCAGCTGGTGGAATTTATCAAACCGGGGCTTCAGAATCGGAGAAAACATCACAGGAAGCTGCCGGATTTACTACGTTGACTCATCCTGTACGTTTAAAAGCATTTATGCTCGACGGAAGGAGGTTTTTGTTTTCAATAAAGGAGCAAATTTGTTATTTTGAGCAATAAAAACAACCTCTGAGGTTGGTGGAATCACACAAGCACATTCAGACACATTCTTAGTGGCTTTATCACCATAATAATGTCAAAATAAGAGTCTTTTTCTACCGCTTTTAATCATCAATCTGCTCTAAACTGATAATACTTTAATTAGAAGTGTTTCATCTTTTCTATTTTACCTTTTACTTTGTTTTATTTCTCTTATTGTGATCTTAAGTTTTACTCTGCTGTATTTAAAGGTTAAATGTGCTGATTAATGAAGCAGATGCTTAAAAATAAAATGTGTTTTTTTCTCAAACGTCTGAAGTGAAACTGGGTTTTTCGTGCACAGAAGGACTTTTATCGCCTAACAAAGAAGTTTCAACCAGCAGCAAAGTAAAAATTATAATTACTGAGATGAAAAACATCAATTCAAGTCCTCATCACGTGTGTTTAAAAGCAAAAAGTTCTCGTTCTAACTCTCCACAACCAGAGGAAACGTCTGTCCTAAGTGTAAAAATAATAATTTACTGACATACAACCAAGAAACCCATCAACTTACAGCGTTTAAGAAGCTCGACTCGCCAAATGTTTGTCACTAATCCTTTACAAATGACTAAAACATTGTTCTGTTATCAAAATGGCTGCTGATTAATTCTCTGACAATCAATTAACCATCAAATCATCGCAGCTTCAGCCTTTTGAAGGACGTTTTCTTCTTTCAGATCACACAATTAAACGCCAAAAAACAACCAAAGAGAATATTCTGAGGAGGAAAAACTACATTTCCCAGCTGGCTTTGCAGAAAACGTGAAGGAAGTAACTCATTTCATATTAATGGCTGATTTAAAGGAAACAAAAAAGGTGAAAAACAACAGAGAATTATTTTTAAAACTACTTTAGAACTGTCTGATTGAAAAGTGTTCTGTGATTGGTGGACCCCTCCCACTTCCTGACTCTGTCAGCCAATCACAGAGCAGGCTACTCACCACGGTGACCAGGTGTCGAGCAGAAACGGCGGCGTGCTCCGGCTGAACATCGTGATGAGGTCGAGTCAGCAGGTCGAGGCCTCGGCGGCCCGAAGGCTCCTGACGGAACCGAGAGTCCAGCAGAGACGGAGGCATCTGATTGGACAGGCCGGCCGGGGGAGGATGATGACGGTGGTGAAGATGGCGGTGAGGGCGATGAAGGTGGTGGAGGTGGAGGGACTCTGGAGGGTCGACTTCATCCTGTCGAGGGAATAAAGATGGAGGGAAGCGACCGGAGTGACGAGAGAGGAGGAGATCACCGCTGGACGACTCTGAGGAGGAGAAGAAGAAGAAAAACCTGTAGTACTAGAAGGTAAATGTAGTACTAGAGGGTAAATGTAGTACTAGAAGGTAAATGTAGTACTAGAAGGTAAATGTAGTACTAGAAGGTAAATGTAGTACTAGAGGGTAAATGTAGTACTAGAAGGTAAATGTAGTACTAGAGGGTAAATGTAGTAGTAGAGGGTAAATGTAGTACTAGAGGGTAAATGTAGTACTAGAAGGTAAATGTAGTACTAGAGGGTAAATGTAGTACTAGAGGGTAAATGTAGTACTAGAGGGTAAATGTAGTACTAGAGGGTAAATGTAGTACTAGAGGGTAAATGTAGTTTTAGAGGGTAAATGTAGTATTAAAGGGTAAAGTAGTGTTAGAGGGTAAATGTAGTACTAGAGGGTAAATGTAGTATTAGAGGGTAAATGTAGTACTAGAGGGTAAATGTAGTACTAGAGGGTAAATGTAGTATTAGAGGGTAAATGTAGTACTAGAGGGTAAATGTAGTATTAGAGGGTAAATGTAGTACTAGAGGGTAAATGTAGTACTAGAAGGTAAATGTAATGTAGTACTAGAGAAGGTAAATGTAGTACTAGAAGGTAAATGTAGTACTAGAAGGTAAATGTAGTACTAGAGGGTAAATGTAGTATTAGAGGGTAAATGTAGTACTAGAAGGTAAATGTAGTATTAGAAGGTAAATGTAGTACTAGAGGGTAAATGTAGTACTAGAGGGTAAATGTAGTACTAGAAGGTAAATGTAGTACTAGAGGGTAAATGTAGTACTAGAGGGTAAATGTAGTACTAGAAGGTAAATGTAGTACTAGAGGGTAAATGTAGTACTAGAGGGTAAATGTAGTACTAGAGGGTAAATGTAGTACTAGTAAGGTAAATGTAGTACTAGAGGGTAAATGTAGTACTAGAGAGGGTAAATGTAGTACTAAATGTAAGGTAAATGTAGTACTAGAGGGTAAATGTAGTACTAGAGGGTAAATGTAGTATTAGAGGGTAAATGTAGTACTAGAGGGTAAATGTAGTACTAGAAGGTAAATGTAGTACCAGAGGGTAAATGTAGTACTAGAAGGTAAATGTAGTACTAGAAGGTAAATGTAGTACTAGAAGGTAAATGTAGTACTAGTATTAGAAGGTAAATGTAGTACTAGAAGGTAAATGTAGTACTAAAAGGTAAATGTAGTACTAGAGGGTAAATGTAGTGTTAGAGGGTAAATGTAGTAGTAGAGGGTGAATGTAGTACTAGAGGGTAAATGTAGTACTAGAAGGTAAATGTAGTACTAGAGGGTAAATGTAGTATTAGAGGGTAAATGTAGTACTAGAGGATGTACTGAGGCTCCAACAGATGTATTAAATCTGTTTTCTCTCCATGATGTCAGTAAATGTATCATAGATCAGCTGTAGTTCCTGGTTGTTCCACCAGGTGGAGCCTCTTACTGTTTAATACTGTAGAGACCAGAGGAGGCGTCACTCAGACTACAGTTCATGTTGGAAGCAGAGAGCATTGTGGGAGTTTAGCTAGCAACGGGCACCATGACAGAGACTTATGAGGAGGTTAATGACCTCCGATCAGAGTCATTGTGGCTGAGTTTTCTCTAATAATAAATCAGCTGTTTGGTCTCACATGAAAAGTGTGGATCAGAGTTTCCTTGAATGTCTTGTTTTGTTGAAATCTTTTCCGTTTACCGTCATGAAGGAGGAAAGAAATCAGGAAATATTCAAACTTTAGAAGCTGTAATCAAAGAATTAAGAGTTACTTTACTGAAAACCTGATAAATGGAGTCTCAGACTAATTGATCAACGTCTCCAACAGTCCTGCCAGGTCTGATCTACAGACGTAAGATGGAGGAAGAAGAGCCGACTGTAATAAAAGATCTGCTCCATCAGCGAAACAGCAGATCAGCAGCCTGAGAGGAAACTCCTGAACCGGCTGAACCTGAACGCTGCATAATTCATCCCCAGACTTTATTTATCCTGAGAGGAACAAACCAGCTGCAGACGTCTATTTAGAGTCGACAGCTTCCTGCTTTAAGTCTGGTTCTTAAAACACCGTCGACGCTTCAACATTTACTTTTTCTAAGAGGGATTATTGACGATGCTTGATGAAAACACTGACAACAGCTGGTAAAATTACTGGAAAAATATTAATTTAAATGTTAACCTTAAAAAAAACAGGTCAAAACTGTAAATAAAATTAAAATCTGTATTTTTCCAAATATTAATTCATTATTTTCTAACATTTGAAGCAAGTTACACGATTTTTATTGGATTTAAATGGGCAAAAAATATTTATATTTACTATATTTTAAAGACATTTGCTGTGGTTTGAAAGAAAAAAGAAAATATAGAAATTAATAATATTTATTTTTAACAGATTTTTATTGTTTTGTTAAATTAGAAATAACATTTAGTAGTAATTTGACATTAAATTACACATTTTTTTCCTTCCAATCTGCATAAATTATCAATATATTAGTGAAATTTGCTGTTATTTGAAAGAAAATGTGGACATGAAAATATTAATATGAATATTTAATGTTTTTTTTTTTTTTTACTGTTATTTCACAGATCTTTCCTGTTTTGTTAAATGACAGATACCATCCAGTGAAATCACGGGAAAAAATAAATATTAATCTACATCATGACAGTAAAAATAACAAATATAAAATAAATAACGTCCCCGTCAATAATTTGTTATTTTATAATGCGTGACTGTAAAATGATACCTGTTATATTACAGCATTTAAATCCACTAAAAATACCGTTATTGTTAAGATAGTTTGGGTTTTGTTGTTTGTTTGTTTTCAGGGTTTTTTTGTCTTATTTTCTTTTTTTACACATTTTTTTCTGGCAGATTATCACCATTTCTTTTTTTACAGTGCAGAATTGACAGTGTAAATGTCTGTGTCATTTAAAAACAGGTTTCTAATAAATAAATGTACAAACTAAACATATATATTTCACATTTCAGTGTTTAATTCGAACTAAATGATCCAGAAGCAGCCTTTAAAGCAGGTTTCTGGATCAGCCTCCCTCCATCTCCTCCTTCTTTTCTCCCTAGCGACAGCGTCCCGGTTGCTATGCATGACGCCGAGCCGAGCCGCGCTCTGATTGGACGGAGGAGCCGACGGTGCCTCGCCTCAGTGAGAGCTGCCGGCCAATCAGAGGCCGAGTTAGAGCAAATCAGATGGTGTCTGAGGGAAACCATTTATTTACAGGAGGACGGATGGAGATCATGTGTTTGGATGCTTTAAATGTTGTGTAGCTTTTGAGATAAATAAACATACATAAATAATTTTAGAAATACAGAGGTTAGGCGTTTTGACTTGGTGTTCATGTGTTTAAAATCAGAATAATGACCATACTAAAGGCAGCAACTTGTAAACACCATGTTTATCACGTCAGTCTGGACTTTACAGTGGCTCCTATAAATCAATGAAACGTGAATCTTTGTCACAAAATCAATCATGTATTTTGGTTCCTTCATAGATTTATTAAAGTTCTAAATATGATCAGATCTCGGGGGTCAAAAATAAACATGCAGCAACCTGAATTATTAGTTTTGGTGATGTAGAAAGTTGAGGTTAGTTCAGTTTGGTCTACATTTAGTCCAGTTTGGTCCATATTTAGTCCAGTTTGGTCCACATTTAGTCCAGTTTGGTTTAGTCCAGTTTGGTCTACATTTAGTCCAGTTTGGTCCACATTTAGTCCAGTTTGGTCTACTTTTAGTCCAGTTTGGTCTAGCTTTAGTCCTGTTTGGTCCACATTTAGTCCTGTTTGGTCTACCTTTAGTCCAGTTTGGTCTACCTTTAGTCCAGTTTGGTCCACCTTTAGTCCAGTTTGGTCCACATTTAGTCCAGTTTGGTCTACCTTTAGTCCAGTTTGGTCTACCTTTAGTCCAGTTTGGTCTACATTTAGTCCAGTTTGGTCCATATTTAGTCCAGTTTGGTCCACATTTAGTCCAGTTTGGTTTAGTCCAGTTTGGTCGACATTTAGTCCAGTTTGGTCCACATTTAGTCCAGTTTGGTCCATATTTAGTCCAGTTTGGTTTAGTCCAGTTTGGTCTACCTTTAGTCCTGTTTGGTCTACATTTAGTCCAGTTTGGTCCACATTTAGTCCAGTTTGGTCCATGTTTAGTCCATCTTTTTTCACATTTGGTCCAGTAGTTTCTTGACACCTGGTCAGGATGGTCCAGAGTCAACCAGGAACCAGCAGAAAGCAGGTCTGGATGAACCAGAAGCTGCTGGAACACAGCTGTCAGTGTCCACAGGGTTGGACATCAACATGAGCTGAGAGGCTCCATGAAGAAGGAAGTTCTTCCTCTAGAAGCAGAACCTTAAAGCTCCACTGATCACATGGACAAAGAAAAGGCCTTCTGGAGGAAAGTTCTGAGGTCAGATGGAACAAAGACTGAGGAGAGAAGGTGAGGCCTTCAACCCCAACAACACCAGACCTACCATCAGCATGGAGGTGGCAGCATCATGCTCTGGAGCTTTCTAGACGTCCTTCTGGCCTCATTTCAGACTGTATCTTGGACTGGCTTTGGACTTTCTTGGGACGGGTTCTTGTTTGGTTTCAGTCTTGGTTCTGGGCTGGTTTGGGACCTGGTTTTGATGTGATTTAAAGTTGGTTTAGGATTTATTTTACAGTGGATTTGGCCCTGGCTTAGGACTGGTTTCAGACTGTCTTGGGGGATCTTATTTTTAACCCCAACAACACCAGACCTACCATCAGCATGGAGGTGGCAGCATCATGCTCTGTGGAACTGGAGCTTCACACAAAGTCAATGGAACAATGAAGGAGGAGGATCAGAACCTAAAACCATCAGCAGAAGGTTGATCTGGGACACAGCTGGATGTTCCAACCAGACAATGAGCCCAAACACATCAAAGTGGTGAAGAAATGGTTCCATCAGGCTGGAATGAAGGTTCTAGACTGGTCCCCCCAAAGAAAGTTCTGACTTAAACCATCAAGAACCTGAAGAAACCAGTCTGAGTCATGGAGACGACACATTTACTTGGACTGAACCGGTTCTGTCCAGAGGAGTCAAAGAGAAACCAGATGGTTGTAGACGGAAACCAGAAGAACCCAACTGAGGAGGAAATGGACCAACTTAACTACATATTAACATTTCTATATGTTTATTTTTGACCCAGAAGACCTTAATTGAACCTATAAAAAAACTAAAATGCATGACTGTTGTTTTGTGACAAAGATCCGTGTGTTTCAATGGTTCCAGAGTTCTAGGGGTCATTAGAAACTCAAGACCGTCATGATAAACAAGGACTTCACAAGTGGATGGAAACCTTAGTTCAGTCGAGTCTTGAAAATGTGACGTGTTTGTTTCTGTGGTCCTGAAGGCAGCTTGGAAACTAAAAGGTTGGGCTGTCGTTGTTTAGGTAAAATCTGCGATGTCGAACCGAGTCTTTAACATTTGGAAATATACCTTTGAAGTACCGAGACAAACCTGTAGAAGCTGAAATTAGTCGACCAAACAACCCAACACTGCTAACCTCGCAGGACGGCACCAGTAGCGGCTAGGTGCTAGCTGTTGGAGTCCAACCAGGTGTCAAACTGGGACTATCTTGGGAATAAACTGGCGTCAAACTTATATTTTTCACACGACGTTTAACCTCATTGATTAAATTCTGGTCCACTGATGGAATCACGACGTCAGACTCCTGAAACTAGTCAGACTTCAGGTAAAGAAAGGGGGAGTTTAAGAGGTTTTAAAATGGAAAATCAACTTGAGGGGAAAATAATGAACCTCCTGGACGTTGGATGAAGTGAAGCTCATCAGCAGGCTTTTATTTTGTTAAATCAAAGCACCCGCAGCCAATTAGACGCGCAGATTAAAGACAACTCTGGTTTAACCGACGTTCAAACTGGAGTCTTCACACGGAAAATCATCATTAACCAGACCGTCTTATTGTCTTTTTTTACGTTTTATTATCTGTTTTAAAGATTTAATTGTCTTTTTTAATGCTTTTAAAGATGCCATAGTGCAACCCAGTGGTAATAAAGGCCTGTGTGACCTTCTCAAGATCTTTAAAGCAAAGCAAATGTCTGGATTATGAGAGTAAATATTCCAAACAGCAGCTTTTTCCATATATTTTTCACTTGTTATTCACTGAAGACGGTCAGAAGACACCAGCAAAGTCCAGGAAGAGCAGGTTTTATCACTGAAATGTGGACACAAGATCGATTAACCAGCTATTCGTCACTATTTTACCCCTAAAGACCAAAAACCTGCTGCAGGTCTGAAAGAAATCATCAAAATGAATCAGCTAGAAACATTCTGGACGTCTCCTTTGCAAAAATTCACCATAAATCAACCATTAAACCGCCGTTAAGTCTCAGCAGCATCGTTCTGGAATTCAAAATCTAGGTTTTTGTGTCTTTGGATGCCTTTAAATGAAGATATCTTCTGATTATTATGCACAAATTTGCCCTTTAAACCTCAGACATTCTTTCTTTTAACTCCAATTAAACAAAAACACACTTACATGAAGCCAGGATGAGGATTTGCTGATTAATATTAACATAATTTAATGTTTTATTGTCTCTTTTTGACATTTTATCATCTATTTTTATTGTCTGAGTGGCCTCGTTAAGATCTTTAAAGGAAAGAAAAGGTCTGACCTTGGATAAAACTAAAAAAAAGATGATTTTGACAGAGAAAATATTGAAGAATGAGGATTTATTGTTTAATATTATAACATTTAGGCTGAATTAATTGTGGAAATTTGGGCTGATTGAATTCTGAGAGCAGAAAATACTTGAAAAATATACCTGATATGTGAATAAATACTAGAAATCACAATGTATGCTCACATATTTAGAGTAAACCCATCCTCAGTGTGTCATATATACACACAGCAGTGAGTAATACTACAGCATCATACATATCATGTTCCTGCAGTGCTCTTTGTGATGAATATATCATGTTATTATGGAGGATTTTAATGCACAGCAGATATTATTTAAGGTTTAATCCATTAAATGCTTCACATCAGATCTGTGACTGTATTTTCCATCCAGGCTGTGGAGGTTATTCTGCAGGTTTTATCATCATTTAGAGGTTGGAGGCCTGTTTACCTGGTGAATTATTGCATTAATGCGTCGTTTCGAGCTGTAATATTCGAGCTGCAGACCTCACCTGTGACCAGCAGCTGAGTCCAGATTAAACCCAGAACCAGGAACATGGTGACGGATCCTCGTCCTTCCCTCCTGCGGTCCATCTTCCGAAGCAAACCGCGGCTCTGATTCTGCATCGAGGCGGCGGATGTTTCCCTACATTTACTCAGAAATCCTGCGGACGAAGCTTCCAGACCTCCGGGGGGATCCGCTCCGACACCGACCCCCGCCCCGCGACGCTGCTTCCCCGCCCTGCGGCGTCCTCACGGCGGGCAGGCTGGAGGAGGAACCGCCGCTCTGCTGCAGCCGCGGTGGCTCCGAGCTGCAGCTGCGGGTTTGTCCATGTGAGGCTCGGAGACGGAGGAGAGGAGTGTCCGGGGGAAGAGGCTCCGACGGCGGCTGGAGAGAGAGGAAGAGGAGGGGAGAAGGCTGGAGGAAGAGGAGGACGGAAAATAATGCTGATATTATTTAAATAAAAATCATTTTTAATCATGTTTGACTCGATTCTTTTGTCTGCCTCGTTTTTTTTTATTTTAATTTTATTTTTTATCCTGTGCCACCACCAGGAAGTGATTTACATATGTCCCCAATAAATTCCTAATTGCAAAAAAATGTCAATTTTTATAATAATTATATTAATCAGCTAATTTTTATGTAGCACCACAAATCCTCACGTTAGGTATTGAAAAAATAACGTTACCTGAAACTGTAAATAATGACTTTATTAGCTTTTTTAAAATAAAGTTATGCTAATTAGTGCATATGCTAAAACTAGCATGCTAATGCGTGTTTAGGCTAACATAAACTGAACATGATGAGAAGAAAAATTGACAAATTTCACACCAAACTCCTAACAGAATATTCAGCTTAATGAAATTAGTATTTTTTAAAGATCCCAACTTGAGAACTATTTGTGAGGTTTATGCTACGTAGCATGCTAACACTTAGCAGCGGCACCAATATGCTAATGCCGCCATTTTGTATTCTGTCTCTTTTTGATAAAAATACAAATAAAATGTCATATTTTCTTGTAACAAACTTTACCTACACTCACCTAAAGTTGTGACAGATAGAGAGAATTTTCTGTTAATATATTATTTTCTCTCTCTGCGGCTAGCTAGCTTAATCACAAAGAATTAAAATCTGGTAAGAAAAAAACATGGCTGCTGGATTGTGTCCGCTAGTTAAAGCTGTCACTGGGTTTGTAAATGTTTACAGCTAAAATTTAAGGGTCCCAGCCTAAGATCTTTTCGCTAGCTATAGGGTTAAAGCTAGAATGCTAACACTTATCAGTGCCACCTATATGCTAATGCTGCCATTTTGTATTCCATCTCTGTTCAACAAAAATTCTAATTAACCCTCTATGGTACACATTATGATGTCAGCTGGGAAAAAAATGTTTGTAGGTTTTTTCTGTCATAGAATAGACCAAATAAACATAATCTAAAAAAAATTTTAAAAAATAATTTTTTGGGGGTACTTTTTGGGGTTTGTTGCCTTGAGGCAACACTGTACCATAAAGGTAAGTAATGAAAAAAGAGAATTATTGTTTCAAATTTGAACAATTCTTTTTCAAAAAACACATGGAAAATACTCAATAGCCTTAACAGGTTAAAATGCATGCCACTTGAAGTGTTAAAATGTTCAAAATAACTCTTTTCATCAGATTACGTGTCTGAATGTTGCCTGCAGGCAACATTGTACCATTGTGGAACAATCTATTGGGATGAATGAGTCTATAAGCAGACTCACTGATTATGGAAATTCATAAAGCAGTTCTTCTCACCAGTGAAGCATAGATAAGTGACACACTTTGATCTGCACTTTCACTCTCCCCTTACATCCAGGGTATTTGCTTCGGCCCTTTTTCTCCACCCACACAGGCCAATGGTCAGTGTTGTCCTGACGCACAGGTGTTGATGGCACTAATGAGGAAGGACCTCTGCGCTTCTTCTCAGCCAGGTCTCTCTCAACATTCTGCGATGGTCTCCTCATCTTCTTCAAGAGTTTCCTCTTGTTGCAAATGTAACTTTCAACTTCAGCTTTAAATTTAAACAAGCTGTATACATCTGTCTTCTGGACACCGAAGCAGTGACTAGAGTGAAATCCATCCTGTGGTACACAATCTTGTGATACCACTTCCTTGACCTGAACTTTGTTCTGAAGAGAGCAATCAGCAAGTCCAGAAGATCCACTCCTCCCATACTCTTATTGTATGTCTGCAGGACACCTGGGCAGGTAACCTGCACTGCTTCTTTTTTTTGTCTTATCCCATCTTTGCACAGAGATCGTTGGGTTGGCTGAGGCAAAGGTTGAGAGGGGATGGACAGCACGATTGTCATGCCATTTCACTGCCCTGAATTGGACTACATAATGGCTTGTGGCTTTCTCTTCAAAGGCTCCTCTGCCTTTCCTCTTCATGGCTTTATTCCATGAGAAGCTACACCTTGCCAGTTGATTCTGCTGGACTGTTCCAACACAGTGGATCTTTGCTCATCATGGTGTCATGGTGAATCCATAATGGTACGGTGTTGCCTCAAGGCAACATTTGCATTTTAACAAGTTTCCATTATTTAATTAGCAAATAAAGTACACTAAACTATTGGAAAATAAGCTTTACACACCTATTATTGTGAATCAATTTTTTTCCAGACTGAAAAAGTCCAGAAAAAGACATTTTCAGACCATTTTTGTTGAGAGAAATGGTTGAGCTGATGCGTTGTGAGACAGTCTGCAAAAAAAGTTGTTAGCATGGCCTCCAAAAAGTCATTTGACAAATTCAAACACTGCTAACAGTTTCTTATGGTCCTGGCTCTTTTTCAAAGTATTATATCATAACTGGGGAGGTATTGTGCAAATGTAAAAGGCCAAAAATGGGTATGTTGCCTAGAGGCAACATCGTACCATAGAGGGTTAAATATGATATTTTCTTAAAACAAACCTCAACTACAAGATCTCATCAATGGAGGAAAATACACTCACTTCAAGCTGTGAAAGATAAAGAGAACCTTCTGTTAATATATTATTTTCTCTCTCTACGGCTAGCTAGCTTAATTACAAAGAATTAAAACCTGGTAAGAAAAACAAATGGCTGCTGGATTGTGTCCGCTAGTTACAGCTGTGTCATTGGGTTTATAAATGTTTACAGCTAAAATGTAATGATCCCAGCTTTAGCTCTCTCAGCTAGCTACAGGATTAATGCTAAGTAGCATGCTAACACTTAGCAGCATTGTATGCTAACGCAGCCATTTTGTATTTCATCTCTATTCAATTGTAATAAAAATTAAATGTGATAATGTTTTATTGTTGAAAACATTTAAACGCGACAAAAGCAAAGTGCTGCAGGATATCTGAGAAACAAAACCATGAAAACAAATTTAAACATATTTAGTTAATTAACAAGGAGCAGCAGCATTTTGTACCAACTGCAACCAGAAATTAGCATCTGATTTATGACAACAAACAACAAAGTGCAAAAGTCCAAAAACAAAGTAATAAAAGCCTCATTGACCCGATCACAAGATCAATAATTGATCTGTTATTAATCCTGTAAACCTGAGAAGCAGCTGGAAGGTTTAAAAATGATAGAAAATGATTTAATAATAATAAAACTAATAATAATACGAGTGTGATGATGATCAGTGGTGATGAAGGTTTGCAGCTACAACAGACAGAATAAGAGCGACATCTGCAGGTGAAGCAGCAGCGGTGCAATCAGGAGGACTTAAATGTAAACAACTGCTCTGCAATTCAGTGATCAGGAATCTGTCCATGATTGATTAATTATTGACAGCAGCATGTTTAAATATCTGTGTGTCTCACTCTCATGATTTACCGCCTGACTTAAAGGCTGCTGGGAACAAATAAAACTCACCAGTGCTTCTATGGAGCTATTATGGCTTCAACTGTTTTCTATATTCTGAAAAATTCATAAATAAATGAAATGATAAATAAATATATTCACAGCATCCCATAATCAATGAAATGTCTTCTCAGGTCTAGTTTGTTTAACTCAGAGTTTTTAAGTTTGTATTAATAAATAAAAAAGCAGGAAACGATCTGATTTGAGAAGCTGGAGTCTGATTATTTGGCAGATTTTCACTGTTTTCAATCTAATAACTGTAATAATGAACTGAGCTGGTCTTACATCAGTCGTGTGTGTTGCTCTGATGAACTGGACGTGACTCAGGACTTTATATCCGACGCTGCTGCTGCTGCAGGAAACGTGCTGAAAATAAAACCAGAGGAACCCTGAGACTGATTTAGCTGCTTAAAGGTCGCTGATCTTTTCTTTATCGCTCTACAAGACAAGTCACTTACTGAGCTCAAATATTCACCCAGAGACACGAATAAATCACATTCTGGAAACTCACTGGAGTGTAGCATGTCTGGATTAGCAACTAGCATCCCCAGGTGAGGAAGTAGCATTCCTCAGCTAGTCACCTGCATCCCTAGACTGGAAACTAGCATCCCTAGGGTACTTACCACCACCTCTAGGCTACTGACTAGTATTCCTAGCTTGGCAACCAGCAACCATAAGATATTTTCTCCCACCCAAGGCTAGTCTCTAGCACCCTTTGGCTAGTTGCTAGAATCCCTAGTCTGTTCTCTACACCCCTAAGCTAGCACTAGCATCCCAAGAACGGCAAGGCTAGTAACTACCATGTTTATTATAGTCCCTAGCATTCTCATGCTAATGACTGCAATTCACTGGCAATTAGCATCTCTAGGCTATAAACTAGCAACATCAAAATAGAAAGCACTTTTCCCATAATAGTCACTACCATCTAGTATTCCTATTAGTATCCCTGGTTTAGCAACTAGCATCCCTAATTCCTACCACCCAAGGCTAGTCTCTAGCACCCTTTGGCATGTTGCTAACATCCCTAGGCTATTCTCTACACCAGTAAACTAGTACTAGCATCCCAAGGACAGAAACTAGCATCCTTAGGCTAGCAACAAGCATCTGTAGTGTAGAAACTAGCCACCCTGGGACAGTCTCTTCCATCCCTTGGCTAACAGCTAGCATCCCTAGGCTAGCAATTAGCACGCTTATTGTAGTCCCTAGCATTCCTATGCTAATAGTACACTGGCAATTAGCATCTCTAGACTGGAAACTAGGAACCCTAAAATAGAAACCAGCGTTCCCATAATAGTCACTAGTCATTACCATCCCCTGGCAACAGATTACTAATCCCTGGACTAGAAACTAGGATCCTTAGAGTACTTTTTATCACCCCCTCGGCTAGTGACTAGCATCCCTTGGCTATTCTCTACACTCCTAAGCTAGCACTAGCATCCCTAGGCTAGTGACCAGCATACTTAGGCTAGTTACTAGCATCCATAGGCTAGAAACTGGGATCTCTAAGAGAGATTTATATATTCCTAGCCTGGAAGCAAACATTACTTGGCTAGCAACCAGCATCCCTAGGTTAGCCATTAGCATCTCTAATGACTGGCATTCTTAGACTGGAAACAAGCAACCCTTAAATAGAAACAACTTTCCCTTTATAGTTACTAGCATCCTTTTGCAGCACACTACCATCCCTCGGCTAGAGACTAGGATCCCTAAGGTACTTTCTATCACCGCTCAGCTAGTAATTAGCATCCACATCACAAGGCTAACGAATGATATTCTTAGTCTGGAAACAAGCATCCCTTGGCTAGCAACCAGCACCCCTGGGTTTAGCCATTAGCATCTCTAGGTAGTGACTAGCATTCCTGTTTTAGTCTCCAGCATTCCTACGCTACACTGACAACTAGCATCTGCAGGCTGGAAACTAGCAACCCCTAAATAGAAACCAGTGTTCCCATTATCTTCACTAGCATTGCCAGGCTAGCAGCTAGCATCTTCTGGTAGAGGGTTAATTAGCAGTTGAACAGTTAATTTAGAGTAGATGTGTGTGATGTTGGAGAAGCTAATGTTGGTGTAGTTTTATATAACCGACTGTGATAAATGATCTCTGGAGTAAAAGATCAGACCTTCAGTGAACCATCAGTCTGAGTTTATAGAAAGCAGCTCGTTAACATGGAACATGGTGGATCCTTGCTGAGTAACTTCCAGTCAGAGCAGCAGCAGCAGCTTCTCCCTTCAACCACTGAGCTTCACCTCATCACATTCCTCTGCCCTGAGTCACGGCGTCCTCCTCAGACCTCGTATCTCCGTCCCGCCTGCTGTCCAGGAACAGGAGAGGAGGAGTCGGAGATACCGGGTTTCCACCGAAGGCGTCGTGTTTTGATCCAGGTTTTTTCCTCCTGTTGTTTTCTTCTGTTCGTCCTGTCGAGGTTTTTACTGCTGCAGCTCGACTCTCTGACGTCTTCATCGTCAGGTTTATTTACGGAGGCTTTAACTGTGTTGGCAGCTGAGAAAAACGACACAAAACATATCAAGGATGTGAATTAATGAAGTATTTCAGCAGAAACTGGAGACGCTCTAAAAGCCCGACGTCATGGAGACACAACAAAGATTAGAAACAGATGCTGGAATCACTGCAAGCTGACAGAAACAAACAACAAGCTGCAGAGAGACGCAGAAAACTGCAAACAAAACACAACACAGAGACCAAAAAGTACTTCAAAACTACCACAGAGAGACGCAAAACAAGTACAAAACCATCACAAAATACTACAAGGACAAGAAAGTAAACAAAATGAGACAGTAGGGACTCAAAACTACAGTAAATACACACAAAAAACTACAAAGAGACATAAAAACTACCCTTAAAAACTACAAAGATACACAAAACTACTCTAAATACACACAAAAACTACAAAAGTGTACTACTGGTTTATGTAGTAAAACTTAAATGTTGAAGTAGAGGTATGACACAGCAAAAAGTACTTTAAATGTGCAGTAAATGTACTTTAAACTACTGCAAATAAAAGCATAATACTTGTTTTTGCAGTATAACTTTAAATTTGTTGGAGTAGAGGTATGACAAAAAAGTACTTTAAATGTGCAGTACATATGCTTTAAACTACTGCAGATAAAAGTATACAACTACTAGTAGAAGTAGAAGTACTTTAAACTACTGCAGATAAGTACTTTAAATGTGCAATAAAAGTACTTTAAATATGCAGTGCAGTAAAAGTACTTCCAACTACTGCAGATAAGTACTTTAAATGTGCAGTAAAAGTACTTCAAACTACTGCAGATAAGTACTTTAAACTACTGCAGATAAAAGTATACTACTAGTAGTAGAAGTACTTTAAATGTGCAGCAAAAGTACTTTAAAGCACTACAGGTAAAAGTGTACTACTGGTTTATGTAGTAAAACTTAAATGTTGAAGTAGAGGTATGACACAGCAAAAAAGTACTTTAAATGTGCAGTACATGTACGTTGAACTACTGCAGATAAGTACTTCAAATGTGCTGTAAACGACCGGTGGAGTGCAGTAGAAGTACTGTAACCAGGTAAAAGTACTCTAAGCAGTTCCTGCCTTCAGCGTCTTGTCGTCATTTCCAGGTGGCTTCATGTCCGGACCTGTCCCGGCCTCCCTCCTCCCTCCTCGGCCTCCAGAGCTGCCTCTCTCCGCTCGGAGCTCCAGGAATTTTCCACTCGTATTCCCGGAATCTCTCCTCCCCTCCTCCCCTCCTCTGACTCCCCTCCTCCCTCCCCCGGAACCCTCCTTATGTGACATTTCCGGGAAGCTCCGCCCCGCTGGACCGTCCCGGTTGTTAAAACCAGCCGCCCGCCGCCGTCGCCTCACTTCACCCCGGAGCGCCTTCAGTCCGAGTCCCGAGTTTCTCTGCTTGTTTTTGGGTCAAACATGGCGCAGATCGACACCTGCCTCAAGCGCACCTTCACCATCTTCAACGTCTTCTTCGCGGTGAGTTTTTTGCGGCTTTTTTCATCATTATTATTTTAGTTTTTACCCGCAAAAGTGCGTGAATTTAAAGTGCGCAGAGCAGGTGGGAGGAGGCAGCGGCTGTCGGTGATCAGATCAATAAGAGGAACCAGTCACATGTCAAGTTCACCGAGTTTCACCTGTTTATTATGATGTTTGTTTGCTTGTTTACTCTCCTGGCTGCTTATTTGTAGTTTTAGCTCAACTTTTTTGCGCCCTTCTGAGCTTATTCTAATTATTCTGACTTGTTTTTATCTGATTGGTGGTTTTAAATCTTATTTTTTTGAAGCATCTGTGAGTTTTTATTGGTTAAATCAGATTAAATGTGAATAAAAGCCAAGCAAGTGCGTTAAAATGTCTAAAAAAGTCCCAAAAAAACGACAGAAATTCAGATTATTCTCATGTAAACACGTCAAAAAAGGTCAGAAAACTCCTCATTAGTGAGTCTGGAGCCTGAAGTGTTTGTTGGTTTCGTGTCTGAAGCCTTAATGTTGGTCAAATGAGACCAGAGGCGGCTGTTTGTTCTGCTCCTCTCAGCCTTAAAGGGCTCTTTCCGATGCTACCTGCCGATAGGATTGTTCGCCTCCCCGGCTCTGCTGCCGATCGAGGTCACCGGACAGCTGGGAGCCGTGTCGGGTTTCAAAACTTCCACTTCCTGCAGGCCGAACCAGCTTTTCTGGTTCCAGGAGGCTCAGAGGTGCCGCTTTGAGGAGGCCGAGGCGGGGTTTGATCTGGGTTTAATTGGCTTACAGGCCCGTTTGGTTCATTACGGCCTGAGAGGAGCAGCTTTCTTGGATTCTCTCTTTAATAAAGCGACTAAACTGTCGAATGGTTGAGTGTTGGGTCTAAAAACGACCCCCTTAGAGGCGTCTGAAGCGATTTAATCAGGTGTGAAGTCGACTCCCGGCCCTGCAGACGTGGACTCTGCCTTCGCCGGTCGCTCCAGTTGCAAACCTTAATTTCCTGCAGAACAAACAGACGCTCTGAGTTTGCTTTGAGCTGCAGGGATCGATGCGTCAGGGTTGATCTGCTTTAGCGGCTCGGACGCCATCAGAGGAGCGGGGCGGCCATTTTCTGAACCTGAAGGTGAAGCGAGGGAACGTCTGGAGCAGGCTGAAGAAACCCAAAGTGTTCGGTTTAATCCGACGTGGAACGCAGCAGAGGAGCTTCAGAACCTGATCTTCTTATTTAAAAACTCACTGAAGTGTTCGACGATCCCCTCATTTACAACAAAAACAAGAGCCGGCTGGCCCTTTAGGCAACATAGACGTGGATATAAGGGCGGCCTCCAGGGGGCACCACAAAAATGGGAAAAATTCACCTTCGATATAATTTTATTAAAACCACTTGTTAGCGTATGTAGATCAAATATGGAAGGGGGCGCCATATAAACTGTAGCCTAGGGCGCCATTTTGGGTCGGGCCGACTCTGAAGACAGTAAAATACAATAGAAACATGTGAAACGATGACGTCACTGTAAAGAAACCTAATTATTTGCAACTATTTACTTCTCATATTTCCTGTTTTGCCAAATTACAGATGAGAACTAATAAAGACGCTGAAAATAATCTTAGTTTACAAGTTAACTGTAAAAAAACTGACCACATGTGAAAAACTTCAACATTAAAATTCCCACATTTTACGAAAGCTGTTTTTTAACGTTTTAAATAAGCAAAAGATAAGATTAGCTTACAATTATTTGCTGTTATTTGGAAAAAATATATATTAAAGATTGAAAGGTGGTAATTCTTTAAAGTGTTTTCTTGTTTGTTTTGTTAAATTACAGATAATATCCAGTAAAACGTGTGAATTTACATTTTTATAAAATTGTCCACGTAAAATAATCAGTGTTTCCTTGAAAACGTAATAATTTACTTTATTTTTTAACATTTTATTGTAAGATTTTATTGTTTTCTTGTTTTAAAATTGTCATACAAATATTATTTTACATATATTTACCAATATTATAAAGAAAAAGTACATAATTGATGATTGAAAATGGTGGGTAATATTTAACTGTGAGTTTTGTTGAATTGAAAATAACATTCAGTAAAATCACAGAAAAGTGTGAATTTACATGTGAATCCTATAAAACAGGACATAGTTGTAAATAAAATTTTAAAAATCTGTGTTTGGCTGTAAAATTTGACCTTTTTTAAACTGTATTTAAATGAACAAAAAGCCTTATTTTACAGATATTTGTTACTTAAAAGAAAACTTATGTAAATTAAGAATAAAAAAAAAAGTTCATAGTTTTTAAACTGATATTTTAAAGTTGTCCCCTTTTTGTTAAATTACACATAATATTTTGTAAAATCACAAAAACAAGTATTAACTTATAAAACTGTGACGTCAACATCCAGAATCTGTATTTTGAAAAATAGTAACTCACAGTTTTACAGCGTCTGGCTTTTTAACTATTAAAATCAACAAAAAAAACATTATTTTATAGAAATTTGTCATTTAAAAGAAAACTTATGTAGATATTATTTAGTAAAAATCATAAAAACAAGTATTAATTTACAAAACTAAGTAACGTCAACATCAAGAATTTGTGTTTTTACAAATAGTAATTTGTTTTTTTTGTAAAATGACTGGTTTTACTGCATTTTAATCGGTTAAAACATCTTTATTTTACAGATATTTACTTTTGCTTTTACAGTTTTTGAACCACAGTATTCTGCTGTTTTAACACCTTCAGATTTCACCATTTAGTTTGTTTTTCAGTGTAGTTTTGTCGCGTGACACCGTTTACATGTGGGGTTTGTTTTTATTACTTCGGCTCGACTAATAAAACTTGTTTGCTGCAGATCGTGGGCGGAATCATCATCGCTCTCGCTCTGGTGTCTCAGATCCTCACCAATGTGGACGGAAGAGAAAGCGTGAGTTTATTCTCATGAACAAATAAGATTCTGCCTCTGAGAGCGAATAAATCCTGACCTGACGTGTCGTTTCCTGCTGCAGATGGAGGGTCGGACCACCGGCCTCATCATCCTCTACGTGGTCGGCGCCATCACCATGATGATCGCCATCATGGGAGCCTACGGAGCTCACACGGAGAGCAAGGTGTCGCTGATCGTGGTGAGTGAACCTCCTCCCCCTCCTCCTCAAAACTCATCGCAGATTTCCAAATCTAGGTCATCGGTGGCGTCTGAGGGGAAAAACCAAAGAGCTGCTGCTGCCAAAACCTAATGAGAAACATAAAAGGAACATGTTTACAACCCGTTACCGATAGTTTGAGCTGCATGTTTGTTCCTGTTCTGCTCTGAACTTCCCCTCAGTGATTAAAACAGTTAGTTTCTGGATGAATTCCTGGAAGCTGTCGACATAATTCATCAGGAAATTAGCTGCTTTAGCTGTAAACTGAAGTTATGTGAAAAAAGAGTGGAAGTATACTCAACTGGAAACTTCAAAATGCAGCGTAATTTATTAAAACATTAGCTTCAGTATCTGTAAATTAAACGTTATGTCAAAGGAAATCCTGCACTAGTTCTACTTCTAAAGGAAATTACTGTATAAAAAACTGAACTTATGTTATAGAGAAGTACACTGAACAAAAACATAAAGGCCCCATGTGAAATATTGATGCCACATGAAGTGCGCCACCCAAAGTGAGCGTATACTGTCTGGTACTTGGACTAAATGGATATTTCTCTTGATTACTGTCCCAAATTTGAGTCCACCACTGCCTCAGTGATGCATTAATTCCATTCAGTCCATGGGTGTGGCATATCCAGACGCTGCTCCAACACAATGAGCAGTACTCAGACACTCCTTATACTGGGGACAATAAAAGGCCACCCCAACATGTCACATGTTGACCAAAGCAGCAACGCCTCAGATGACTCCGGTCATGAGGGAACGTGGACTCAAATTTGGGACAGTAATCAAGAGAAACATCCATTTAGTACAAGTACCAGACAGTATACGCTCACTTTGGGTGGTGCACTTCATGTGGCATCAATATTTCACATGGGGCCTTTATATTTCTGTTCAGTGTATAAAATCGTTGATGAACTCAGTCAAACTGTGAGTAAAAGTATTTTTTTTTCAGGCAGTTAAAAATGAATAGAAATATACTTAACTGGAGACTATAAGTGACCAGAATGCATCTTATATGTCAAATAAAAGAATATATGTATAATTAAAATGTGAATATTTGCACAGTGAACATTTCCAGATTCAAGTTTAATTTGTACACAGAGTTCTACTTTATCTTTTTCTTTAATCTAGTATTTATTTACTTCATGGTTTTCCAGTCGTTTCACTTATAATATCTCATTTAATGCTGTATTTCCTCTTGTACCAAACTGTGCAGGACTTCGTTGTAAATATTCTGTAATTTCCAGAGAATATTCAGTGAATTGGTCAGAAAGTACAGAGAACGTAAAGAGGTGTTACCACAAAGGGCTGACTTTGAGTCTAAAACTGCCTCAGCTGGGACATTTTTAGAGATTGTGTAACCAAGTCGGCCTGAAGTGTGGAAAAATGAACTATCTGATGGTTTTGTTTTGACGAGAGACGCTTTTTTTGGATGTTTCTTGCGCTATCTTGATTTTTCTGTCCTTGTGAAACTGTGGTCAAAGTTGAAACCCTTTGGAAATCCCCCGTTGCTTCAGATTAAGTGTCTTTCTTTGTGCGTCCCCCTTCAGTTCCTGGTCTGCATGGTCATCGGAACCCTGCTGATGCTCAGAACTGGAATCCCGACCGCCGTCGCTCGTCCGCAGGTAAAAACTCAACGCAGGAGATTTAACGGATTAAAGGGGAAACGCTGCAGGTTGTTTGTTCTAGAGACAAAGCAGACGCTCCCTTGTTTGTTCAGGGCGGCTCAGTTCCGCAAAACCAACCCGAGGACAACCTGAAAGTGAAAATCGCACTTTTAAACACTTTAAACATGCCAGTAAAAGCTGAAGGTTCAAAGAAAAACGTGATTTAAAAACTAAACCAACAGTTTGTTAATGAGAAGCAGCAACAGAAG
This sequence comes from Dascyllus trimaculatus, assembly GCA_024666655.1. Lineage (NCBI taxonomy): Eukaryota > Metazoa > Chordata > Actinopteri > Pomacentridae > Dascyllus > Dascyllus trimaculatus. The sequence goes on along the minus strand of CM045465.1, from coordinate 2,287,483 downwards.
GAAAAGTACCAGTAAAAGTAATTAAATCCAACTCTGGTTACGTGATTAGGAAGCTAATTGGTGGTAGGGGTTAATGTAAATACAATAAATTACAATTAAAACGGCATTTGAATGGTATTAGAATGACTTTAAAACGTCTGTAATAGAAGTTAGCAGCATACATTAATTAATCTTAATTACAAAGTACAATAAAAAGGTAAATAACAACAACAATTAATTTATATTTTATATAAATAGCAAACAAATGCAAAGAAAAGGTGTCTAAAATGTAATTTAACAGACGTCAAGTTTAGTTTTATCACTTTTCTAATTGATCTAAAGTAAATAAAATTGTCTTTTTTACAAAATTAATTATTCTCAAAAGGCTTCTCATTGTAGTACATATTTTATTTTATTTATTACAGTTTTTATTGTTTTTTTTTTTCTCCATTTTCGGTATTTAAAAAATTAATATATATCTTATATAATTGTAAGGTTACAAATAGGCACTGAATGAGAATTTAAACTAGTTTTAATGTAAATCAGCTTGAATTATTTTTTGCGTTAATTTTGTAATTATTCAACAACAGATATGATTTTAATGATGTACTTGTTTTAGCTAAAATGCCCAAATACATTTGTAATACTTCTTGTAAAACTTGTCTCCCTGAAAACTGAACATCTTCGACGTTTTTCGAACTATTTAATTTATTTTCTTTAAATAAAGTAAATCGTCAGCATTTCACCCGTTTTTACCGTAAACAGCTTGTTTGTTTGAGAAAATAAAGAGATCAGCTGATTTACTCTAACACTGTACCTACACTTCAGGTTTTCGGAGCGCTAGTTTAATCTAAAACTAACTGTGTTTGCAGATCGAGGGCATTTTGGAGGAAAAGTTCCGTCAGTTGCTGCCTCTGGATGAAGCCACCGGTGACGTGAAGAGAACGGTTGAAACCCTGCAGAAAACGGTGAGTTAAGCTTCTCTAATGTTGTATTCTACATGACCTACTTTTAGTTTAAGTGCTACATAAATAATACTTATGGCTGTAATAATGGTCATGAAATTAAATTTGATTTTAAGGAGAAATATGAAACGTTCATGGATCAAAAATTCATAATAGCGGCAGTTTTTCTTAACCTGTTGCAATACCGCCGGTGACCACTGGGAAAACTCTGTTGCAAGCTGAGTGTTGGTGATGATGCACCGGTTCTTATAACTCTTCCACGAGTCAAACCTGAACCCTAAACCTAAATCTAAACATTCAAACAACCTCCTGTGAGTCTGTTATGAAATGTCCTCTCTTTGTATGGGTGTCCTCAAAACGTTAAAACTGACTTTGGTCCCCACAACGATGGCTGAGCAAGAACACGTACACACTCGGCGAACAAACCTCTCAAGTTGTGACGTTTATTATCCTCTATGTATATTCAGTCCAAACTGCCTGACCTCCTCTCTAGCGCCACCATCAGGTGATACCAAGTAAAACTCTCTTTGAAGGGGGACCACTGGCCTTTTCTTTGATCTGTCATGTCAAAATTTCAAGTTGTAGTTTGAAAAAATGTACATACATGATATAACGTACATTTTCCAGACTCATTTAAATCATAAGGTTAAGACTTGAAAATGTTATATGAATTAACTTGACTAATTCAAATAGCAAGGTTAAAAATCTACATTATGTAAATGTATATAACTAATTTAAATATTAAAGTTTAGACCTTACAATAATAATTATATAAATTTACCACTCATTTATATATTAAGGTTAAGACTCTACAATATTACTCATTACTTAAATGTGCCTGAATAATTTAAATAAGGTTAAAACACTACAATGTTAAGTAAATTTATATAACTAAATTAAATATTAATAAATAAACTTTACAATAACATTTATACAAATTAACACTCATTTAAATATTAAGGTTAAGACTCTACAATAGTTTTCATTGTGTAAATGTGCTTCACTAATTTAAATAATAAAGGTTAAGACCCTACAATATTAAGTAAATTTATTTAACTAGATTAAATGTTTAAACCCAACAATAATAATTATGCAGATTTACATTATTCGTTTAAATATTAAAGTTAAGACTCTACAATATTATTCATTATGTAAATGTGCCTGATTTATTTTAATAATAAACCTACAATATTAACTAATTTAATTAGGAAATTTGAGAAATCCACAGTATTATGTGAATTTATCAAACTAAATTAAATCTTATGGTTCAGACCGTACTATGTTAATTATATGAATTAATTTCCTTATTTAAATTTAAACTTTAAGACTCTACAATATTATTAATTACCTAAGTGTACCTGACTAATTATAACATTAAAGGTTAAGACCCTATAATGTTATCTATGTAAACTTACCTAGTAATTTAAATAGAACAGTTAAGAATCCATGATTTTATGTAAAGTTACCTGAGAAATCTAAATGTTCAGGTTTGAACTGCAGCATTAATGTACAGATTGAACTCACTAATTTAAATTTAAAGGTTGAAGCTCTCAGGATTCATCATCAGGACGAAGTTTGAAGTTTTTAGTTCAGTTTAATTTACTTTAAATACAAAACAAAACTTCCAGTCCGGCTTCTCCTGCCGTTGTTGACTTTCCAGGTAACGAGCTTTTGTCAGCGGATCGGTTTTCATTCCCAGAGTCTCCAGGTGTGGCTCTTGGCCTCTGATTGGCTGGCGCTCTGACAAACAGGTGTATCATCGGGCAGAAATTCAAATTGCGAGGTTGAGTCATGGGGAAGGAGATGATTTAATTCTCATGCAACAGGTTTTATAGCCTGTAAAGGTCGTTACGGTTGACTTCTTGTTTTCAAAGAGGAACACGCCTTTTTTTTTTTAGTCTTTTCACTTCTGCGTTTACTGTTTTGATAAAAGTAAACCTATAAAATTCTAAAGGAACAGATGTTTTAAGAAGGGAGGCGTAGATAAACACCTACTTCCTTCATTTCTTCAGCTTTTATAGGTTTTAAAGTTTTGTTTATAGATTTAAAACATTCATTACTTTTGTATCCTGAACTTGCAAATATATTCGGTGACTACTGATGAAGAAAAACTAGATTTAGTGAAGTGAAACAACCTCATTCGTGTTCTGCATTCTTATTATAAAATAAGCAACAGTTGTGAATGTGAGATCTCAACTAATCACCACTGTGAAAAGGGCCTTTACTTTTATTCTACATAAAATTATCCTCAGGCAGCAGCTTGTGAAAACAAACGGCCCTCGACGTGTTTTTTCACATCGGTCAGATCGAGCAGGTGGAAACTTCCCTGAAGGTTAAACCACCAGCTGCCCTACTTTTCATGCGTCGACACGAAGCAGCAGCAGTTTCAGCTTCATCATTCGCCTCGTTGAAATTTGCAGCATGTAAATTCTACCGCAGGACCATTTCCAGAATCAGACTTGTGTCAATAAAGTCAAAGAAAACCTGTTAGATATGAAATAAAAATAAAAGTTTTGAGAGAAAGTAAAACTCACAAGTAAAACAGATAAGTATTGTTTACATTATATTAACACAAGTCTGACTCTCTACTTAATTAGCATATTTCTAACAGTAAAAGGACAATATAGGAAATAAAACCGCAGCTATATTTAAATTAATTTCATTCTCAGTTACTACAGTCTTACTATACATGCATGCTGGTGGTGATATTCAGGTTTTATTCGATTAATTACAGTGAATTAGTTTCTACTGTACAACAGTCAAACTTCAAAGCGGTACAGGATCTACTTTTCAAACATGTACTGGAAGTGAAAGTTGTGGTTTTGACGCCGCTCCCATTGTGAAAGTAGACAACAGTGTGGTTTCTTATGGTTTCCTGATGCAGCCGGAGGTTAGTTTGTTTGCATCAGTAACGTTTGTGTTCATAAAACCGATCGGTTCTAATAAAGTCTCACGACAAGAAATGCTTGTTAAGGCTATTTGACAGTTTCTTTTACTTTTTGGCCTTAATTAAACAGATTTTTGGCACCTTTCCGGTATTAAACAAGGCGTTTGGAAGGCTGGAATTCAACTACCTCAAAAAACAACCCTCATAAAGTGTATTTCGCCTGACAGGGGCAGTAATGTTAACTATGAAATGTTTTTGTTTGTAATTTTTTAGCAGAAACTGACTCGAAAATCAAATCTAGTCCTTTCAATAGAATTAATTTAAGTTGATTTAAATTTAGTAATTTGTTTTTGTTGCTTGTCAAAGTTCAGGTAATGTTTAATGATGAATTACTCGGTCAAGTTTGAATAATTGCTCATTAGTTACTGTTGTTTATACAGTAAATGAATATTAAAGAAAGTTGTTTTCCAGTAGTAGAATACAATTAGAATTACTATTTTGTATTTATTAGATAGATTTACATTTTAAGGGTTAAGCCGCAACAGAATCGTACATGGAAAACCGAGCAAATGAGCAAACGGAGGTTTTTTTTCCCCCCTTCCCTACCATGGGGGGTTTTTGGTTCCTTCCCACCGTCGCTGACTGCTTGCTCATAGGGAATCCAAAAGCAACTTTGGATTGTTGGGTTTTTCTGTTTCCTGTTTTACTGTTTCCTGTTCTTTCTTACAATGTTAAGCGCTTTGTGACGACCTGTGTTGTAAATATGCGCTATACAAATAAAACTGAATTGAATTGAATTTAATTGAAATGCAAAGGTTTATTAATGTATTAATGTACAACTGAGAAGCAGTGACAAGGTTGGATAATTCAATAAATTCTTAAGCCTTTTACAAATGAAAACCAAATATAGTTTTTAAGTCCTGTTAAAATTCCTGTTTTTTATTATCGATCAGTTGTTTTCTCTGCTAATCGATCAATAATCGGCCTCATCGATGCAGCTTCAGGAGACACTGACAAATGTATATCATCACTAAAATATAGGGAAATTAAAATTCTCACATTTGAGGATTTGGAACCGTCGAGTTTGTTTTCACGTTTGATTGATTGCTGCTGTTTAGATTCTTGTTTTCCGTGACGATCAATAACCTTCCCGCTGTTTCTTCTTCTTCGGTGGTTTTAGATGCACTGCTGTGGCCTGTTCAGCTACGAAGACTGGAGGACCCACATCCCCGACACCTGCGATTGCGAACCGGAGGTGGACGAATGTCTGCAAATCGACACCTACAGAGTGAGCGTCCGCCTGAAGAACTTCACCGACTGAATCCGCTTCGACTCGATTTTTAACGGTTTTTCTTTTTACATATTTTCTCTTCCAGAATTTCGTGGCGTCGTCGCAGACGGTCTACTCCAAGGTCAGTAAACCGGATTAATTTCTGAAAACCGAAAGATAAATGCAAACAAAGCTGGTGATGAAACTAAAAGTCTTATTTCCGCCTGCAGCCCTGCTTCCCCATCCTGATGAACTACGTCCTGCTGTTCGCCGACATCCTGCTGGGCGTCGTCTTCACTCTGGCTGCTCTGGCTGTGAGTCTTATGTCTTTTGTTTTTACATCAATCAGCACAAAAACTAAACATTTCAGGACGTAATTTAATATTTAAGAATCTAGCTTTGAGGTTATAGGAGCGTCCTGAAGGGGGCGGCAGAGAGAAAAGTCTTACGTTTGGATTCTTTTACAGTTTAAATTCCATTTTTTAAAGTTTTATTTATCAGACAGACGCTGCAAAAACAAGAACAACCCGTCAAGTTGCATTTATATAACCGATTAAAAACAATGAGGTTAAATATTCAGTTTAGAACCATTTATTAAACAGATTTCCCAAACTAAATATTGTGAGTTAATTACCTGCTTTATTGTTTGACGTCTTTTCCTCAACTAATTTAAATATCTATGTTTACCTGGCTGCTAACCCGTACAATATGTACTGTACAAAATTATTGAACTAGTTTAAGTAACGACAATAGGAATAATTATGAATAACTGAAAATATTGACAAAAAGATTTTACAGTATGTCTACAGTCTGTGTTAGTATGTAAATATGCATTACTAATTTAAACATTTATGTTAAGACCATGCAATTTGTATGAATTACCTGACTACTAACAGTACAATATTTATTGTATAAAATTATTCAACTACTTTAAGAAACAACAATGCTAATAGTTATCAATAATTAAATATATTCACAAAAAAACTCTACAGTATGTTTTAGTATGAAAATGTACCTCACTAATGTCAATATTTATGTTAAGACTGTGCAATTTGTGTGAATCACCCGACTACTAACCCGTACAATTTTTACTAAACAAAATTATTCAAGTAGTTTAAGTAATGACAATGCTAATAGTTATTAATAAATGAATAAATACATTTGCAAAAAGACTCTACAGTATGTTTTAGTATGTAAATATTCATTACTAATTTAAATATTTATGTTAAGACCGTATTGTATGAAAACCCAAATGCTAACCCATACAATGTTTACTCTGCAAAATTATTCAACTAGTTTAAGTAACAACAATGCTAATAGTTATTAATAATTAAATATATTTACAAAAAGAGTATGTATATGTACCTCACTAATGTCAATGTTTATGTTAAGACCATGCAATTTGTATGAAAACTCAACTACTAACCCGTACAATAGTCAATATACAAAATTATTCAACTAGTTTAAGTAACAACAATGCTAATAGTTATTAATAAATGAATACTTTTACAAAAAGACTCTACAGTATGTTTTAGTATGTAAATGTACATTACTAATTTAAAAATCTATGTTAAGACCATGCAATTTGCATGAATTACCTGACTACTAACCCGTACAATTTTTTACTAGTTTTAAGTAACAACAATGCTAATAGTTATTAATAATTAAATACATTTACAAAAAGAGTATGTAAATATACCTTACTAATGTCAATATTTATGTTAAGACTGTGCAATTTGTATGAAAACTCAACTACTCACCTGCAAAATATTTACTAAACAAACTTATTCAACTAGTTTAAGTAACGACAACACTAATAATTATTAATAATTGAATAAATACATTTACAAAAAGACTTTTCAGTATATAAATGCACCTCATTAACTTTGAAAATTTAGTTAAAGACACAATTCCAATGAAATAAATTGATAATATCATTAATTATAAATATGCACTGGACTAATTGAATTTTTTAGGTCAAGACCCGACAGTATAATCATGTACATTCTGTCGACCATACAATTTATATTATTTAAAATTACCTGTTTGATATATTTATCCTGTAAGTAAACTTGTCCAATTTATTATTCATTACTCTAATTTACCAAACTATGTAGAAATTAAAAGTCTGGACCTGAACAAATACACACGAAATGCATTTTAATGTTAAGAATATTTAACGTTGAGGAGAAACAAAAAGCATTTTCAGCATAATATGATCTTTGAAATGTGTTTATTCCACGTGTAGTTAACTGTTTTTTTGTTTAAAGTTGACGAGCTTCGCGTGTGGAATCTGTAAAACACGTATGAACTGATTTTGCGTGTCGTTTTTTAACTCGCCTGCCGTTTTTTCCTGCAGATCATCGGCATGGTTCTGTCCTCCATCATGATCCATCAGCTCCGCCACCCCAACAGACCCACCGTCCTGCTGTCGGTTCCGGCCGTCTTCGCTCCGGCGCCGCCCAAATACCAGGAGCTGCACAACCCTCCGGCCTACTGAGGCGGCGGCGGCGCCCCCTGTCTGCGGCGCTGGTAGTTCGGGTTCCTGTTGTTGTTTTTCTTGATTATTTCTGGGTTTTGAACTGTGTCCAAAGTGCCTGAAGCCACTGTCGGCTCCGCTGAAGAGCTGAAGCACCACTGGGTTTAATCTCTAACTTCTGTTTTACCGTGTTCGGTGTGAGAATCTGCTGTCTAACGTCTGGAAATTCTATTTTTAAGCTTACAAGATGTCTGACTTCTGTTTTCTCTAGTATCTTAAAGCAACTTGAGATCGCAGCGGTACCTTAACAGAATCATAATGACTGTAAATCCATCCTAAGTGAAGCTCTAATGTCTCCAGAAGAGGTTCAAAAACTAATCTTTGTACTGCATTGTTCCAGTTTACAATTAAAGATCGGACTCTTTTCTTTATTTTTGTATTTTGAGCTGTAAATATGCCAATAAATAACAGTTTGTCACAATAAAAAATGGAAAAAGCGCCTGCTAAATGAATAAAGGCTGTAAAAATGTACATTAAAAGTACTAAGACTTATCATTTTCGACATTTCGGACCGTTCTTTTATATATTTTGACTCTAAAATCCACTTCTGGACATCAAATAAAGCCTTTATGGTGAGAACTGGGACTAAAATCGATCTAAAACACAGCTAAAGTGTAAATTTTGTGACTCGAGTCTATATATTTACACTTTCTCTACTAAGAAGTTTGGTTTGAAAACTCTTCTCGACACATTTGAGCTGCAGAAAATCACCCATAGAGTCAGAACTCGAGGGCTGAGACTTGAATCTAGATTTAAAACCTGTTTGAGCTCCTAAACTTGACGAACCTTGAAAGTCGACTTAAATCCTCCCGTGGTTTGTTTCTGAAGTCGCCACTTGTCTTTATTTTTTTAAAAGTTATATATAAAAATATATTATTACTGTATTTTAGTGACTTGCTGTATTTTATTTCCTGTCTTTGTTACTGTCTTAGCTGCATCGGGCGTGCTTTTACTCTGAAATGGGAAGTGTGCAAGGAGGTCGAGCCCCGTTTCAAAATAAAAGTCGACGCCATAAAGCGAAGCCACATTCCCCCGTTCACGGCTCAAGCTTTTGTTTTCAACCTGCTCTGTATTCGTTAAACAAAGCTGTGTTTCATTTAGAGTGTAGAAGGAGAGAAAAGGGAAGCGTCTTTTATGTTTTACATCCTTTCTGTGCGTTGAACGACCTGAACGACCTGCAGGAATAAAAAGACGATTAAAGGAAAACCTGAGTCTGTGAGTTATTTTAGTTTGTGCCGGTTTGTTATTTTCCTTTTGATGATCTTCAAACATGTGAAAATGTTTCCCCTACATTCATCCACATGGTGGAGCCGTGATCAAGCCTCTGAACCGAGACGATCACAGCGTTTAAAAGGCATATTTACATTTATAAAAACATAAAATGTTCAAAAATTTATCCATTTATCAGAGCAAAGAAACCGTAAAAAATGAAAAAAATCATCACCTTTTCAAATTTCTGAAGATGTTTGAACATCATCAATGACATCCAGTTCCACTGTAAAAATGAACCAAATCTGAGCATAAAATCCTGATATTTTTATAAAAGTTTCATTTTTAAAATGGGTCATTTTGGACAAAATTTGAGATATTTCGGGCGAATTTTTGACAATTTTTTTTTAAATGGAAAAATTTTGCGTCATTTTTGACAGATTTTTTGTCATCTTAGTTTTTAAGTCTTTTTTGCCACATACCACAAATTGTGGACAAATGTTTGTCACATTAGATAAAATTTGAGTCATTTTAGACAAAATTTTTGTTATTTGGAGCATTTTTTTGACACAAATTTCTGGTAATTATGGACATATTTTAAGTCATTTTGGACTCATTTTTTGCCACATATAACAGACAAAATTTTAATTATTTGGGACAATTTTTTGACAAATATTTTTTGGACAAATTTTGAGTCACTTGACAGTTTCTGTCATATTAGATCATTTTTAAGTCATTTTTGTCACATACAACAAATTTTGAGTAATTTGGGACAAATTTTTGACACAAACAAAGTTCAAGTCAATTCTGGACAGATTGAGTCCTTTACTTTTGTCGTACTAGATAATTTCTGAGTCAATCTGAACAGCATTTACCAGATAGAGCAAGAATTGAGCAATTTTGCACAAATTTTCGACCGTTTTTTGTTATTTGGGGCAATTTTTGACACATTAAACAAACCTAATGTAATTTTGGACAAATTTGAGTCATTTTTAACACATTTTTGCCACATGCAACAATTTTTTGATAAATGCTTGTAACAATGGGCAAATTTTGAGTCATATGAAAAGAAATTTTTTGACACAAACAAATTTGAAGTCAATTTTGGACACATTTTGAGACCTTTACAACAAACTTTTGTCACACTAGACAATTTTTTAGTCATTTTGAACAACTTTTGCCAGATGAGACAAAATTTGAGCAATTTTGCACAAAGTTTGAGTCATTTTAAATTTTTTGTTTTAGAGGTATTTTTTGACACATTTAACAAATTTCAGCATGAAATTATGATAATTTTTATAAAAGTTACAATTTAAAATGGGTCATTTGGGCAAAATTGTGTCTTATTAGACAAAATTTAAGTCATTTAGACAACATTTTAGTTATTTTTGGCAAATGTTCAAAAAGCAATTCAAATTTTGAATCATTTTTGACAGATTTATATCATATTAGACAGTTTTTAAGTCATGTTGGACTCATTTTTGCCACACAGTAAATTTTGGATGAATGTTTGTCACATTAGTGAAATTTTGAGTCATTTGGGGCATTTTTTTTTGACACAAACAAATCTGAAGTCAATTTTGGACATATTTTGAGACCTTTATGACAAACTTTTGTCAGACCAGACAACTGTTGAGTCATTTTGGACAACTTTGGTCAGATAAGACAAAATTTGAGTAATTTTGCACAAAATTTGAGTCGTGTAAGTCAAAACTTTTATTTGGGGCTATTTTTTGACATTTTTTTTTTTTTAAATTGCACAAATGTAGTCATTTTTGACAGTTTTTTGTCATATTAAGTCATTTTGATCAAACTTTTGTTAGATGATTCAAACTTTGAGCAATTATGCACAAATTTTATGTTGTTTTAGATAAAAATTTGTTATTTGGGGCAATTTTTGACACATTAAACAAATTTCAAGTAATTTTGGACACATTTTGATTAATTTTTTGTCATGTTAGTCAAATTCTGAGTCATTTCGGACACGTTGTTTCCAAAATAAAAGATCATTCTTGTTTATTTATTGGACATTGAGCAGGTCGGGGGAAGTAAAAGTGTGTTTGCAGGGACAAACTGAAAACATGCAGTAGAAAGAACGTGTGCGACACCTTCATGCGTTGTGTAAATCGTTATAATTGTTCTATTATCTTTACAAAACATCTTTACTTTGACACTAGCAGTTTAAAAAATTACATTTCCAAAAAGTGTGCTGATTTTTTCTCCTCTCGTTTCCGACCACGCGTTCGTTTTCTCGTGGACGGCGGGACGTTTGGCTTCCACCGTTCGTTTCTTGTTGCAGCTGATTTTTTCTTTTTGTACAACGTTTTTGCAGCAAAGCAGAGATTAATGGAGGAACGACAGTAAAAGTTCACAGCAGAGTACAGAGAGAACACGTTGCTTCCACCACCGCCACAAGAATATAACTTATTAAATAACCGCTGCTCGGGTTTCTTTATTTCTTTTAAAAGTAAGACAAACGAAGCTGTTTACAGAAAAATCAAACATGCACGGAGAAACTTCTCTGTAAGATGAAGAGCGTCGGTGTTAGAAGAACCAATCAGACGAGGAGGAAGAGGAGCAGAGCCGTCAGTCCAACGACCAACCAGCCAGAAACCTGAACGAATCCGAGTTCAGCTCCTCTAATGTGAGGATTCGCTGCTTTTCTCCGGTTTCTATCTTTATAAACTGAATATTTGTGAAGTTTCAGACTAAAAAAAGTTCTTCTCCTCGATATTTCCAACATTTTTCAGACCTTAAACAGGAAAAAAACGTCGTAAATCGTCGCTGCAGCTCCGATTTTGGCAGCTTGTTTTGTTTTGCATTATTATTCTAATTTAGAAGTAAACAAAAACAACAACAAAACACAAAGCCTGATTATTTCTCAGCTCTTTGAATTTAAAGATTCGCTGCTTTTTATCATCTTAAAGCGGTTTCAGACGAATCCAGACGTCACTTTGGGATCTTTTCCGCTATTTTCTGACTCTTTATTGAACATTTAATCTAAATAATAGACGGCGATAATCAATCACAGCTGTCCTGATTTGGTTTTTTAAATTAACAGAACAAAAAGCTAATAATCTGGATCAGCTGAAATAATTTACTTTAAATGTACTTTTTAATCAATATTAGCTGAATGTCCTCAAAATGTTTATTTCTTTCAATCATCTCACATTTTTACGTTATTTATTAAATTAAAAACGAGCTGAATTTTAGCCCAGAAACATGTCGACATATATATTTTGAGCAAATGTGGTCGTTTGTTTTTATTCTCAAACCATAAACCAGACTCTCCAGCTGCTTCCTGATCACTCATTAAGTTTTAATTGTTCGCCTTGAGTTTAATTTACCCGTCGTACTGATGTTTCTATTAAAGGACCACTTATATTGCTTTAATACTCACTAACGAGGAGACTCTCCTTCTGGTTCCTGCCTCACTGAGCATGCTCAGTAGACTCCCTCTCCACCTGACTGCCTGCCAACATGGACGCCGTCGAACCACCAGCTTCGTTACTCAACAGCTGCCTGTAAGGAAACACTCAGAGCACGAAGGTGGGATAAACTAACTTCTCTGAACCGTCCAGCAGGTGGCGTCGCTGCACTTCAGCCTGCTCCTCCTCCAGCATGATGTCATCAGATGAATGCAGGTTTGTACAGAGTGTGTGTGTGTGTGTGTGTGTGTGTGTGTTAAACTCCCGCGTCGCCGCTTTGCGTCCCCACAACTACTTTTATTAACATGTTTAGTCGGAAACACACGGAACAGATGCTTCTAAGGATCAAAGTGCTAAAAACGTGACACACTCGCTTCAATCAAGACGACTCGAGATGCTTTTATTTTGGAGGATCGAACAAATTAGATCTGATTTCCCAGAATCCTTAGCAGCAGCGGCGGCGGCAGCGCTGAACGAACAGACTGATAATGTGTGTGTGGATATAATGACTGTAAGCGCGATGGAAGTGTGGTGCTGTTAGCGCTAGCCGGAGGAGCAGCAGCCGCCGGCGGGCGTGGCCTGCGGCTCGTCGTCCACGATCTGGACGCCCCGCCTACTGGATGCTGATTGGCTGGATCCGTTGCCCTTCATCCTCTCCTCGGCCTGAGCCGTTTCCATCATCCCTGAAACACAACGGAGAGACACCAGGATGAGGATACACTGTAAAAAAAATATGGTTTCAACAGGTTTTAGTTTTAATTTCTTGAACAATTTACTGTGACTTTACTGATTTTTCTTGTCTTGTTAAATAATTTTAGTTTTACACAAATTAACTCGACCTTGTAAAGATATTTATTGCTTTTTTTTAACAGTTTTTAATCATTAAAATACTCAACAGTTTATCGTATCACAGTTTTCTTCACAGGGACTGATGTCTTTATATGTTTTCTGTCATTATAACCTCATTAAATTTAGATTTAAGGGCAAAATAAGTCACTTAAACACGACTTTCATTGTCTTTTTATTAATTATTCCATTAATTTTTTGGGTTAAAATTCACCAGATGAGCAACAGAGCAAGAAGTCAGTATATTTTAATTTTTTTTTACTATTTTCTACCGCTATTACATCATTTGTTAAATTAAAAATAAGTTACTTTTCAATGCAGAAAATTTATTTATTTTTAGGAAAACTTGTAGTTTATTTTTTATTAATTTTGCAGCCTCATCATTTGTCCAGTTTTTATTTATTTTGCTTTAATTTTACTATTTTCTACCATTATTACATCATTTATTAAATCAAAAATAGATTCTATTTCAATACAGAAAAACCTTTTGATCATTATATAATTTATTGTTTTTTAAAATTAATTTCATTTATCTAGTTTTTATTTATTTTGCTTGAATTTAATTTTGTTTTTTTCTTTAAATTAAGTGTACAGCTTCAGTTTAAAACTATTTAAAGCCACGTACACGGAGTTTAATCTTTATTTAATTGGAAAAATTACGAAACTATGAAGGAAAACCAGCGCAGACGTTACAAACTACAGTTATTTATTTATATATTTATTGTTCTTCCAAAGGTTCATATTCATACGAACCTCTAGCATTTAGTCAAGCCACCATTTCTATTTAATTTACAGCCAATTTTAAAACAAAAACAACCTCAAGTGTTTCACAAAAGAGTTTTTTGGTAAAAAGAAAATTAAAAATGACAAGTTTGAATATTCAGACTCTGTAGTGTGACTTCAGCTGAGAAATTTACATATCAGGGATTAAAACCTTTCATTTTTTACATTGTGTTTGTATTTTATGGTGACTGTGTTGTGTTTTTAACGGTTTTATTTTATGTATTTTTATTTTCAATCATTTAATCCTCGAAGACGGCGTCGACATCAAAATTGAGCTCAGACCATTTTTTATAATTCAACCAAAACAAAAACACTTCAGTCACATGGAGGAAGTTGGTTTCAGCACGATAATGATCCCCAGCGCCGAACTAATCCGCCGAGGAATGGAGGAAATGGTCAAAGCCCGGATTAGAGGCTGTTCAAAGGACTGTCCGAGAAAAACGTCGAACATCTCAGCAGGACGATAAATATGGATGTTTATGGAAAACACCTGCGGATGTCGGCGTAAACTACTGCTGAGGTTTTAGTTCTTAAGTGAGCTGAAGTCGACCCAAGAACCCCAAATCTTCCCGCCCAAATTTACAAAAAACAAACGTTTCACATCATGATGCTGCCACCACCGTGCTTCACGTCATGATGCTGCCACCACCGTGCTTCACATCATGATGCTGCCACCACCATGCTTCACATCATGATGCTGCCACCACCGTGCTTCACATCATGATGCTGCCACCACCGTGCTTCACGTCATGATGCTGCCACCACCGTGCTTCACATCATGATGCTGCCACCACCGTGCTTCACATCATGATGCTGCCACCACCGTGCTTCACATCATGATGCTGCCACCACCGTGCTTCACATCATGATGCCGCCACCACCGTGCTTCACATCATGATGCCGCCACCACCGTGCTTCACGTCATGATGCTGCCACCACCGTGCTTCACACCATGACCCTGCCACCACCATGCTTTATATCATGATGCTGCCACCACCATGCTTCACACCATGATGCTGCCACCACCGTGCTTCACATCATGATGCCGCCACCACCGTGCTTCACGTCATGATGCTGCCACCACCGTGCTTCACACCATGATGCTGCCACCACCGTGCTTTATATCATGATGCTGCCACCACCATGCTTCACATCATGATGCCGCCACCACCATGCTTCACATCATGATGCCGCCACCACCATGCTTCACATCATGATGCTGCCACCACCATGCTTCACATCATGATGCCGCCACCACCATGCTTCAAATCATGATGCTGCCACCACCATGCTTCACATCATGATGCCGCCACCACCATGCTTCAAATCATGATGCTGCCACCACCATGCTTTATATCATGATGCTGCCACCACCATGCTTCACATCATGATGCTGCCACCACCATGCTTTATATCATGATGCTGCCACCACCATGCTTCACATCATGATGCTGCCACCACCATGCTTCACATCATGATGCTGCCACCACCATGCTTCATATCATCGGACCAGCCATCGAGCGTGATAACTGGTCCATGGTGCAGAAAACGTCGCAGACCGCTGAGATACATGACCGAAGCTTGTTTGTGTTTCAGGTGTTTCAGGTGTTCGGGTCGATTCTTACGTTTACAGAGATCCAGGAAAAGCTCCTCGATGCCTTTATTTAACTTGGCGGATGTGTGGTAGTGTTTGGCTCCCACCGACTCTGCATAACTACACAGAAAACACAGCAAATCAGCGTTTACCGTTTGTTCAGTAACAACAACAATAAAGATAAAATCAGTTCTTACCTCTCAGCCTCTTCCACTGAAACGTGTCTGTCTTTGTCCAAATCAATTTTATTACCTGCAGACAAAGAATAAAAATCAGTCAGAATCTCAAAAATCACCACAAATCCACGTTTACAGATTTTATTTCTGGCTCCTTTTAGCAGCTTTTATGAGCACATGGTTTGATGACAAATCAACCTTTCTTTGTTGTTTCTGAAGCTAACGGGTCGAGCATTTGATGGTTTTAGGTACAAAATTAAGGAGTAAAAACATAAAAAGCAAAAGTATTTCAGTCTAATTTAACTGTACGAAACATTTTTAGTAGATTTACAACCAAGATCTCTGTTCCTCTTAATGGTCGTTCATTATTTTGGCATTTTTATTGATGTTTTTTAGACAGAACAGTTCATTCAATACTGATTATTGGCTACCAAGGAGAGCAAAACCGATAATTTAGACTCAATATACATTTGCGGTAAAAAACTCCAACATAAAACTTCATTAAATGTCTTCTATCTTGATTAAAACAAACTTCCCAACATGTTTGACTGAAATAACCTCAAATTTCTCCTTAAATAACAAAATAATTAAGTATATTTTTTAACGTATTTTATCGTAAATCCAAAAAAACTGCTTTAAACTAAACCGACTTGAGTTGACTGAATTAAAAAGTTGCGCAGAATGACTCAATAATTAATTTCGGGGAAGCTTTAGTCGACAAAAACCACAAAAATATTACCTGCAGTTAAATTTTAGTCTCACTTCTACATTTTTAAATCTTCTGGCGCCATTTTCTTGTACAGTTACCGTGGTTACCAGTGTTATTATGGCCTATAAGGTCTTCAACCCATCCAGTTGTCGTTTCCGAACTCTGCGCCGCTTTTTCGTTGTCCGTCCTGCTCTGCTAGCATTAGCATTAGCAGTTAGCATTAGCAGCTAGCCCAATATGCTAAATAAGAGATGCCGGAACCGTCTGCAGTAATTTGATCCACTGGTGCTCGTTTCTGCTGCGCTGAAATGATTTTAAATGAGGCAGACATTTAAGGAATATTTTTTCCCTTTTAGCTCCATGTTTGGTCTCCACCAGCAGGGGATTTTTTATATTTTCTCAGTGAGTGTTTGCTGCAGACAGAAGCCAAAAATAAATGTTGATCATAGAAGCAGAACAGTCGCAGGAATGTTTTAACTCTTTTCCAAAATCTGAACTGGATTCAACATAAAAACCAGCCTGATGCGACGTCGAGCCGCTTCACAAACACCAGAGACAACGTTTGATCTCTCGCTGTCAGATCTGATCCGAACACATGACGACCGAAACATAATCCAGTTAAAACTTCGTGGAAAAATGTCCCCATTCAGGCCCCAAACGGACAAACAACAAGTAATAAAACGCCATGGCAACAGAAGCAACAAAGCCGACCAAACATCCACATTTCCACGACACGAAATCATGAAAACAAACTCAGCTGATGAACCGCGATCGGACTTCCACCACATCCAGACCCTTTTATTATCATCCATCTGCTCTTTATTGATCTTAGTTGGGGTTTAACAGCTTCCAATCATCATCCATCGATTTCAAAACGCGCATCGCTGCTCTGGTTTATTGTGTTTCCAGTTAACCTGCTTCTGTGGTTCGTTGAGTACAGCTCACACTGGAACTGAAACCTCCCTGCAGCTCGTCTTCATGAAAGACAAGATTTTAACATGAGTCGTTTTTTGTTTTCAGTCTGACTGAGAGGAAACAGGAATCATCTGCCTGAAAGTGACATTTAACAAACCGCATTAAAGCTCTACAGCCAGGACGCCTGCTGTCTGACCTGATTACTGGAGTGTTCATCAGTTTGTTTCCATGCGAGTCTGAATTTCTGGAAACTCAGCAGCTAAAT
This sequence comes from Dascyllus trimaculatus, assembly GCA_024666655.1. Classification (NCBI taxonomy): domain Eukaryota; kingdom Metazoa; phylum Chordata; class Actinopteri; family Pomacentridae; genus Dascyllus; species Dascyllus trimaculatus. Next base: position 2,269,918 of record CM045465.1, on the reverse strand, counting down.
GTGACTGGAGGACAGTCAGAGGACATTCCAGTTTAGTGGCTGGTTGCCCAAAATGACTCAAAATTTATTATAAGCCATTACAAAAATGTCTAAAATTAGTCAAGAATTATCCAAAATGACTTAAAATCTTCCCAAAGTAAGAGAAATTATTTGAATCTTTTCCAAAATAATTTAAAACTTTGCCTTAAATTCTCAAAATCTGTCCAAAATGATGAAAAATTTGCGTCCAAAACGTCCAAAGTTTGCCCAAAGACTTAAAAATTGCCCCAAAACATTTTCAAAATGCCTCAAAAGTTGTTCAAGAAGACTTAATGAGTCCGTCTCCAACTCAAAGATACACCTGAAACGACTCAAAATGACTTGGAAGCTGTCCCAAATGAATAAAAATCCAACACGGCCTTAAAAAATAGACAATATGCTGAAGAAATGCGCCAAAACAACATGAAACCTGTCTAAAACAGGCCAAAACCCTGACCAAACTGACTCAAAACTTGTCCAAAATGACATAAAATCTGTCCATAGTAAAAGAAAAAGTTGTACAACATATTTTAAAACTTTGCCTTACATACTAAAAACTGTCCAAAATGTGTTAAAAACTCTCTAAATGATAAAAAAAATGGTCCAAAACGACTTGAAACTTGTCCGAAATTTGCCCAAAGACTCAAAAACTCCCCAAAACACCTTGAAAATTGTTCAAAAAGACTTCTGCAGTACATGTCTAACACAATGATGTACCTGAAACGACTCAAAATGTAAACAAACTACTCATTACTTGTCCCAAATGACTTGGAAACTGTCCTAAATGGAAGCAAAATCGAAAATGGCCTAAAAAAATAGACAATATGCTGAAAAAATTCACAAAAGAAATTAAAACTTGTCGAATAAGAGGTAAAAAATCTGTCCAAACTGACTCAAAAATTGTCTAAAATCTGTCCAAAGTAATGAAGATTGTTCAAAATGCCTTAAAACTTATTATAACTTAAACTTAAATTGAAACTGTCCTAAAAGAAAAAAAATCCAAAATGGCCTTTAAAAAAAAGTCGAAACACTGAAGAAATTCACCAAAACGACTCCCAAACTGTCCAAAATCATTCAAAGGTGACACAAATTCTTCAAAATAATGCCCGTTTCAACCGATACTCGATAATTTTATACTTCTTGCAGTCAATAACCGATAATGTCAACCGATTGGGTTCGTGCTGCGGTGTCGGGCGGGGGAGGCAGCACTTCGTGATGCTTGGCGGCGCTCGGCAGCGTGCTACAGCCTCGGCAGCGCTCAGCAACACTCAGCAGTGGCGTCCGGCAGCAGCGCGCTCGACTATTCGAATATCAAAATTATTATCCCAATACCACCACAACAAACCAACATTCAGATACTCCAATATTCAGGACCAGTCTTAGTGAAATGTCTTCTTCTGACACGGTAAACAAAGTCCACACTGGTCAGTTCCACGCCATCCTGCTTGTTTTTCTCTACCGGCGCAGTCTGATGACATCACACACATGCGACAGTACCGTCGGGGAGGGGAGGGGTTGAGGAGCCAGACATGAGGACAAACCACAACACAGACCAACGGCAGAAACCAAGATTCATAGTCTTTATTATTATCGGATCATTTTATCCGAATGAGGTCATAATTACCAAAATTAACCAATAATTATCAGACACCGATGTTATCGTGCATCCCTATAAAAATATTTCCAACATGTGTCAACAACTGTCCAAAAAGACTTACTCAGTATGTCTCTAACTCAAAGACATACCTGAAGTGACTCAAAATGTACAGAAATTACTCAAACATTTATTCTAAATGACTTGGAAACCTTAAAAAATAGTCAATATGCTGAAGAAATGCACCAAAACAACATGAAACTTGTCCAAAACAGGTCAAAAATCTGTCTAAACTGGCTCAAAGACGGTCTAAAATGACAAAATCTGCCCACAGTAACAAAAATGGTCCAAAATGCCTTGAAAATTGTCAGACTTACTCAGTCCGTCTCTAATTAAATGATTTTCCATGAAGCGACTCAAAATGTGCAGAAATTACTTCAAAAATTATCCAAAACAACATGAAACTCGTCCAAAATACAATAAACATCGGTCCAAACTGACTTTCACTCAGAATGTCTCACAAATCATTCCAAAGTGACTCACAGATTCTTCAGAATGATGTAAAAACTTTCCAAAATGACCCAAAACTAGTTGAAAATGACTCAAAACAGCCCAAAGTTACTAGAAACTCGTCCGAAACGCGTCAAAAAACTGTCCTAAATTATTCAAAATTGTCCAGAATGACTCACAAATTACTGCTGACTCTACATTTGTTGGAACCGACTCACAAACTGTCCAAACTAAACTGTCCAAACTGGTTTTTTAACTGTCGCTGCACAAAGTGAACGACCGGCTAAACGTCCATGTCTGAGCTGTGAAACCACGACGAATGAATCTGCAGCTCCGACAGACTTCGTGGAGTCGCAGTGATTCTCTACGCTGGACGTCTGAAGGCCGTGAAAACAAACCAGCAGATTAAAATCTAGGTTCTCAGATCAGACAGGAAGCTGTTGTAGATCTCTACTGGGGTTAGAAGAAGTGATGGGAACTACACCCAGCTGGAAAGATTTAACTTGTAAAAACTGCATGTTTCTATCTCTGACTGATTAATGTTTCAGTCAATAATGTGAATTATTGAGCCGACAGCTGCTGATTCAATAACAGGCCCAGCGTCGTGTCTTTTAGCTCCATGTTTGGTCTCCTCCGCCCTCCTGTTACTTACCTACTATACATAAACAAATCTCGTTGCCCAACATTTTCCTCAACTCTTTCACCCAGTTCTTCACCTGCAACAGGAAAAACAAGATTAATCAGCGACTGACGAAGCCGACAAAACCTCACGAACGATTAACGAACAGCTCATCGGAAGCTTTTGAGAGGAAACGACGGAGAAAAGCCGGAAAATGTGAAGCAATAAAATCAAAACAAACACTGTGACAGGAAAGTTTACAGTCTAAAGACTCTGAAACTCTAAATTTTAACTTTATTTTAGCCCTTTTTAGGCTGATTACTAATAAATATCATAAAAGCTAAAGACTGTATTAATTAGACAAATTGTGTCAAATTGAATTAATGCGTTAGTTTAATAAATTAAACCTTAAATATAACATTTACATATGGACCCCAACAAAGTCTGCTAAGCTAGGCTAGTTAGCTTTTAGCAGGACTACCTAAGCTAAATAGTTTTTTTATGCATCAAAACAGTGATAGCAAAGACGGTACTCAGAGCTTTTAACTGCATCTGGTGATACGGTTGAAAGTGTAATGGTGACATCTTACACTTCGATACGTGAACACATAGAGGGAGGTGGTCAGGTGTATTTTCCATCATCTGACCACCCAAAACCTCAACCTGTCTACACGCTAACAACTTTTACGCGACATTTCACGGAGAACAGGTCAAAAAACGTTGGACACTTTCTTCTTCTGAAGTCGGAGGAGCACTGGAGGAGACGATGAGCCGCTCGTTCACTTCCAGGCCAAGGGGAGTTCATCCCATGATGAGGCAGAGCCAGTGGAGTTAGCACCCATGTTAGCACGGATGTTAGCATGGATGTTAGCACGTCGTCGGAGCAGCCTTCTGCGAGCCGCGATGGTAAACATCCAACTAGTGGATTTAATCCAAAATGGTTAGCTGACCCTAAATGTAGCTGATGGCTCTACCAGACCCAGTATGGTAAACCCAGACGGATTGATGCACTGATCCAACCTGAACCATGAGCAGCAATAAGTAGTAGAGGTCACACAGCACAGCAGACCTGTTCAGCCTCTGAGTTCCCTGGTTTTACCCCTTGGCCATGTTTGTACTTTTTATTGATGGTAAGTTATTTTACTTTTAAATGTGACCAGCAACGGCTTGTTTTAAGATTCACTAGGATTTAACTTAAGTGAAAACAACTGATATTATTTATTTTAATTGTATTTTTTGTGTTTGTTAAAACCGTATTTCAAGATTGTGCCTTTTTATAAGACTCTATGTTTAAGTATTGTTAATAAATGGCTTATAATAACACATAATAGTCATCATTTTACAATTCCTGTTAACTTTTAACTTTTTCTTTTTTTTATAAAAACATGGTGGGCTTCTCTACCACCAGGCTTAGCAAGTTTTCTGGGGGAAACCCTGAATAACAAACTGTTTTCAATCTAACCCCAACACGTGCATAAAGAATATCACTCAATATATAAATACTGATATTTATTTTTACCTAAAATCTGTTTCAGACACTAAACTCCAGCGGCCAAGATGTTGAAGCACCCAAATTAGCTTTAGCTTCAGCTAGCAGTTAGTTTTAAACAACCTGAGAGGAATTTTTGCAGTTTATCTTTCATTAAAATGTCAGAAAGTCTAATTAATGCAGACCGAGTCTAGGATATGCATCAGAAATTACTCAAAAACAGCCGCTAAACTAACTCTTCTGGAATTTTTGGAAGATCTCAAAGACATTCTAGTTAGCGGTGAAGAAAAATTACTGCCACAAAAGTGGAAGGAACTGAGATTTAATATCAGAATCTATTTTTTTAAACCACTTTTGTTAGCTGGAGGGGGATTTACTCAAACATAACAGACGTTTTTGTTTATAAACGGTCAGAAATAACAAGAATAGGCAAAGATTTCTGTCATAGAAGATCATAAAGGCTGATTGTTTGGCCGCAAACATGGACGGAGCTTAAAGATGTCGTCCAACAAACCAGTAAAACCCAAAACTAACGGTCCAGTCCCTGGGTAAACATAATATCCCGCTGCCTCCAGGCTCCACGGTGAGCGTTTACCTTCTGGAAGGAGTCTTCGTCTGTAATGTCGTACACTAGAATGGCTCCATTGGAGTCTCTGTAGTAGATGGGACCTAACGCATGGAAGCGCTCCTGACCCGCCGTGTCCTGGAAAAAACAAACCGCCGTTAATATTCGGACAGAAAACTCCCTGAGAACAGCCTCAGGACGGAGCTTCTTACCCAAATGGCCAAGTTCACTCTCTTCCCTGTGATGTTGAGCTTCTTTGTGAGGAAGGACGCCTGCAGAGGAAGACGAGGGAACGTTATTAGAACCATCAAAGAACGCATTAATCAAACCTAAACTACCAATAATAAGAGTGGAGGAGTTAGTGGTCGACATAAAGCTCATTTTACTAGTTTGAAATCTTTAAATCTGCCTTTAAAAATAAAATCCTGCCGTGGAACTTTGGATATTTTAGAGAAACCACGTCCAGCCAGGAGAACCAAACTGATTTTAATCTGTTTTGCTGAAACTCCGCAGCCAGATTTAGGGACTCATTCAGGACGAGGATGTTTTCTGAGCAGGATTAAGTGAAAACTGTCCGACGGATCCAAAACATTTTCCTTTAAATCACGAGAAAAAGCATCAGAACTGGTAAAGGAAGACTTTCTCTATCTTCTACTTAAAAACAAACAGCAGCAGTTAAACTATATTTAGTTCCATGAAGGTTAAAGTCTGCTCAACTATAACTACTTATCTGTGCAACACCACAATTACAACTCTATTAATTATTACACTGTTCACTGGGATCAAGCTAACGACACACGGTACAATAACAGCTGTTACGATCCCTAAAAGGAGGCAGGAATCACCATTTTATCAGATGCTAGTTTGATTTAACATATTAGCTCTTGTTGGAGGTCATTAACCACCACAGGAGTCTTTGTCATGGTGCCCGTTGCTAGGTAAACCCCCACAATGCTCTCTGCTTCCAACATGAACTGTAGTCTGAGTGACGCCTCCTCTGGTCTCCACCTGGTGGAACAACCAGGTACTACAGCTGATCTACGACACATTTACTGACATGCATGACGTTCTTTTTTCCTTATTGGTCAACATATCTTTGCTAAGCTAGCTCATTAATATCAGTTATGTCATTAATATTGTCAGCAGGTGTCGGCCATGTTTCATGCTGTCGGAAACCTTTTGAGAGGAGACGACGAAGAAAAGCCGGAAAATGTGAAGCAATAAAATCAGAACGAACCCTGTGACAGGAAAGTTTTACAGTCTAAAGACTCTGAAACTCTAAATTTTAACTTTATTTTAGCCCTTTTTAGGCTGATTTCTAATAATTATCATAAAAGCTAAAGACTGTATTAGTTAGACAAATTGTGTCAAATTGAATTAATGAGTTAGTTTAATAAATTAAACCTTAAATATAACATTTACATATGGACCCCAACAAAGTCTGCTAAGCTAGGCTAGTTAGCTTTTAGCAAGACTACCTTATCAGGTGTTTTCTCTGTTATGACTCAAGAGGTCGGTGTTCTTATATGTATCTGACATATTCTGATATATTTATGTACAGATATTAATGGTCTAATTCAACAGGGTTTATAAACAGTAATAGCAAAGACAGTATACAGAGCTTTTAACCGCATCTGGTGATACGGTTGAAAGTGCAATGGTGAAATCTTATATGTCGATACACTTTGATACGTGAACACATAGGGGGGAGAGGTCAGGTGTGTTTTCCATCATCTGAAAGCCCAAAACCTCTGCCTACCTCTATGACCGATTGCTGTTCATGTTTACGCTGGAAACCAAGATTCTACTTTCCAGGAACGTATAAAGGAAGCCGGTTTAACCTCCATGTAAAAGACCTGAGAAGAAACGAACCCTGCAGGAATGAACTCGGCACCTTTATCACGCCGATTGTGTCATGATTTTGGCTCTTAAGTGTGAACATGTTCTTTCCTCCTCTCTCAGTAATCTGAATATTCTTGTGGACTTTCATCACCGTCTTCTTACGTCTCACAAGCAGAACAAACGACGGCGGCAGCAGCTGTCAGTTGCGGTTCTGCTTTAGAGTAAAAACCCTGCAGGTGTTTAAACAGACTGAAAACTTTCCACGCTGATGAAATCGGCCTGCTGCAACAGCTTTTGTAACTCCTGTCGTTGTTTCACTCTAACCTGTGAGCTCCGGTTTAACAGCCTGTAAACCAGATAAGAAGCCGAAGGTTGAAGTCCTCTAGAGAAGCAGGTCGACCCGTTTCCTGTCAGTTTATTCGGCTTATCGGGGATTTAAGCGTCTAAAATTTAAATAAACCTAAGCGAGAGTCTGACCGGAGCAGACGTCAGAGGTCGACTGAGCGCGAAGAACAAACAGTTTGAGGTTAAACTCAGGAATTAAGAGTGTAAACGTGGAGGTGAGGTTGATCAGCTGACGGAGCTGTTTAACATCTGACCTCGAGCTAACCCACGGCTAACGAGCTGTCGGCTAATCCCATTGATTACAGGTAAAAAACGACCAAACTAAGTCGAGTTACGCGAGGTTTCTGTGTCCAACAAGGCAATAAATTATATAAATATGAGGATCTGTATTGTTTTATCATCAAATAAAAGAAAGTTCTTTGTTATTTTACTTCAATTTTAAGGAAAACCACACATTTTCATGCATTTAAACACATTAATCTTTCATAATATCACACCTGGATGGGCTAATTACAACCAGTGTTCACGCTAACTCACATAAAACACCACTAACCTGTTATTATCAGTGTTTTGTTTGAACGGTAAAATATTTTTCACTGGTAGAAAAAGTCTTTATTGACATGATTACAACTAATTGTAATAAAAAAACAAGTCTGAAGCTATTTTTTTTGCATTTGTTCTATAAATAAATCAACTTGTCTTTGAAATAACTCAGAATAAACTATAAAAAATTAAAATTATGTTTAGCTACAAGCTTTAAAAAGGTCATTTTATTCATATTAATTCAATATTTTATTAAAAGAAATGATTACTTGGCACTTTAACTGAGCTAGATGTGAAATAACTCAGAAAAAAATATTAAAAATTAAAATAATGGTTAGATAAAAGCTTTAACGAGGTCATTTTATTCATATTAATACAATATTTTACTCAAAAAAATTATTATATGCCACTTTAACTGAGCTAGATCTGCAAAAACTCTAAAATATAAAATAATGTTTAGCTACAAACTTTAACGAGGTCATTTCCTTTATATTAATTCAGTATTTCACTCAAACTGGACGTACGCTGATTTAACTGAGCTACATCTGCTATATTACACATTCAGCACATCTCATTTAAAAATCTGTCAAAAGTTAATTTAATTAAATTCTGGAGAAAACAAACAAATTCTCCCATGAAAAACAGCGACAAGATAAAAACTAAGGGCCACTCGACTGAACTGCAGGCAGTGTTTAAACAGATAAATAGATAAAAATGGAAATAAAATGTTAAATATCTTCAGTGTGTGTAAAGTCACACTCTTTACAGTGTCGTAACACCTGTGGAAACACAAAAATGCATTTTTAAAATAAAAAAATCTAAGAAATTCTACTTTTTGTGAGTCGCAGTCGGTTTGAAATACAGGCTCCTGCATTTTATTAATGTATTTATTTTTATTTCTTCGTTAATCGGAGCAAGAAACCATAAAAAAAGAAAAAATCCTGACATTTCCAACTTTCTGAAGACGTCCGAACGCATCATCCCTGACGCACGGCTCCACTGTGAAAATTAGGCAAAACCGAGCATAAAAATCACGACATTTAATCAAAGTCATCTTATCCTACACGCCTCATTTAAAACGGATCCAGTTTCTGTTGCATAAATCAACAAATTCAACGTTTTCTATGTTGCTCTGGTTCCTCAGAGGCTCAGGACTTTATGCTGCAGTGAAAAACGAGCCACAGTGAGTGAAAATGAGCAGAATAAACAGCTCAGAGACGAGCAGCAGCGTCTGAGCTTCACATTATGAATGGAAAACATTTCTCTGGTCTCATGACAAACCACGACGCTTTAATAATGCAGAGCTCGTGCTGAGACATGACTGACGGCCAATCGTGTGCGAGCTCCGCGATCGTCTCGTCATGTCTGATTTCACGCCGTGGATGTTTGAGCCGATCAGCCGTTGAGGTCACATGACGGCGTGGAAGGAGGCCCGAGGCTGAGCGGCGTCCAGCGTCATGTGACCTGATCAGACTGTTAACGTTCAGATCATATATCCTGCTGAACTCGCCTGCATTTCCCACAATTCCTCTGAAGCGCTCAGGTTAGCGTCCGTTAGCTTCCCTCCTGCTCTCTGTGCTCACATTTTAAAGCAGCTGAACTCACAATAAAGCGCTCAAGGATTTTTCATAATAAAGCTCAAAAGAAAAAGTCTGACAGCAAACGTGCCACAAAAAATATGTGTAATGCTGCTACATTAAAAAACAAATGTTAAAATGACCTAAAATATCTGTATAATAATGTTTTAAGCTGATGAATATACATTAAAACCCAGTTATCTGCACAGTTTTATTATTATACGGACATTATTAACAGTTTTGGCTCTTTTTTTTTGTTATTTTAACTTTTTGCCAATTTGTTTTTTTCCTGCGATTTCATGAGAAATTACCTGAGGCTAAAATCCGTAAAATAATAGCTAATATCTTTTTAAAAAACCTATTTTTCTATCCTTAATTTACTTATTTTTTTCTGTCAAATGAAGGCAAATATCTGTGAAACTATTATCGTTTTTGCTGCTGAAATAAAAGAAAATAGTGTCATTTTACGGCAGTTTTGTCCTGTTTTTTTATGGTAAACATGTAAATTAATATTTTTTTCTGTGGTTTTATTAAGTAGTATTTTTAATTTAACATAACAGAAAAAAATCTGCAAAATAACAGCTTTTTTATTATTTTTAAACTATTTTTCAGTCCTTAATAAACATAATTTTTCTGTCAAGTAATGACATACGTCAGCAACATAATTAAATTCCTGCCGTTTAAAAATAAAGTCATCTTACACGTGTTTCAAACGCACAAAAATACAGAATTTTTTATGTGGATGTTATTTTTGGCCTGATTTTTATTTTTTATTTTTTTGTGGTTCATGTGTAAATTAATATTTTTTCTGTAATTTTATTGGACATTATGAGTTATTTAACAAAACAGGAGAAATCTATTTTTTTTTTTATTTTTAAACTATTTTTTAATCTTTTATATAATATTTTTCTGTCTAGTAATGGCACATACCTGCAACAGGATTATTTTATTTTGTTTATTTATTTTTTTGCTGTTTAAAAATAGGGAAATCTTACAGTCGCATGTTATAAAAGCTCAAAAGTACTGATTTTTTTATGTGGATGTTATTTACAGTTTTTGCTATGATTTTTATTTTTCTATGGTTTACATGTAAATTAATATTTTCCCTATCTGTTTATTAGACATTATTAGGCATTTAACAAAACAGAAAAATAATGTAAAATATTAACTTTTTAAAAAAAAATATGCAGGTAAAAAAATTACCAGTGCACTACTAGTTTAAATATCTTCCCTCTTCTTTTAAATCTATTTTAATCATGTTGGTTATTTAACTTTTTATTATTATTTAACTCTTGTTTACATTTAATTCTGAGCTGCATCATAGAAGAACAGTTTATCTGAAACGATCTTTTTGTTTTTTTAGAGGAAAATAATTGTTTTATCATTATTATTATTATTATTCAGTAACATGATCAGTGTGTTTTATCTGTCCTCCTGTTTTAACTCGGTTCTGTTGGACCAGCACCGCTCCGGGCCGCTGAGCAGGAAGAGTCCGGCCCTGCTGAGCCGCTGCTGGGTCTGTGTGAACAGAAACTCCCGGAACAATCCCGGTGAGCCTCGGCGCCGTCTCTGTTTCGCAATGAGCCTGCTGTCCCGGGTCGGCTCGGGTTAACACGCACACACAAACGGCAGAAAACCCCCCGACACACACCCTCCAGCCGCCCCGGCTCCCGGCAGCAGCTCCGGCCGCCTGTCACGGCTCTGCGGCGGCTGCTCTGCCCGCGGAGCAGCGGCGCTCTCCGGCTGCCTCACCTGTAGAGTCGTGATGTGTTTGTCGTTGAATTTGTTCTCGCAGTAGCGCAGCACCAGCGACGTCTTCCCCACGCAGCCTTCCCCCAGAAGCACCACCTTGAACGAGTAGGTCTTTCCGCTGTTGCCGCCCGCCGCCGCCGCCGCCGCCATGGCCGCCGTCGGTCGCTCAGATCCGGGGCTTTATCAAAACAAGCTAGCTGCTAATGCTAACCGCCGCGGTCGGAACTGAGTCCCACGGAGCTCACATCAGCTTCCGACTTCAAAAAGCGGCGAAAATCATGAGAGAAACGCCTCGACAGCGCTCAGGAACCGGACTCTCCTCGGTATGTGGAAGCAGCGGGGAGGGAGGCCGGACTGAACACGGAGCCAGACCCGGTTAGAAGCCGAACCGAACGGCTGCTTTTCTCCAACTAATGGCGTCTGACGGAGCTAACTGTTAGCCGGCTAGCTCTGCCACAGATCGTTTGTTCCCGGGAGAGGGATCACTCCGCCTGAAGTCCTTTATCTCCCTTCAACAACATCAATGTTCCTCTGAGATTAATTATAATGAAACTGAAATCAACAAAACAAAAATATTAATTTAAAGAAAGGAAACGACTTAATAAGTCAAATTTATCATATAAGTAGTCAAAATATCAGATAAAGTCATAAGTTTGAGCTGCTGTAATAATGTGAATTTTGAGGCAGTAATTCAAATTAAACCAATAAAAGCAAAAATAGTCAAAGTTAGGAAATAACAGTTAAAATTATGAGACAAGACATCACAATATTTACTTAATAAGTCAAAGTGTGAGCTAAATAATCAAATATTTGAGATTAAAAGTCAAAATTATGACAGAAAAACCTGAAGTGTTGATTTACTGACTTAGAATTGTGAAATAAAACAACAAAATAGGAGTTAGAACTGCAGCAAATAATAATAAAAAAGTCTAAATAATGAGTGAGAAGTCAAAATACTTCAGAAAATATGAAATTTAATGTCAAAATGCACGAAAAAGATCAAAATATGAGATAAAAGCTTCAATTTCACATTTTAAGAGTCAAAACTGAGAAAAAACACTGAAACGATGAAATAAAAAGTCAATACTTTTGACATATGCAAAACAAATAATAAAATTAAACGGAACAATAAAAAGTTTAAGGTATAAGACAGAAATTAATCGTGTGTCTTACATAACTTTAATTCAACCAGGAAGTATTTGAAGTTGGTGCTCAGAAAAAGTAGCGAAGTGCGACCTCTTCACTGCGGCTGCTCCCTGCAGCGTCACATGACGAGTTTCTGATCAACAAAAACAACAAACATCAGTTTGATAATAAAACATTCAATATTCTGACTGTTTGTTCGGTTTGCTGCAGATTCTAACCTCAGAACATGAGAATAAAAAATATCATGAGTTCAAAAGAATAAATCCTGAGACTGAAAAAACATTTTAATGTTGAAAAAAAAAGTCAAAATATTTACCTCTAAAATCCAAAATATGAAGTCAGAGGGAGAAAATATGAGATAAAAAGTCAAAATGATGAAGTCAGAATATTAAGTATTATTATTTAAGAAATATAAAGTTAAATGTTCTGTTTACAGGGTCAAAGATGCGAGGAAATAAATCAAAATTAATAGAATAAAACATCTAAACGTTCATTTACTGAGTCAAAATATGAGCTAGAAGGTCACAGTGTGTAATAATGAGACAAAAAGTAAAAATGTCAAAGCAAAATGTTAAAAATGAGCTGCAATGTAAAAATAAATAACACAAAAATCTGAAATTAAAAATGAAACTTACTGGAAACGCTGAATTTTCACTTACTAGGTAAAAAATGCTGAAATAAAATGAATTAAAACTGTGAAATAATTTTCACATAAACAAAATCTTTTTTTAAAAAAGTGAAACATCAACATGAATGAGCTGAAGTTTTTATTTTGAAATAAAAACCCTAAATGTTTAGTGACAGTGATGAGTAAAAGGCTAAAAGATTAAAGATTAAAAGTCACATTTTAATTTAATGGTTCCAGATTTGTGATAAAAATCTCAGTTATTTGATTTAAATGAGTCCAACTTGTGACATAAAACAGATAAAAAGCAAGTAATAAAAGTCTAAACGTTTTATTTTTGGTTTCCAGCTGTAAAAGAATAAAAGTGTCTGTTCATTTCTCACAGTAAAAATAAAAACGTCTCATTTTTTGCGTCTCTGACTTGGTTTCCTTCGTCCTGAGCTTCAGTCTGAAGTTTGTAGTTCAGCTCTTCGACCAGCAGAGATCAGAGTCGCTCTGAAAATAAAAACTGCAGAGAATTTACCATAAAATCAGCTCCGATCAGCAGCTGGTCACAGTTTGGTTTCAGCTTCAGTTTGATTCCATAAATCAGGACTTATTGGAAGATTATGATTTAATAATATTTAATTGAAGCAGCAGCAGAAATGACTGATGGGAAACAAACTTCAGTTCACATTTATCTGCTTGAAATAACCAACAAGTATTTAGAGGTTAAAGGCCTCCAGTTAGAAAGTTAATAAAAGACCAGAAGAGACTCAAAACAACAACAGAGACACAAAACCTCCACAAACAACCACAAAGAGACGCAGAATGACCAGAAACAGACAGAAAACAACAGCAGAAAGTCACAAAAACACCAGAAAAGAATGAAAAATGAGCACAAAACGATGCAAACAAACAAAAATGAGATTTAAAATGACCACAGAGAGATGCAAAATGATTCCAGGAGGACAAAAAAAAGCCAAAAACAACCACAAAATAACCAGAAATGGACAGAAAATAACAGCAAAAAGTCACAAAAACATTAGAAAAGGACACAAAAAGATGCAAAAAAAAACAAAAATGAGATTAAAAATGACCAAAAAGAGACGCAAAATGATTCCAACAGCCAGAAACAACCACAAAGAGACACAAAACGACCAGAAACAGACAGAAAATGACAGGAAATAGTCACAAAAAGATGGAAACAAATGACAAAGAGATGGAAAAAACCAAGCAAGACACAAAATGACGGCAAATAAACGCCTAAAACAGATGAAAAAAAAGGATGCAAATCAACAAAAAAGCTGCAAAAATAAAAACAAACAGACAAAATAACAGCAAAAACTCACAAAAACATGACGAAAGAGCAAAACATGAGCAGAAGAAGATGCAAATAAACAAAACAAGATTTAAAATGACCAAAAGGAGACGCAAAGACGGTCAGAAACAACCACAAATGAACAGAAAGTAACAGGAAATAACCACAAAAACACGACAAAAGGACACAAAAAGACGCAAAGAAACAAAAACGAGATTCAAAATGACCAGAAATGGACAGAAAATTACAGCAAAAGGTCACAAAAACACTAGAAAAGGACATGAAATGAGCACAAACGATGCAAACAAACAAAATAAATGAGATTTAAAATGACCACAAAGAGACACAAAACGACCAGAAACAGACAGGAAATAGTCAAAAAAGATGAAAAAAGGACAAAATGATGCAAACAAACAACAAAGAAATGGAAAAAGCAAACAAGACACAAAACAACAGCAAATAAATGCCTAAAACAGGTCAAACTGACTGAAAAAATGATGCAAAACAACAACAAAAAAAGCAAAATGACCAGAAAATAACAGGGAATAGTCACAAAAACATGAATAAAAGTTTATAAAATGAGCAAAAAAGGTGCAAAGAAAGAAAAACGAGATTTAAAATGACCAAAAAGAGACGATAAACAGCAGCAGAGACACAAGACGACTCCAGGAGGACACAAAACAGCCAAAAACAACCACACAGAGACACAAAACGACCAGAAATGGACAGAAAATGGCAGGAAAAAGTCACAAAAACATGAAAAAAGGATGCAAGAAGATGCAGAGAAACAAAAACGAGATTCAAAATGACCAGAAATGGACAGAAAATGGCAGGAAAAAGTCCCAAAAACATTAGAAAAGGACACAAAAAGATGCAAACAAACGACAAAAAGATGGAAAAAGCAAACAAGACACAAAACCACAGCAAGAAACTGACTGAAATGATGCGACAACGTTTGGTTTGTGTTTGAAGGAACGTTTTAGAGAACGTTCTTCTTTAAAACGTTCTCAGTGGCAGCTGTGGAAAACGTTTCCCAGATGTTGTCTCAGGTGTTTCCTAGCAAACGTTCCTGTAATGTGACGCTTGAACAAGGGTGGAACGTTCTGGCTGCAATGTTCTGGAGACGTTCTGGGGACGTTGTTGAGGAAACATATAGAACTAATAGAGAACGTCCTGAGTTCAGTTTGGAGGACGTCTTCAGTTTTCCTGCATTAGGAAGAACGTTTTTAGAACATTCTGGGAACTAAAAAGAAAACCTCCCGCTGCACAAACATCAGTAGAACTTTGTCAGAACGTTTTAAGAACGTTTCAGGAACTAAAAGAAAACCTCCTACTAAAAAATATCAGTAGAACGTTCTGGGAACTTTGTCAGAACGTTTTAAGTAACGTTCTAAAGACTAAAAGAAAACCTCCCAATAAAAAAAAAACACCAGTGGAACGTTTGCAGAACTTTGTCAGAATGTTTTTAGAACATTCTGGGAACCAAAAGAAAACCTCCCGCTGAACAAACATCAGTAGAACTTTGTCAGAACATTTATAGAACGTTTGAAAAAGTTCTAACATTTTTAGAACGTTCTGGGAACTAAAAAGAAACCCCCCCCAAAAACATCAGTAGAACTTTGTCAGAACGTTTTAAGAACGTTTCAGGAACTAAAAGAAAACCTCCTACTAAAAAATATCAGTAGAACGTTCTGGGAACTTTGTCAGAACGTTTTAAGAACGTTCTAAAAACTAAAAGAAAACCTCTCAATGAAAAAAAAACACCAGTGGAACGTTTGCAGAACCTTGTCAGAACGTTTTTAGAACATTCTGGGAACCAAAAGAAAACCTCCCGCTGAACAAACATCAGTGGAACTTTGTCAGAACGTTTTAAGAACGTTCTGAAAACTAAAAGAAAACCTCCCGCTAAAAAAAAAAAACACCAGTAGGACGTTTGCAGAACTTTGTCAGAACGTTTTTAGAATGTTTTTAGAACGTTCTACAAACATTTTCTGGGAACCAAAAGAAAACCTCCCGCTGAACAAACATCAGTAGAACTTTGTCAGAACGTTTTAAGAACGTTCTAAAAACTAAAAGAAAACCTCTCAATAAAAAAAAAAAACACCAGTGGAACGTTTGCAGAACTTTGTCAGAACGTTTTTAGAACATTCTGGGAACCAAAAGAAAACCTCCCGCTGAACAAACATCAGTAGAACTTTGTCAGAACGTTTTAAGAACGTTTGAAAAAGTTCTAACATTTTTAGAACATTCTGGGAACTAAAAAGAACCCCCCCCCCCCTCCAAAAAAAACATCAGTAGAACTTTGTCAGAACGTTTTAAGAACGTTCTGAAAACTAAAAGAAAACCTCCCGCTGAAAAAAAAACACCAGTAGGACGTTTGCAGAACTTTGTCAGAACGTTTTTAGAATGTTTTTAGAACGTTCTACAAACATTTTCCGGGAACTAAAAGAAAACCTCCCGCTGAAAACCATCAGTAGAACGTTCTGGGAACGTTGTGAGAACGTTTGCAGAACCAGTTTTCTCTGATTTGATCTAATAAACAGGATGAAGTGAGTTCATTGATCTGGTTCTTTAAGTCAAACAGAGGTTCTGTTAAACACTGATGGACTGTTGCATCACTGCAGCGAGTGTGTGTGTGTGTGTGTGTGTGTGTGTGTGTGTGTGTGTGTGTGTGTGTGTGTGTGTGTGTGTGTGTGTGTGTGTATGTGTGTGTGTGTGTGTGTGTGCGATAACGTCTTCATATCTCACCTTTATGTGACACCGACACACACCTGAAATATAAAGACCCACTGTCTTATTCAATAAAACACACACACACACACACACACACACACACACACACACACTCTCTAATCATTAACCAGCTCAGTCTGTGTTTTTCTGTGTTTGTGAGGACATTTTTAGGAAGACAGGATGATCAGTGTTTGTATTTGTTTTCTAACATTAACATTAAAATGAAGGTTCCAAACACGCGTGTTCTGAGTCTGTATGTAGATTTAGAACACGTGAACCCGGATTACTGACAACAAACAGCCACGAACAGAACAAAACCAACAAAAGTAAACATGAAAGTAGAGCAGAGAAGCTGAAATCAATAGAAAGGAGGCGAGAAATGAGCCAAAGATTCAAAATCAGCCACAAACAGCAGCAAAAACAAACAAAACAACAACAAAACAACACAAAGAGCTGCAAAAGGAGCACAGACAGACAGAAAATGACAGCAGAGAGATGTAAAAAATGCAAAAGTGTGTAAAAAGAGACAAAAATGATGAAAAAGAAACACAAAACAACTGCAAAAGAACACAAAATGACCACAAACACATGAGAATCAGTGAAAAAGACGTCAAATAAACACAAAAACTGTTGGAAAAAACCACAAAATGAGCAGAAAAGATGCATAAACTGGTGAAATGAGACGCAAAATGACTAAAAACAGAAGAAAAACTACTAAAAGAGACATAAAACAACACAAATCAACCAAAGACAACAAGAAAATAAACACAAACAGATGAAAACTGCAGGATGGAGACACAAAGACACGTAAAGCAATAAAAACTGGACGCAAAACGTCTGAAAAGAGACAAAAAATGACTAAAAATACTTTAAAAAGACAGAAAACGACATTTCTAATGAGTTTTTTTAATCGTCCCACAGTCAAAAATCACAAAACTCTCGTATAAAAACAGAAAATTAAACTAATATTTGCAGAATTTTCAACATTTTTTCACTTGAAATTGCCAAAAACACAACAAACCAGCTGTTAAACTCAGAATTAAGTCACTTAAATCTAATTTTAAATCACATTAATGAAGGAGCTCTAATAGTAATAAATGCATAAAGACCATAATCAATAACTAATGATCAATATATTGAATTAAACCATCACTGCTCTCAGTAAGGAAATATAAAAGTGGATTTTTTTAATTAAATGTGTGAAAATCCACGCGTGAACTTGTTTCCACGTGTGACAAACATGTTGACTGTTTGAGTTTGTGTCACACACACACACACACACACACTCACACACACACTCACACACACACACACACACCAGCCTCTATATAAGTGTCCGGGCTGGACTCTCTGCGGTGAGTGGACGGACTCACAGCCTGCTGCTGGTCTCTTCATGCTCCACTCAGAACCTCGTGTGATCCGGATCCACTGAGCGGCACAACACCGTGATTCTGATCCGACTTCAGCGCCTCTTCACCAAAAACTTCCAGGAACCGCGGAGGACATGCGGGGCTGCGTGGCTTTGTTGGCCGCCTTTGCAGCCCTCTCGGTCGGCTTCAGGGGCTCCGTGGCCGCCGCGGTGCGGAGCTCCGGCGTGTCCCCGGTGCGGGAGGCTGCAGCTGCGGGGAACAGCTCCGAGGCGCACCGGGAGGGGAGCTCCGGGGACGGGGACCGGGCAGCGGGGCGCAGCAGCTGTCCTGGCCGCTGCCGGTGCGAGGTGGACGGGCTGCTGCACCGGGTGGACTGCTCGGATCTGGGGCTCCGGGAGATACCGGGCAACCTGAGCGTCTTCACCTCCTACCTGTAAGTTGCTCCAGTTGCATCAACCTGTTGCTCTGAATGTTCTCAAAGTGGCTCAGAACATGTGTGCGGGCGTGTGCGTGTGCGTGTGATGTTATGCAGTCGTGAGAATCGGAGCACCTGTCTGCGCAGCCTCAGTCCACCTCATGGTCTGGTCTCTGCTGGTTCTGGATGCAAGAGCTGGACTAGGTTCTTTGACCCACTTCAAAGAGGGTCGACGCTTGTTATGAAGTTCTTCTAGAGGATGTGGTTCTCGAGCCTCTCCTGGTTCTCGAGCCTCTCCTGGTTCTTGAGCTTCTCCTGGTTCTTGAGCTTGTCCTGGTTCTCGAGCTTGTCCTGGTTCTTGAGGCTCTCCTGGTTCTTGAGCTTCTCCTGGTTCTTGAGCTTCTCCTGGTTCTTGAGCTTGTCCTGGTTCCTCAGCTTTTCCTGGTTCTTGAGCTTCTCCTGGTTCTCAGGAGGTTTAACTGTATATTTCTAGAGTTCTAGAGGTCTGGATCCTGGTTCTTCAGGTTCTTTGAGAGGCGTCAGACGTTCTGGGATCTCAGGTTCCTCAGATGCGTTCTTGAGTTCTTTACGTTCCTCATGTTCTGGTGGTTCTGGAGATTATTTTACTCAAAGTATCAGAACAAAAGAAACACAGAGAGATTTCAGAGAGAACCTCTGAGAAGAACCAGAACAGCTGAGAGGTTCTAGGACCACATGTGGTTCTGTAGGGGGTTCAGTAGGGACTCTATTACTTCGTTGTTCCCAGAGGTTCCTGATCAGGTTCCCAGGTTTTCTCTTAAGGTTCTCGAGGTCGTTTAAAAGGTTCCGGTGGTTCCTGAAACTCACGTTGCTCTTAGAGGAACATGTCAGGTCCAGAGAGTGGTTCTGGAAGAGGTTCTCTTTAGGTAGTTCTAGAGCTTGTTGATGAGGTTCCTGTGGTTTTGAGGAGGGAGTTCATGTTCCTAAGAGGGTCTTCTGTTTATTTTCAAGGTTCTAAAGGTCTGGATCCTCGTTTATCTGGTCCTTGAGGAGGCTGGTCGGGTTCTTTAAGAGAATTCATTAAAGAAGTTCTGGGATCTCGGGTTCCTTAAAGACGTTCTTGAGTTCTGTCGTTCGCTGATGGTTCAGATGGTCTCGGGAAATTATTTTACTCAAGAGAGATTTTAGACACCTGAGAGAACTTTGGAGCAGAACCCGATGAAATAAGAGGTTCTAGTAGTTCTTGAACCACATCTGGTTCTTAAGGTGGAACTCAAGGATCTCATTGCCCTCATTGGTTCTTGAAGAGAGTTCCAGGTTTCTTTGCAAAGTTCTTGAGGTCCTTTAAGTGGTTCTAGTAGTTCTGTGGTGCCTGATGAGGATGTTCAGGGTCGTGGAGATGTTCTATTAGTTTAAAAGAAACTCTGGAACCTTATTGTTCTCGATGGTTCTTCAAAAGGTTCAGAGGTTTTATGATGAATTTCTAGAGGTCATTTAAGAGGCTCTGGTAGTTTGAGGTTCTAATAGCTTCAGAGAAGGTCTCGGATCTCAGGTGGCTTAAGTGGTTCTTTAGCGGGGTTGAAAATTGAGAACTGATTCCAAAACTTAGATTCCGAACGAATGTTAAGAAGCTTTAATTTCAGCTCTGCTCTTCGATTCCGAACCAAAAGCCCTTTGCACTCGTTTCGGATTCGAAAATCACCAAGAACCGGAATCAGAACTTTTCAAATTAAAACGATGCCACACCTTGTTTTTAGAGACTTTAAGAAGCTCCAGTGGCTCTAGAACGTCGTGTGGTTCCTGCTGTTCTCATTAGTTTCAGAGAACTTGTCGGATCTCAAAGTTCTTCATGGTTCTTAAAGAAGTTTAGGGGTTGGATTAGGAAATTATAGAGCCCATTTAAGGGGTTCCGTTCACTGTCAGGGGTCCTAAAAGAGGTTCCAGTGGTTCCTGGGGACGGTTCCGGTGTTCTAAGAGAGTTTTTAGTCGGATCTGGAAGGTGTTTGAGAACTTTTTGTCAGTTTCAGTGGTTCTGAAAGAGGATCCAGTGGTTCCTGTGGATGGTCCGGGTGTTCTAAGAGAGTTTTTCAAGGGTTCTGGAAGGTGTTTGAGAACTTTTTGTCATTTTCGGTGGTTCTAAAAGAGGTTCTAGTGGTTCCTGGTGATGGTTCAGGTGTTCTAAGAGAGTTTTTAGACATTTCTGGAAGATGTTTAAGAACTTTTTGTCAGTTTCAGTGGTTCTGAAAGAGGTTCTAGTGGTTCCTGGTGATGGTTCAGGTGTTCTAAGAGAGTTTTTCAAGGGTTCTGGAAGGTGTTTGAGAACTTTTTGTCATTTTCGGTGGTTCTAAAAGAGGTTCTAGTGGTTCCTGGGGACAGTTCAGGTGATCTAAAAGAGTTTTTAGTCAGTTCTGGAAGGTGTTTGAGAACATTTTGTCAGTTTCAGTGGTTCTAAAAGAGGTTCCAGTGGTTCCGGGAGACAGTTGAGATGTTCTAAGACAGTTTTTCAAGGGTTCTGGAAGGTGTTTGAGTACTTTTTTGTCAGTTTCATGGGTTCTAAAAGAGGTTCCAGTGGTTCCTGGGAAATGTTTGGGTGTTCTAAGAGAGTTTTTCAAGGGTTCTGGAAGATGTTTAAGAACTTTTTGTCAGTTTCATGGGTTCTAAAAGAGGATCCAGTGGTTCTTGGGGATGGTTCGGGTGTTCTAATAGAGTTTTTCAAGGGTTCTGGAAGGTTATTGAGAAATTTTTTGTCAGTTTCAGTGGTTCTGAAAGAGGATCCAGTGGTTCCTGGGGATGGTTTGGGTGTTCTAAGAGAGTTTTTCAAGGGTTCTGGAAGGTGTTTGAGGACTTTTTGTCAGTTTCTGCAATCCTAAAAGACATCCCAGGGGTTCTGGAAGATGTTTGAGGACTTATTTACAGTTTCATTGGACCTCAAAGAGGATCCAGTGGTATTTGAGGTCCCAGGTGGCCTCCTGAAAGAGGTTCCTGGGTTCCTGAAGGGGTTCTGCGGGTCGCTGCGGCCCTTTAACGGCGGCATTAGAGAAGTTTCAGTGTTTCTACTTGAGTGTAAACTTCTGTTGAAGCGAGACACTAAAATGAATTCAAATCCACTTCACCTCCCAGCAGGTGATCGGCCTCCAGCATTACATCATCCGTGTGTGTGTGTGTGTGTGTGTGTGTGTGTGTGTTACAGTGTGTGTGTGTGTGTGTGTGTGTGTGTGTGTGTGTGTGTGTGTGTGTGTGTGTGTGTTTCTTGGCTGCAGCCTAAAAGCAGAACAATGTGCAGGATTTAAATTTCACTCTCATTAAAGAAAAACCTCCTATTCAGAACAACTGTGAGTGTGTGTTGGTGTGTGTGTGTGTTCCTTACAGTTTGTCCACCACACACACACACGCACACACACACACGCACACACACACACAGCGCCAGTCGATCAAAGCTTCTTTGTGTCTTTATTAAAGCTCCAATCAGGAGTCGGGTCCAACTAAACATCAGGCGTCTTAACGAGGGTCTGGATTCGGCTCTAAAGTGTAGTTTTGATGCAGAAACATGCGGCCGAATATTAATTTATCATAAATCTGCACGTTCTCTTTACTCCCTCTAATAAATCTGAGTCAGTTCAAAGCAGCTGCACATGTTTCTGGAGGAAAACGCCCGAAACGTCGGTCCTGTCAGGGAGAAGAAGAACTGCAGTTTAACCGACCTTTTGATTGCTGATGAGAAGAACCCGGTGAGGAACGGTTCTGCTGCTTGTTCCATCAGGAGACGTGGAAATGTGTGTTTCCAATTAACGTCTTTGTTTTATGTCTTTTAATTAATTCAGGAATCCCTTTGAATCGTGACTGATGATGCTAGCAAAACTAGACGTTACAAAGCCACTCCTTCTGTTCTCAGAGAACCTCGTCAAGAACCCAGAAACCTCTTTCAGGAGGCCACCCGGGACCTCAGATACCACTGGAACGTCTTTGAGGTCCAATGAAACTGTAAATAAGTCCTCAAACATCTTCCAGAACCGTCTAAATACTCTCCTAGATCACCTGAAGACATTCTAAAGGTGTTCCTCTAAAGTTCTTCTGGGCATTTAAGAGGTTCTAGTAGTTCTTCAACCACATGTGGTTCTTGGAAAAGTTTCGTTATTTCCAGAGACACTCAAGAGTCTCTTAGTTCTCATGGGTTCTTCAAGAGGCTCCCAGATTGAATGAAAGGTTCTCGAGGTCATGTAGGGGTTCTAGTGGTTTGAACTTGATGCAGTTCTTGAGGAGGACGTTCAGGTCGTTGGAGAGTCTTCATTAGTTCCAGAGGATCTCTTTGTTCTCAAGCGTTCTTCAAGAGGTTCCCAGGTTCCCTACAAAAATGTTCAGGTCATTTAAGAAGATTTACTGGTTCTTTACCTTTAAGTGGTTCTTGAGGAGGATCTTCAGGATCTTGGAAAGATTCCATTAGTTTCAGAGGAACTCAACAACATCATTGGTCAATGGTTCCCTTACAAAGTTCTCAAGGTAGTTTAAGAGGATCTAGTTTTACAACAATGTGCGCCTAATCAGGATGATTTTGAAGTT
Organism: Dascyllus trimaculatus; assembly: GCA_024666655.1. Taxonomy (NCBI): domain Eukaryota; kingdom Metazoa; phylum Chordata; class Actinopteri; family Pomacentridae; genus Dascyllus; species Dascyllus trimaculatus. The sequence goes on along the minus strand of CM045465.1, from coordinate 2,246,939 downwards.
CTTGGACAGAGATACTCCACGGTCTCTTTGTTCTCAGGGGTTCTTCAAGAGGTTCCCAGATTGAATGAAGGGTTCTCGAGGTCATCTGAGAGGTTCTAGAGGTTTGAACTTGATGCAGTTCTTGAAGAGGATGTTTAAGTTCTTGGAGAGTCTTCATTAGTTCCAGAGAATGTCTTTGATCTTAGGGGTTCTTCAAGAGGTTCCCAGGGTTCCTTGCAAACATTTTCAGGTCATTTAAGAAGATCTACTCGTTCTTGACCTTCAAGTGGTTCTTGAGGAGGATGTTCAGGATCTTGGAGAGGTTCCATTAGTTTTAGAGAAACTCTACATCATTGCTCTCAGCGGTTCTTCAAGAGGCTCCCAGATTTAATGCAAAGTTCTCGAGGTCATGTGGAGGTTCTAGTGAGTTTGAACTTCATGCAGTTCTTGAGGAGGATGTTTAGGTTCTTGGAGAGTCTTACTTAGTTCCAGAGGTTCCTTTGTTCTCAGGGGTTCTTCAAGAGGTTCCCAGGTTTCTTTGCAAACATTTTCAGGTCATTTAGCAGGATCTACTGGTTCTTGACCTTCAAGAGGTTCTTGAGGAGGATGTTCAGGATCTTAGAAAGGTTCCATTAGTTTCAGAGAAATTCAACAATGTCATTGGTCTCAATGGTTCTTCAAGAGGTTCCCAGGTTTCTTTGCAAACATTTTCAGGTCATTTAGCAGGATCTACTGGTTCTTGACCTTCAAGTGGTTCTTGAGGAGGATGTTCAGGATCTTAGAAAGGTTCCTTTAGTTTCAGAGAAACTCAACAACGTCATTGGTCTCAAGGGTTCTTCAAGAGGTTCCCAGGTTTCCTTACAAAATTCTGAAGGTAATTTAAGAGGATTTAGTAGTTTTAGAACAATGTGTGGTTATCAAGGACAATTTTAAGGTTCTTGGAGAGGTTTTGTCAGTCAGAGGTACTCCAGGGTCTCATTGTTCTCAGGGGTTCTTGGAGAGGTTCTCAGGTTTCCTTCACTGCAAAGTTCAAGAGGTAATAATCTGGTAGTTCTTTACCTTCACTTAGTTCTTGAGGATCATGGGGAGGATCCATTAGTTTCAGAGAAAATCTAGGGTCTCTTTGGTCTCAGGGGTTCTTGAAGATGTTTTCAAGGTTCCTTTACTGCAAAGTCGTAGAGGTTCTGTAAGAAGATCTGTTGGTTCTTGAACTTCATGGGTTTGTTTCATAAGGATGATGAGGTTCTTGGGGCTTCATGACTTGACCCAAAGATTTTAATGTCCTCGAGGGTTCTTAAAGAAGATCCTTCAGTTAGTTTCGGAGGATCTACTGGTTCTAGAACAACGTGTAGGTATTTAGACGGTTAAGTTCTTGTTAAAGGTTCTGTTAGCCTCGAGGGAACCGTTTCTTCAAAGGGTTTGTTAAAGATCTCCCAAAGAACCACGAGACATGCTTCCTCCAGCACCGTGAAGGAAGTTCTTTAGCAAACGTAGGATCTTTAAGGAACCATCTTCGAGAGCAGGACTTGATCGTTTAAGCACTTCTGGGTTCCTTCCTTTAGAACACTTTCATTCTCCTCGGTCAGACAGAACGACGAGTTACATGGAATCTGTGAGGAAAGTTTGTGACTGTTCTCCGGTGGTTTTTACAACAAAGGACTCGTTGATATTGAACATAAATATTAGTTGAACTCCACATAAACACCTTTAAAGAACCACCTTAAGGAGGCAAAGTCAAAAACCAAAGATCCTCCTGAAGAACCGTTTAAGAACCTTTGTTTTTGGGAGGTTGTTGCTTCTGCAGATTCGTCGATGCAGGACGTCCTTTGATCACAGCCGATCAATAACCAATGGGAGCCTTTGATCGGTTCAGTCTGAGGTTCTGTTTCTTCAACTTTAACAACCTGCAGAGGAAATTCAAGAGTAACTGATCTGAGGGTCGCTTTGCAAACCGTCTGAATGCTGCCATCTGTCAACGCCTTTGTGTGTGTGTGTGTGTGTGTGTGTGTGTGTGTGTGTGTCTTTGTGACTCAGTGTGTGTGTGGTTGTGTGGTTGTGTGTGTTCGTGTCCAAACGCTGCCGTCTTCCCTCTGAATGGGTTTTTTCCTCCTTTCTGCTTCTTGACTGACAGCAGCAGCTCTGGAATGTCTTCAGCTTGTTTGGCTTCACTCTGATGAACGTATGATGGATTGGGAGGCCACGCCCCCTTCTGGCAGCCATGTTGGACGCCCTTATTTACATTTAAATATGTCACAGTCGATTCGAGTTTCCCTCTGAACTCAGTTTTTTTTAATGTTCCTGTTACGTTTTGTTTCTCGCTGCAATCTAAAGACCTGCAGCTCCATGGAAACAGAACAACCATGAAGAAGGAGAGAGAAAAGTCTTCTGTGTGGTTTGATGCAGTCAGAATGACAGAAATCAGGAAAAAAAAGAAAAACAAGTTGAATTTCTTTATTTATGTTACAAAAACTTTGTCTGATGTGACAAAAATCTGTCCAAAATTACCTTAAACCTGTCTAAAATGACTCAAAATTTTCTAAAATGACTTAAAACTTGTCTAAAATTATATAAAGCCTGTCTAAAATGACCTTAAACCTGTCCAAAACAACTTGAAAACTGTCCAGAATGACTCAAAACTTGTCTAAAATGACTCAAACCGTATCCAAAATGATTCAAAACTTGTCTAAAATGACTCAAAACCTGTCTAAAACGACATAAACCTGTCCAAAATGACTCAAAGCTTGTCTAAAATGACTCAAATCCTGTCCAAAATGGCCCTAAACCTATTTAAAATGACTGAAAACCTGTCTAAAACGACATAAACCTCTCTGAAATGACTCTAAACTTGTCTAAAAATGACTCAAAACTTGTCTAAAATGACTCAAACCCTGTTCAAAATGACCCTAAACCCATTTAAAATAACTCAAAGCTTGTCTAAAATGGCATAAACCTGTCTAAAATGACTCAAAACTTGACCAAAATCACTCAGAGCCTGTCCAAAATGACCCTAAACCTATTTAAAATGACTCAAAACCTGTCTAAAGTGACTCAAAACCTGTCTAAAACGACATAAACCTCTCTAAAATGACTCAAAACTTGTCTAAAATTATATAAAACCTGTCCAAAACAACTTAAAACCTGTCCAGAATGACTCAAAACTTGTCTAAAATGACTCAAAATCTGTCTAAAATGACTCAAACCGTATCCAAAATTATTCAAAACTTGTCTAAAATGACTCAAAGCTTGTCTAAAATGACCCTAAACCTATTTAAAATGACTCAAAACCTGTCAAAAGTGACTCAAAACCTGTCTAAAACGACATAAACCTCTCTGAAATGACTAAAAACTTGTCTAAAATGACTCAAAGCTTGTCTAAAATGACCCTAAACCTATTTAAAATGACTCAAAACCTGTCAAAAGTGACTCAAAACCTGTCTAAAACGACATAAACCTCTCTGAAATGACTAAAAACTTGTCTAAAATGACTCAAAACTTGTCTAAAACGACTCAAACCCTGTTCAAAATGACCCTAAACCTGTCCAAAACAACTCAAAACCTGTCTAAAACGACTCAAACCCTGTGTAAAATGAGTCAACAACAGGTAAACATCCAGAGGTTCCAGGTTGAACTGCAGGCAGTGTTTCCACAGAGAGACTGGCTCAGAAACATGAAGAGTTTGACTCCAAAAAGCTTCACGTCACAGTTTTTAAAGCTCTTTGAAAAACAGCAGGTGTTTGTTTCTAACAGCAGCCTGTCTGACCTGTGATGACCTCAGGTGATGCTTTCACCTGTCTGACGTCACGATGAGACTGGAAGGAGCAGAACCTGAAGACGGCTGACGGCTTCTTCACGCTGAGACAGAACAAACAGAGAAACATCCAGAACATGTTTACCTGTCTGCTCTCACCTGAGGTTCAACCTTCTGAACATCCACCAGAAGGACTGAAAGGCAGCATTCTTAATAAGTATAATATAATAATTTAAAAATCATTCAAATGGAACAAATTATTAGCTGGAACCCGTAACAACAGAAGTAATCCTGAGGTTTTCGACTTTCGACAAATGTCCAGGCTGCTTGGCAAAAAATACAGAATCAGTTCCTGCTAATTTCTACAACACGTCAAAGTTTGATCCGGATCCGGGAAAAATTCCGGATACAAGGATCCAGAACAGGAAAAACTAGAAAAGCCCTCAGAGAGCTCATACCTCCACTAAGCAGCTTCAGTCCACCCCCAACACAATCTCCCAATTCACATATTTTCTATGGAACGTTACAGATACAAATGTAATTACATACAGTTCAAATGTCCTACCAACAATGCGGCCTTCACCCCATCCGACCTAATGAACAGGCGCGGCCTCTAGCGCGGCAGCTCCTAACAGCCTCCCAGCTTCTCAGACAACTGGAGATAAGAATGCTGGCCCAACCGTGCGTATGTCGCTCAGGAAGGAAAGAGAACTCCGTCACTGTCGCTGTCTGTCGCGTGGAGCCCCAAAATGTCATGTGGTCAGAGGGGGTTACCCCAAAAACAAGAGTGCCCTCTGGTGGCTTTTAGAGTGAACCGCATTTAATAGTCCACCTGGTTACACTTAGATTAAAAAACATCCTGGATCCAGACGGTGATCCGGATCAGTCTCAAGATTTAATCATTTGTTCCTTGAACCATTTCACACATTTCCTGAAAATTTCATCCAAATCTGTCCATGAGTTTTTGAGTTATTTTGAACACAAACAAACAAACAAACAAACAAACCAACGCCGGCAAAAACATAACCTCCTTGGTGGAGGTAACTAGACTTCCTGTGGAATGGTCATCACTGTAAGGTAACAGATGAAGATCCAGACATGCAGCCAACACCAACATGTAGCTGAGACTCTGCTGGATCAGGAGGATCCAACAGATCTGTTGTAGAATCAACAGCTATGTAGCTGGATCCAGAAGAAACCACCATGACCCAGAAAGAGATTCTGGTGAATAACTATTGAACTAATGATGATATCAATGTGAATCCAGATGCTAAGGGTTTGTTTTCTGGGTCAAGGAGTCTGATAATGGAGATAAAACAATCCTGGGACGATTATTTCTGGGTGTGAATCCCAACATGGGGTGAAATGAGCTGCTTGGAGGAGGTGAAATTGAAATTTGTGACTTAAAACTTCAAATATTAATTATTGTAGTGATTTTACTCAAAAAATTGAACTTTTATTAAACACATTTTCACTTTATTCCGCTTTATATTATGATTGTATTAATTATTTTGCTTTAATCTGTCAGTCTTAGCCGTTCTGTTGGTCTTTTTAATTATACAATATTGTTTAATTTGATTTGACTTTAATGCAACAGGTTTTTGTGTGAAATTATCGCCGGTATTTTAGTGCATCTTTACAGGATGAAGTCGCGTCTCTGCAGCTTCATGTCTGACATCCCAGTTTTTATTCACCACTTTATTCCATTTTGCGTCAGTTTAAGGTGGAAATGTTTTTCTATTTTTTCAAAGGAAACATTCTTTTGCCTGTTTCCTGTTTTTATTTTGGCGGGGCATGTTTTCTAACTAGTGAATTAATCCTGACTCCCTGCTGAGATCTTGAACTTCAGATTCCTCAGAGCTTCTGTTTACTTCCTGGTTTCTCGTCGGGGCGTCTGATTGGTCGGAACCACCCCCCCTCCTCCTCCACCGGGGGGCACCGCGACCGAAACACTAAAGAAAAGCAGAAAGAGACAAAACCCCGGAGAGGCCTCGCTGTCGGCGTCTTTTCTTTCCTCTCCAGAGTTTGTCTTTTCTGTTTGAATGATTCCATCAGTCGGAGAAAAGAAACAGGAGAAGCTTCAAAAACACACAAACCAGCGACGGATCCGACTTTCCTTTCATCGCTTCTTCATCCGCGACTCTTTTTATCCAGAAAAACAAAAAACAGCTCAGAGAAAAAAACATGATGAAGAAAAAATAAATAAAAAGTCTCAGATTTAGTTTGAAAACAGGATTTTTACAGGAAAAAGTTCCTAAAAAAACTGTGAAAGCAGCAGCGAGGGTGCAGAAAAAAATAGAAAAATTAAAAATACATTTAAAACAAACAAAACTAAACAGTGAAAAAATTAAAAGCTGTGAAAATATCAGCAAATATTTTAAAATTATTGTTATTTTTTAGCTGATATAATTCAGTAAAATCTTATAATTAATTGGTCCCACATTGTAAAACAAAAACAAATTACTATTTTAAATTGAAACTAAATTAATTTATTTAATTATTAATTAATTATATATGTATATTTATATTTTTTGTATTTTATATTTATATATTTTATTTATTGTGTATTTCAATTTAATATGTATACTATGTTAATTATTATTTATTTGTGTTATTAATTATTTTATTTTTAAATTAAATTAAAATTTTTCTATTCTTAAAAATACAGACTTTATTTACAGTTTTGACAATTTTTTAACGGTTAACATATAAATTAATATTTTTTTCTGTAATTTTATTAGATATTTCTATTTTATTTTATTTATAATATTTCACTAAGTATTAACTCTTTTAATTTAATGTTTGTACAGATTTAACATGACTTAAAATTTTAAATATTATGAGATTTTTCCCATGAATTTTTGTTTTAAGTTACAAAATATATGATGCCCTTTTCTCCTGCATATTTTTTAATATATTTAATTAAATTTTATTTATTCATCTCCATCCACTGACTTTTATTTATGCCTGAAACAACTGTTTTTAGATTATTTTATAATTTAATATGACTTCAACCTTTAGATGCTAAATCTTCATGCAAACATGTTTGACTTCATTGTCAAAATATTGGATTTTAAGCCCTAAAATATGATTTGGATCTGCGAAATAGCATATATAATAATATAGAGTTCATTCACAGATAAATTCAGCGGATTGAAAAGCAGAAAGATGAAAAAAATAACCAATGAAATTACTAAAAGAGCTGCATGGACATGAAACTGCCTCAAAAAGATGCAAAATCAGTTTACAGAAACAAGAAATGACAACAAAAATAAATTAAATTAGCATAAAGAGACAAAAACAATGAAAAGAGAGATTTAAAAATACCAAAAATGACATAAAGTGAGACAAAAACAACCACAAAAAGAGACAAAGCAACACATTTACAGCGTATTAATCAACACGTCAGCATGACATCATACATGACATCATCAGGTTCACCTGTCTGATCTGATCTCATGCACCTTTACAGACACAGGTCTCCTGTATTGTTTGGTTCTCTGGGTGTTCTGACAGAACTTTGCGGTTCTAAAACAAAGTGACAACACGATGACATCATAGCCTCTGATTGGCTGCAGCCCGTCGACATCGTCCGCTCTCTTGTTCCTTATCTGACCTGGTCTACTTTCCGACCTGATGGTATCTGTGGAGGAAACAAACCGTCTCTGTCTGCTGAGGGAGTGTCTCACCGGTCTCAATGCTGCTGTTGTTGGAGCCTCCATAAAGCCTGTTAATGTGTTGGAGCAGCTTTACAGCTCAGGTAGTCGCACAAACACACACAGGGAGGTTTGTTTGGTCCGACAGAGTCACGGCTGATCGCTTTTTACTGCCGCTCACAAAAACACTCTGTTAAAGCAGATTCATTCATTCATTCATTCATTCATTAGCCAGCGCTGCTAAATATACAGTTATGTGGCTTCCAGACACTGAGCTGTTCATGAGCCAGACGGAGGCCCGAAAAACGGCACATTAAATCTAAATATACCTGAATTTAAACTCAATATATGTTATAAAGAATCTGAAGCTATAAATTAGTTTAAAGGTTTTATTAGAGGAAAACATTCTGCTTTAAATAGCACAGAGCTAATGAACAATAAAGAGGCTGCGCTAACCGCTAATACAACCTCAGCCGCACAAACTACCCATAAATTTAAAATTAGCTTTACAGCTAATGTAGCACAAAGCAGACTAATAAAAGTCCAAAGTCATGTCAAACAACCTGCAACCTAGCATTGGGATTTCACTCTCGCTAACAGGCTAACATAAAATTTAAGGCACAAAGCAAAGGGGATCAAACATTGTTTAATAAGGCACAATGCTATGCTATGCTACATGTTATTCAACCTTAGCTGACAGAACACAAAGCTAATGAAATGTTAGAAGCAAGAAACATTCTCTAAAGTGACACAAAACTATGCTAAGCTACACTTGATTCAATCATGGTGAACAAAACACAAAGCTAACAAAATATCAGCAGCACAAACATTAACTAAGGCACAAAGCTATGCTAAGCTACCTGTGATGCACCTTAAATAGCACAGAATTAATGTAACGATAAAAGGGTTGAGCTAACGGCTAATACAACATCAGCAGCACAAACTACTCTTACATTTAAAATTAGCTTCACAGCTAACATAACATTACATGGCAGAGCTAAAGTAAGCTAACAGTCCAATGTTAGGTCAAGGAATCTTTGATAGATTAACAATAACTATGCTAAGCTACATGTGATTCAACCTTAGCTAACAGTACACAAACCTAATGAAATATTAGAGGCACAAACATTCTCTAAAGTGGCACAAAGCTATGCTACGCTACATGTGATTCAACCATGGTTAACAAAACACAAAGCTAACGAAATATCACAGGCACAAACATTAAGTCAAAGGGCACAAAGCTATGCTAAGCTAACTGTGATACAGCTTAGCTAAGAAAGCACAGCACTAATAAAATATTAAATGCACAGCTATTGTCTAAAAGGACACAAAACTATGCTAAGCTACATTTGATACACCTGAAATAGCACAGCGCTACTATAACAATAAAGGAGTGAGCTAATGGCTAATACAACGTCAGCAGCACAAGCTACCCTTACATTTAAAATAGCTTCACAGCTAACATAACATTATAAGGCAGAGCCTAACAGTCCAATGTTAGGTCAAGGAACCTTTTATTTCACTGTAGCTGTCAGGCTAACATAAACTATGCGAAGCTACATGTGATTCAACCTTAGCTAACAGAATACAAAGCTAATGAAATGTTAGAGGCACAAACATGTAAAGTGGCACAAAACTATGCTAAGCTACATGTGATTCAACCATGGTTAACAAAACACAAAGTTAACATAATATCTAAGGCATAAACATTAATTAAAAGGACACAAAGCTATGCTAAGCTACTTGTGATACACTTTAAATAGCACAGAGTTAATGTAACGATAAAGGGTTAAGCTAACGGCTAATACAACATCAGCCACTCAAGCTACTCTTACATTAAAATTAGCTTCACAGCTAACGTAGCATTACAAGGCAGAACTTACTTTTGCAGGTGCTGAAGACGTTTTATGTCTTTGAAACCTCGGTGAGCTGAAAGATTTCATTATTTATGATTTTCCTGCCAGAAAACATCTCTGAAGCCGTGGTTGGGTTTAGGTTTAGGATTGGGTTTAGGGTTTGTTGTCAGTGATTCTGGAGGAGGAACACTTTGAGGTCGTCACAGTGAAACCTGCTTTCTTCATTCATCCTCTGTTTCCTGGTTCCTTGGTGTTTCCAGTAACGTCCAGTCTGCCTTGTTTCTCACTCAGGTGTGTGTTGACTTAAACCTTTCAGCAGCTCTGTGAAGGAGGTGTGTGTGTGTGTGTGTGTGTGTCAGTGTGTGTTTATGTTGTGTAAATCCGTCGGTGTAGATTTCACGGATGCAGGATTTAAACTTCCACCTCAGTATGTAGAACGTTTGCATCTGTTTCCCCAAAAACAACAACATGAGAGACAGAAAGGACTTTTATTTACCCGAACTTTGAGTTTTCTTTCACATGAATGAAGATATTTCCACAAATAATTGATACAAAAATGAACAAATTAGTGTAAAATAAAATCACACAAAATGACAACAAAGACACACAAAGTTACCCCAGACACAGAAAACTATGGTAAAGACACACAACAACTCTGATGAGACGCAAAACAACTACAAACCAAAACCTAATGACCTAAAATGAATAAATTGGTATAAAATGGATCAGATTCCATGAAATTCTGTGTTTGATGCTCAGAAATGTACAGACTTCCATCTGAGGGTCCTCACAAGGCTGGAAAAGTCCAGGCAGAGCAGCAGCGACAGAAAGCAAACAGGAAGCAGACAGGAAGCAGACAGGAAGCAAACAGGAAGCAGACAGGAAGCAGACAGGAAGCAGACAGGAAGCAAACAGGAAGCAGACAGGAAGCAAACAGGAAGCAGACAGGAAGCAGACAGGAAGCAGACAGGAAGCAAACAGGAAGCAAACAGGAAGCAGACAGAAAGCAAACAGGAAGCAGACAGGAAGCAGACAGGAAGCAAACAGGTGACTCTGTTGACTCTTCAGGTTCATGTTTGTGTTTACGTCAACACCTCATCACTTCTCCACCACATGTCGATTCGTTTCTGTGTTTTTTAAACGTGTTGATGCAACACGACGTCCAGGTGAGTCAGAAGGTGAGGAGACGCTAACGGTGAACCCTCCCTCCGTCTGTCTGCAGAGACCTGAGCATGAATAACCTGACGGGGATGTCCAGCGGAGCTCTGAGCAACCTGCACTTCCTGGAGGAGCTGTGAGTCACACACACACACACACACACACACACACACACACACACCTTCATCATCATCATCACCACGTTTCCTGGAGATTCACTCGAACCTTAAACAAACTCTACTTAATGATTTACCTGCTGCATGTCCTCACAACGTCAGCAACCCACTCAGTCAGACTGAACACCTGCCTGAGCTGTGACCGGATAGAAACACATAGTGAGAAAAGAACCACAGCTGTTTTTTTTTGTCATATTTTGTCGTAAAATGACTCAAAAAAAGAGACAAAACAACCACGAAGACATGCGAAATGGAATAAAGTTCTAAAAGCTGTCTCTGAGTTTCATCTCTACATAGTTAATGTGCATCTGTGTGGTCATTTTCCATCTCTTAAAGCTGTTTTATGCCCATTTGTAATTAGTTTTGTTGTCTTTGTCGTCAGTTTGTGCCTCTTTGTAGTTATTTTTTGTTGTAAGCTGTCTCCAAAGAGGTACAAAACCAACACAAAATGGCCACAAACGGACTCAAAACGACTGTAAAGAGACGAAACAACTGCAAAGAGATGCAAAACAGAACAGAACTAGAAAAGCCCTCAGAGAGCTCATACCTCCACCAAGCAGCTTCAGTCCACCCCCAACACAATCTCCCATTTCACATATTTTCTATGGAACGTTACAGATACAAATGTAATTACAGACAGTTCAAATGTCCTACCAACAATGCGGCCTTCACCCCATCCGACCTAATGAACAGGCGCGGCCTCTAGCGCGGCAGCTCCTAACAGCCTCCCAGCTTCTTAGACAACCGGAGATAAGAATGCCGGCCCAACCGTGCGTATGTCGCTCAGGAAGGAAAGAGAACTCCGTCACTGACGCTGTCTGTTGCATGGAGACCCAAAATGTCATGTGGTCAGAGGGGTTACCCCAAAAACAAGAGTGCCCTCTGGTGACTTTTAGAGTAAACCGCATTTAATTGTCCACCTGGTTACACTTACATTAAAAAACATCCTGGATCCAGACGGTGATCCGGATCAGAACCACAGTTTCATCATTTGTTCTTTGTCCCAGTTCACACATTTCCTGAAAACTTCATCCAAATCCATCCATGAGTTTTCGAGTTATTTTGAACACAAACAAACAAACAAACGAGCCGTGACATAACCTCCTTGGTGGAGGTAATGAAAGCAAAAGGGGCATCACACAACTACAAAAAGACACAAAACAATGACGAACAGAGAAAAAAAACACCCAAAGTAACCTCAGAGGCACAAATTGTCTGGATAGACTTAAAACGACCACAAAGAGACACAACTCCAGATTAGACTCGACGTCGTTCTGAGCTGAGCTGCACATTGACTTTAATTACATTCTCTTTATGTTCTCCTGAATGTTGTCGTGGTGTTTTTCATCATCAGACTGCAGACTGAGCTGATGATGATGATGGTGATGATGATGGTGATGATGATGATGATGATGATGATGAGCTGAGGGTGTCCTAGCGGGCGACCAGCTCAGATATCTGATTCGACGTGTAACTCCATCTGTCCTCACCTGCTGCCGGCGGCGTCGCCTGCGAACGTTTGCTTAAAGCTAAACTGGACCAGATTAAAGGCCTGACCTCGGTTAGACCTGAACATGACTCTGGCTGCTGTTCTGCTCTGCTGCCAGCTGTGTGTGTGTGTGTGTGATATTTGTCACCGCGGCGTGAGAAACGTCACCACGGCGATAGGACACCGCAGAGGTGCATGCTGGGTAAACACGGACTGGCTGAACTCTCCGTGGCCTCTGAAAAACATACAGACCTGCAGCTCCCATCACGGATCAGTGTTTGATATGGTGTAAAAGTTACAGGGAGGGTTGCAGTGAGCAGATATCAAACCACCACTGATTACAGATACACAACTTATCAGAAAATAGGGCGCAGTGAGTCAGGTTTAACTGAAGTTATTGGATTTAATAGGAGCAACTCCAAAAGTGACAGTAAAACATGAAGGAAACAAGCTCCAGGTCCAGAAATTCATTCAAACACATTGAATTTAATTTTTCTTCACTGGTTCTGATGTCTGTAGCATTTTGATACCACAAAGAGACTCAAACAGACAATAAAATGGCCGAGAGAAGACAATAAACAACCGCAACAAGTCACAAAACGGCTGCAAAGAGACATTAAAATGAAAGCAAAAGGATGTGATATGACAACAAAAAGATCCAAAACAACCACAAAGAGGCACAAACAGAAAAATGCCCTGCTAGCTTAGATGTCAAGAGCAAACAAAATTTGGAGAAGTCACATATAGTAATGACACGTTATGATACATCAAGGTCTTACAGTGCCTATAAAAAGTCTGCCGAGAGCAGGTCCTCGTTAAAAACTGGGTGAGGTAGGCCACCAAGACACCTATGACTCCTCTGAAGACGTTACACGTATACATAGCATCTAGTCTCATGGTCAACACCAAACACAGGACATCATCACAAACACAACATCCCCACTGTGAAGCACGGTGGTGGCAGCATCATGATGTGAAGCATGGTGGTGGCAGCATCATGATGTGAAGCATGGTGGTGGCAGCATCATGATGTGAAGCATGGTGGTGGCAGCATCATGATATGAAGCATGGTGGTGGCAGCATCATGATGTGAAGCATGGTGGTGGCAGCATCATGATGTGAGCATGTGGTGGCAGCATCGTGATGTGAAGCACGGTGGTGGCACGTGACGTGAGCACGGTGGTGGCAGCATCGTGACGTGAAGCACGGTGGTGGCAGCATCAAGACGTGAAGCACGGTGGTGGCAGCATCATGACGTGAAGCACGGTGGTGGCAGCATCATGACGTGAAGCGGTGGTGGCAGCATCATGGCGTGAAGCACGGTGGTGGCAGCATCATGACGTGAAGCACGGTGGTGGCAGCATCATGACGTGAAGCACGGTGGTGGCAGCATCATGGCGTGAAGCGGTGGCGGCAGCATCATGATGTGAAGCACGGTGGCGGCAGCATCATGACGTGAAGCACGGTGGCGGCAGCATCATGGCGTGAAGCCGGTGGTGGCAGCATCATGGCGTGAAGCTACGGTGGTGGCAGCATCATGATGGCGTGAAACGGTGGTGGCAGCATCATGATGTGAAGCACGGTGGTGGCAGCATCATGATGTGAAGCACGGTGGTGGCAGCATCATGACGTGAAGCACGGTGGCGGCAGCATCATGACGTGAAGCACGGTGGCGGCAGCATCATGATGTGAAGCACGGTGGTGGCAGCATCATGACGTGATGCCCTGGAAGGCTTGTAAAGGTCGACGGTTGCAGCCAAAACTACACAGAGATGGTTTAAAGACTACAAGGTGAATGTTCTGGAGTACTAGAACTGGATTCTGGACTAGAACACTTCTGGTCCCTCATGATTCCTGTGGAACCTGACAGAGTTTGAACAGAAGAATGAGGTTAAATCTGAGCATCCAGATGTTCACAAACTCTCGTCAAAAAAAGTTCAGTTTAATTGAGTCTTGAGAAGCAGTTCTAGGGGAGCTCTCTTCATGGACATTCGGACATGTGAGACTTCATGGTTTGCGTGTTTCGTTCATGTTGCTTTGTTAGATTTAGATGTTTCCTATAAAGTTTCACAACCACAGCTGCATAAAGGTCCTGTAGCTTCCCGTAAAGTACATTCAGACCTGTGGAACCAACACATTCACACATGAACAAGTCGCCGATCGCTCTGTGATGTTTTACGTTAAGATGTGGTGGACGTCGGCCAGGAATCACCACGGACACACGAGGATCTCACGACTGCGTTGTTAATCTTCTCTTTCTGTGTGTTTCAGGCGTTTGGCAGGAAATGATCTGTCCTCCATCCCCAGAGGAGCGTTCGCCGGCCTCTACAACCTCAAAGTGCTGTAAGTCCTCGTGTTCTTCTACACTTGCGAGGACGTTAACTGATAAAACCTCTCAGGGCGTTTTAGGACTGAACAGAAGTTGCACCAACGTCCAGGGGCTGAAATGTCTCGTTGCCACCATTAGGAGACCTTCTCAGCTGGTTTCTGCAGCTTTTTAATATACGACATGTTGTAAAACGGTCCTGGTCTGACCCCGACATCTGCAGGATTATTAAATCTGTATCGAGGAACAAAACCTCAGGGGCTTTAAGGAATTCCAGTTGAAGACTTCTTAGTACCTGAAACCAGGTTTGTGTCGACATGAGGAACATCCAGAGGCGTGAGGCCACAAAAAGAGATGCAGCCGAGTTTGGAAACTTCACTGTTTGTTTGTTTGTTTGTTTGTTTGTTTACAGGATGCTTCAGAACAACCAGCTGAGGTCTGTTCCTGCTGAGGCCTTCAACAACCTGCACAACCTGCAGTCGCTGTGAGACACGTTTGATTTAATTTATGGATGCTTCCTCCTTCAAACATCTGGTTTTGATATTTAGGTTTTAATGCCTACAATATTCTCTGCACCTGTACTGGACACAGTTAGATGGTTTTATTACTGAGGAGCAGTGTGTCGTGAATGTTTAGTACTTATAGACATTCTGCAGCTATATAGATTATCTTAAACCTAACGTTAGACTAACCTTCTGCTAACTTTAGCTTAACTTTATGCTAGCCTTAACGAGAACCTGGCTTTCTGCTGACCTTAAGTGTAATGTTATGCTAAGCTAAACTTAATCTTATGCTAACTTTGATCTAACCTTAACCTCATTGTAAACCTGACCCTGTGCAGACCTTAACTAAAACCTAATCTTATGCTAACCCACAGCTATCTTACCCCAACCTGAACCAACCTTATGTGACCCTAAATGTAATCTCATGCTAACCTTAACTTAAGTGTAATGTTATGCTAACCTAAAGCTAGCCTCATGCTAACCTTAACCTAACCTTATCTTAATCTTGTGCTAACCTTAAAACTAACTTTATGCTAAGCTACACCTCAGCTGATGCTAACTTTGATCTAACTTTAACCTTAGTAACATTTAGACTTAGATCTTAACTAAAACCTAATCTTATGCTAACCTGAAGCTATCTTACCCCAACCTGAACCAACCTTATGTGACCCTAAATGTAATCTCATGCTAACCTTAACTTAAGCCTAATCTTATGATAACTTTAAACTAACTTCATTCAAACCTAAACGTAAAATGCTGAGCTTAACTTAAACATAATCTCTTGCTAACCTAACTTAAACAAACCTTATTTTAACTTGCTCCCACCTTAAGCTAACCCAAACCTAACCATATGCTAAACTTAGCTTAAACATAACTTTATGGTAAAATTTAACCTGACAGTATTCTAAGTTTAACCTCACCTTATGCTAGCCCAGAAGTTAAGTGTAGCCTTATGCTAGCTTTAACCTAACTTTATGCTAAGTTGAGCCGAGGAGTATCCAGCCTAAACATAATACTAAATTCAACATGACACTGTGTGAAGTTTAATCTCATTTCTTCTAACCTTAACCAAACTGTATGTTAACCTTAACTTAAGTTTAATTTTAGGCTAACCTGAACATATCCTTATGCTAACCTTACCTCAGACTTTGCCTTATGCTAACTTCATCCTAACCTTGTACTAGTTGCACCTTAACGTGCATTAATATAAAACTTGCAAAACTTATAATAAATCTCACTTTTTGCTAACTTTTAACACTATTAACACTCTTAACACTATTCTAAGTTTAACCTTACCTTATGCTAACCTCAAGTGTAACCTTATGCTAACTTTAACCTAACTTTATGCTAGCATAAACCTTTCCATATAAGAATGTAACTTAAACATAACCTTATGCTAACCTGAACCCTTCCTGCATAACCTTATGCTAAATTTAACCTCACATTATGCTACCTTTAATGTAACCTTTTGCTAAGTTTAACCTGATGCTATATTAAGTTTAACCTCACCTAATGCCAATCTAACCTTATGCTAACCTTAACTTAAGCATATGCTTTCTTGAACCTAACCTTATGCTAACTTTACCTCAGACTTAGCATAATGTTTGGATGAAGTTAGCATAAAGTCACAGGATAGCATAGGGCTAAGTTCAACCGCACCTAATGCTAACCTTACTTTAAGCCTGACCTTACGCTAACTTGAAATGAGCCTTATACTTAACTCAAACTTAACCTAATGATAACATCAGCTTGTCCTTATGCTAACCTTAACCTAAGCCTAAACTTAACCTTGTCCTAACTTGAGCTGAACCTAATGCTAAACTTGACTCATACTTAACCTCATGCTAACCTTTCTCAGCATTACCTTATGCTAACCTTTGTTTCTTTGTCCTCAAAAGGAGGTCGAATGTGTCTCCATAATGTGTCCCAGCAACACAACCAATACACACAGACACACACTCATCTTTTAGTTTCATTTTACTCTGTAGTGGAAAGGAATCTACACACACACACACACACACACACACACACTTGGTATATTAATGTATGTAGTGCAGACAGTGTGTTCTCTCAGCCTGATAACACACAGTAATTACACTGAAACTGTACCTGTGTGTGTGGTGTGTGTCTTTGTGTGTGTTGTGTGTGTGTTTTGTGTGTCTGTGTGTAGATAAGGGCATAAGAATGGAGACGTCTGAGTCTTTCTTTTGGTCTAAGGTCTCTTCTCTCATTTATCTGATGGACGATTATGTGAAGTCCCATCCTCGTCTTCCCTCCATGGAGGTAAACAGAGGAGCTATTGTTAGGAAGGACAGACAGACAGACAGACAGACAGACAGACAGACAGACAGACAGACAGACAGACAGACAGACAGACAGACAGACAGACAGACAGACAGACAGACAGACAGACAGACAGACAGACAGACAGACAGACAGACAGACAGACGGCTGTCTTTGCGTCTACAGAACACGCATGTTTGCGTTGCATGACCTGAAGCAGAGCTGTGAGTTTTCCCTCTGAGGCCAAGATGCACCGAAAAGGAAAGTGAGCATTTCATTAAAATTAAATCCACCACAAGTGAGAGTCTCAGCGTCTATAAAAAGTCTTCACACCCCGTGGAAGTTTCCCCTTTTATTGCTTTGCACGGTCAATTTAATTTGATTTTTTGACGAGAATTTACAAAGTGACTCATGTCAAAGTGAAACCAGATTTTCTACAAAGTCATGTCATTTAATTAAAAATATAAAATAAGTGATTGTATAAGTGTTTCCTCCTCCCATGATGCACCTCTATCTGCAGGTCCATCATTGATCCTGTTCACATCTGGACGCTGCAGTTTTTCCTCCTTCTTCTTTATAAACTCTGTCAGGTTCCTCAGGGATCATGAGGGACCAGAACTTCTCTAGTCCAGACTCTAGTTCTCAGGTGGACTGAGGTCTGGACTCTGACTGGGCCATGCTTCACACCATGATGCTGCCACCACCGTGCTTCACATCATGAAGCTGCCACCACCATGCTTCACATCATGAAGCTGCCACCACCATGCTTCACACCATGAAGCTGCCACCACCGTGCTTCACACCATGATGCTGCCACCACCGTGCTTCACACCATGATGCTGCCACCACCGTGCTTCACACCATGATGCTGCCACCACCATGCTTCACATCATGAAGCTGCCACCACCATGCTTCACATCATGAAGCTGCCGCCACCGTGCTTCACGTCATGATGCTGCCACCACCATGCTTCACGTCATGATGCTGCCACCACCGTGCTTCACGTCATGATGCTGCCACCACCGTGCTTCACTACATGATGCTGCCACCACCATGCTTCATGTCATGATGCTGCCACCACCATGCTTCACATCATGAAGCTGCCACCACCATGCTTCACGTCATGATGCTGCCACCACCATGCTTCACGTCATGATGCTGCCACACCATGCTTCACGTCATGATGCTGCCACCACCATGCTTCACGTCATGATGCTGCCACCACCATGCTTCACTCATGATGCTGCCACCACCATGCTTCATGTCATGATGCTGCCACCACCATGCTTCACATCATGAAGCTGCCACCACCATGCTTCACGTCATGATGCTGCCACCACCATGCTTCACGTCATGATGCTGCCACAACCATGCTTCACGTCATGATGCTGCCACCACCATGCTTCACGTCATGATGCTGCCACCACCATGCTTCACGTCATGATGCTGCCACCACCATGCTTCATGTCATGATGCTGCCACCACCGTGCTTCACTACATGATGCTGCCACCACCATGCTTCACGTCATGATGCTGCCACCACCGTGCTTCACGTCATGATGCTGCCACCACCATGCTTCATATCATGATGCTGCCACCACCGTGCTTCACTACATGATGCTGCCACCACCATGCTTCACGTCATGATGCTGCCACCACCATGCTTCATATCATGATGCTGCCACCACCGTGCTTCCCTACATGATGCTGCCACCACCATGCTTCATGTCATGATGCTGCCACCACCGTGCTTCACATCATGATGCTGTCACCACCATCCTTCACATCATGATGCTGCCACCACCATGCTTCATGTCATAATGCTGCCACCACCGTGCTTCACGTCATGATGCTGCCACCACCATGCTTCATGTCATAATGCTGCCACCACCGTGCTTCACGTCATGATGCTGCCACCACCATGCTTCATGTCATAATGCTGCCACCACCGTGCTTCACATCATGATGCTGCCACCACCGTGCTTCACATCATGATGCTGCCACCACCGTGCTTCACGTCATGATGCTGCCACCACCATGCTTCATGTCATAATGCTGCCACCACCGTGCTTCACGTCATGATGCTGCCACCACCGTGCTTCACATCATGATGCTGCCACCACCGTGCTTCATGGTGGGGATGGTGTGTGGTGTTTGGTGTCCTCTAGACGTTGTGTCTAGTTTGATGGCTAACTGGTGAAGAAGTCTCATCCCATCTCAGCTGTTGGAGCTTGTAACTCTTCCAGAGGAGTCACTGGTATCTTGGACTCCCTCACTCGTCTCCTTCTTGTTCGGTCACTCAGTTTTGCTTTAGGTAAATTTATTATAGGCACTTACCAGAACCTGCCTTTAAAATGCTACATCTCTATATAAAACATTGTAAACAAATGCATGTGTAATTTATGAGGTAATAATATAGTAAAAGTTAAGCAGAACTGCAAAACAGAAGTAAAACTACACAGATGTAGTTAAACCTAACTTACCCACTTTTTCGTGTTTCATAGCATAAAGAATTAGTTTCTTCTGTGTAAAGGTGGTTTGTCTCAGTTCAAACTAAATCCCTATTGTCTTAATTGTCACTAATGAATTCCTGTTTTTCTACTAATCAATAATAGAACTGGATTCTTTGCAGGCAGCCCTAGAGTATGTTGGCTTTGACCGACATGAGTTCCTCTTGAACACACTCTGAGCTACAAGTCTCTGCTCATTAAAATACCTTCCTTTGGCCTGAGAGTCCGTCGGCCGGTCGAGTGCTTCTCAAGCCGCCTGCCGATCATTCCTCTGCTGCTCAGACACTTGATTTCTAATGTTCCTCCTAAACGGCTTCAAAGTGAAGTGAAGGATCCCGTTTTGTGCTCCGAGTTCTCAAGCAGGAGCTCTTCTCTAATTTATAAAGTAGCTGCGTTCTGTCGGTTTGCTCGTTGTTTTCAGGCTCAGTGTTTATTTGCATTCAAAGGAAACATGGATCAGGTGTTTGTCTGCATAGGAGTCATGATGAAGATTATCTTTGTGGATAATAATTCTTAGTGGAAGCACACAAATAACGAACAATAAGGGACCGAGGATAGAGCCGTGGGGAACACCACAGGTCAAACGGTCACTAATGAGGACTGTGCTTTAGTATCCAGGTTTCTGGCACTTCAGTACCAATGATTAAGTTATTTTAATATCCATGTTTTTGACTCATCTTTATGATTATATCAAAGTTATTGTGACTTTTGTGCCTTAATATCTTTGTTTTTGGCATTTATATGCTTTAATATCCGTGTTTTTGACACTTTAGTTTGACAATATTGGGATTATTTTGTGCTTTAATATCCAGATTTACAGTACTCTGGAGGGCTCATATCTGAGTTTTTGACAGTTTAGTACAATAATAATCAAATTATTTGTACTTTTATGCTTTTATATCCATGTCTTTGACTCTTTGGTATGATTATATAGAAGTTATTGTGACTTTTTGGCCTTAACATTTTATTTTTGGCATTTCTGTGCTTTAATATCCATGTTTTTCACACTTCAGTATAATTTTATAGAAGTTATAGAGACTTTTGGCCCTTAATATCTTTATTTTGGGCATTTATATGCTTTAACATCCGTGTTTTTGACACTTTAGTTTGACAATATTGGGATTATTGTGACCTTTGTGATTTAACTTCCAGATTTACTACACTTTGGCATGCTCATAACTGGGTTTTTAACAGTTTAGGACATTAATGATGAATTTATTTGTACTTTTGTGCTTTATTATCTATATTTCTGGCACTTCAGTATGATTATATCAAAGTTATTATGACTATTTTGCCCATATATTTGGGTTTTTGGCTCTTTTGTGCTTAAATATCCATATTTTTTACACTTCCGTATGATTATATCAAAGTTATTGTGACTGTTATGCTTTAATATCTTTGTTTTTGGCACTTTCATGCTTTAATATACACATTTTTGACACTTTAGTTTGACAATATTAGTATTATTGTGACTTTTGTGCTTTAATATCCAGATTTATGACACTTTGGAGTGCTCGTACCTGGGGCTTTGACACTTTAGTAAAATAACTATGAATTTATTTGAGCTTTTGTGCTTTAACATTCATGTTTTTGGCACTTCATTATGATTATAGCAAAGTTATAGTGACTTTTGTGCCTTAATATCTTTGTTTTTGGTATTTTTATACTTTAATATCCATGTTTTTGACACTTTAATATGACAATATTGGGATAATTGTGACTTTTTTGCTTTAACATCCAGAATTACTACACTTTAGCGTGGTCATAACTGGGTTTTTGACAGTTTAGTACATTAATTATAAATTTATTTTTACTTTTGTGGTTTATTATCTATATTTTTGACACTTCAGTATGATTATATCAAAGTTATTATGACTATTGTGCCCTAATATTTGGGTTTTTGGTTCTTTTGTGCTTAAATATCTCTATTTTTGACACTTCCGTATGATTATATTGAAATTATTCTGGCTTTTGTCCTTTAATATCTATGTTTTCGGCACTTTAGTATGGCAATATTGGCATTATTGTGACTTTTGTGCTTTAACATCCAGATTTACTACACTTTAGAGTGCTCATATCTGGGGTTTTGACAGTTTAGGACATTAATGATGAAGTTATTTGTAGTTTTATGCTTTAATATCCATGTTTTTGGCACCTTGATCTGATTATGTCAAAGTTATTATGACTTTTGTGCCTTAATATCTTTGTTTTTGACATTTTCATGCTTTAATATACACATTTTTGACACTTTAGTTTGACAATATTAGTATTATTGTGACTTTTGTGCTTTAATATCCAGATTTATGACACTTTGGAGTGCTCGTACCTGGGGCTTTGACACTTTAGTAAAATAACAATGAATTTATTTGAGCTTTTGTGCTTTAACATTCATGTTTTTGGCACTTCATTATGATTATAGCAAAGTTATAGTGACTTTTGTGCCTTAATATCTTTGTTTTTGGCGTTTTCATGCTTTAATATCCATGTTTTTGACACTTTAGTTTGATAATATTGGGATAATTGTGACTTTTGTGCTTTAATATCTTTGTTTTTGACACTTTAGTAAGCTTTAACGTTTTTTTTTTCTCTCTGCAGCCGCCTGGACGCCAACCACATCTCCAGCGTTCCCATGGGCTGTTTCTCCGGCCTGCGTTCGCTCCGTCACCTGTGGTTGGACGATAACTCCCTGACGGAGGTCCCGGTGGAGGCTCTGAGCGAGCTGCCCGCCCTGCAGGCCATGACGCTCGCCCTCAACCACATCGTCCACGTCCCCGACCACGCCTTCAGCAAGCTGGGCCGCCTGGTGGTGCTGTACGTACACTAAAAACACTCATAAAGGGAACTTTTTATGTTTTATTTTCCATATAATTCCACATAAACTTTCCTCAAAGCTTCCTAAAAATCAACCAGTCAGCACTGAAAATGAACTGGTTGGTTTCTAAAGTAGAACACTGTAACCAAAGATGTGTCTTCCTGAAGTAGTGCCAAGCTTATTACATTAAAACGCAGATAAATATCCTTAAAGTGAGCATAAGTTACTGCATTCCCCAGAATCTCAACCCATGTTATCACTGTGATCACGAGACAAACTCAGTTATTACCTCCAGACACATAAAGCTTGAATTTCTGTCCCTTCTTATCAGTTAAAGCTCTAAATCTTTGAGTTTTTGCTTCATAAATACAGTAAATTAAGTGTCTGGCTTCAGATTAGAGGCGAACACTTCTTTACTGAGACATGAGTTGATGATAACTCGACACCTCGGTTTGATTTATCTCCGCTACGTCATGTTAAAACACATTCAGCTCCTCTATCGGCTGATTTATGGATCCTCTGGAGGTGAAGTGGATCCACAAATCAGCTGCAGTGTTTGGACTCATGAAGGCTGCCGACATGGTTCTTCTTCTGCTTTCACTCTCTGTTAAGAAGAAATAAAACAACATGAGTAGAGGTGGTCTTCAGACTTCCACCTCTCTGTTCCTTTACATCTCATTTTGGGACGTTTCTCTTATCAAATTAGCCGTTTAATTTCATATTTGTTGTTTGTTTACACTCTCTCATGCCCTCTTTATCATTCATTTTCTGAAATATGCAAACATTTAAACCATTTTTACCTAAAAACAAGCACAGAGAGTGAAAGTTTCATATGTTTCAGGTTTAAGTAAAACTCTAGGGAAGAGATTTTGAGGTCTTGCTCACCTGTGATTAGCCCGTATGCTAGTAAATCACACGTTTAGCCAGTACATTAGCTGTAATTAGCCTGTAAATGAGTGCTAATCAGTTAGCCAGCAAGTTAACATATTAGTCTGTAAATTAGCGAATAAGTTAGCTACATGTGTTATACAGCCAATTAGCAATATCTAAGCTAATGCTATGTTGGTGAATTGTTTAGTTATTTGGTTAGAAGCAAGTTAGCTTTGAGGGTTAGCCAGGAAAGTAGCTAGTAGATTCGGATGTTTATACGCTATTTGGTTAACAAGTGATTTAGCCATGACGTTTAGTCCGTTGATTAGCAATTGTTAACCCTGAAGATAGTCAGTTAGCATTAAATTAGCCACAAAAGTGAGTCCTGTTAGTTAGCTGTAGATTAATTAGTAAGTTAGTCTGTTGGTTTGAATTAATGTAGTTGCAAAGATAGTAGGTTAATAGTGATGGTTTGCCAGCTGGCTAGCAGTAAGTTAGCCTTGAAGTTTCAACCGTTTGTTTGTAGTAAGTTAGCCTTCAAGATAATTAATAGCAGTAAGTTAGCTTTGACAGTAGTTGGTAAGCATTAAGTTAGCCCTGATGGTTAGTCAGTTAGCAGTAAGTTAGTCGAGTTAGTTTCTTGGTTGAATCTTGAATTAGCGTGTAGGTTAGTTTGTTGATTAGCAGTAATTTAGCTGTTAAGGTTAGCTAGTTGGTTAGATATAAGTTTTCCGGTAAGACAGCTCTGTAAGTTTATCAGTTGGTTAGTAGTAAGTTAGCCTTCAAGGTAGTTTATTAACACTAAGTTAGCTGTGACGGTAGTTGGTTAGCATTAAATTAGCACTGGAGGTTAGTCAGTTGGTTAGCAATAAGTTAGCCTTGAAGGTTAGTCAGTTACTACGTTAGTTTCTTGGTTAGCTATTGGATTTACAGGTAAACTAGCTAGTAGGATGTTGGGTGGCAGTAATTTAGCCTTGAAGTTAAATGGCTAGCAGTAAGTTAGCCTTGAAGGTTAGTCAGTTGTTTAGCAATAATTTTAACCCCGAAGATAGTCAATTAGCATTAAATTAGCCACAAAAGTGGGTCCTGTTAGTTGCCCTTTTAGTTGTTTGGTTGAGTTAGATTAATTAGTAAGTTGGTATGTTGGTTTGCATTAATGTAGTCGTGAAGATAGGAGGTTAATATCTGTGACGGTTTGCCAGTTGGTTAGCAGTAAACTAGCCTTGAAGTTTATTCAGTTAGTTAGCTATGAGTTAGCCTTGAAGTTTGGACCGTTTGTTTGCAATAAGTTAGCTGCGACGGCAGTCGATTAGCATTAAGTTAGCATTGGAGGTTAGTCAATTGATTAGCAGTAAGTTAGCCTCGATGGTTAGTCAGTTAGTTGGTTAGCAGTAAGTTAGTCAGATTGGTTTCTTGGTTAGCTATTGGGTTTACAGAGGAATTAGCGTGTATGTTAGTTAGTTGGTCAGCAGTAATTTAGCCATGAAGGTTAGTCAGTTGGCTGTATAGCAGTTTTCCACTAAGTCAGCTATGTAAGTTGATCAGTTGGTTAGCATTACGTTAGCCTTGAAGGTTAATCAGTTACCTATTGGGTTCACAGATGAATTAGCATGTAGGTTGGTTTGTTGGTTAGCAGTAGTTTAGCTGTGAAGTCAGTCAGTTGGTTAGCAGTAGGTTAGCCAGGTTAATTTCTTGGTTAGCTATTAAGTTCACAGGTAAGTTAGCTTTGAAGGTTAGTCAGTTGGTTAGGTAGTTGATTTACCAACAAATTAGCTAGTCAGGTTAGTCATTTGGTTAGCAATAGGGTAGCGAGTTCCTCTGCCATTTATTTTGGAAGTAACATCAGTTAAGTATGTTACCCAGAAGTGAACAGGTTAATCATTTCGTTAGCAGTAAGTTAGCTTGTTGGTTAGCCATTTTGTTGTCAGTTGGTATTGCAGTAGCCAGATGTTTCACCCATAAGTAGCTACAAGGCTCCAAAATTAGTAAATATTAGTCAGTAAGTTACCCAGGAAGATAACAACCAGCTAACCTGGTCAGTTAGTTGGTTTCATTAATGAACATTTTTACATTTTCTGGTTGATGTTTTTGTTTTTACCAGTGTGTGTGTGTGTGTGTGTGTGTGTGTGTGTTGCTAGGCGCCGCGGCTGCATTAAGTGTAACCGTGGCAGCGACTGTCCCTGTCCGTCTGTATTAGCTCGGTAATAACATGCAGGCCCAGTGTTTGTGTGTGTGTGCGACGGCATTCAGCGCGGCGGCATTGAAGTCTGCTGTCACTTCTTTTGTCCAATCGGCTTGAAGCTAATTTGCATGAAATTACCAGAAGAAAAAAAACCTTCTTGAGAGGCCCCGGGGCCCCTTTTTAAAGCGACACACACACCCGGCCTTTGTCCGCTTCATTAGTCCATCAGTCTCTCTCTTCTCTCTCCACAGGCATCTCAACAACAATAGGATCGTCTCCATGGGAACGAGCTGCTTCCACGGACTCCACAGTCTGGAGACGCTGTGAGTTTCTGCTTGCGGAGGGTTGAGTCGGGGTCAGGGTGAAGAGTTTGAGGCGACTTTCATGCACAAATTTCGGCAAATCTGTCCAGAGTCGGACGCACAGGTGGATCAGCTTCATCCTGTGTAGGCGTAGAGTGGGGTTCTGTTAGCCTAGCTTAGCATAAAGAATGGAAACGGGTGGAAACTGTTAGCATAGGTCCATCAAAATAAGGAAACAACACCGACAAATCTGATTTATGTAATTTCAACACTTAATAATCAGATTTATTCATTTGTTTTTATGCTGCAACATACTTTCAGGCTAAAATAAGCTAATTAATCCCTTTTTATTCACGAGATACTGAACATTCACAGATGTTTCATACATAACAAAACACCAGTAAACATAGAATCAACTATAAAATCACAGCAGCTTATAAAACAGTTTATTTAAGAGTGAAAATTCTGTCCATGTGTGACGACATGAACCTGAAAATGATTCACCTGCAGCTGATAAACTGTGACATCATGACAGCTCACCTGTCTGAGGTGTAGAAACGTCCACAGCTGCTGTTCGGGGATAGTTGTTTAGAAGTGAAACAACCATCCAAAATATATGAAGTATGGAGAGAGTGTTGGTGACACAGTGGGACAAACCACGAAACGATTACTACAAACTGAAATGTGCATCAAAATCTAACTTTACATTGAATAAAACAGAGTCTGTAACAGGTCAGACTCATTAGATTTAATGATACCAATCCAGGTTTTAAGGTTTAGTTTGTTGCTTCCAGTTTTTCCTCTGAGTTTTCTACTTCGGCCAACGATGTTATGTTTATTCCGGCGTTTATCTGTCTGTCAGCAACTTTACGGGAAAAGTTCTGGATGGATTTTGATGAAACGTTCAGGAAAGCTGGATAATGGGACAAGGAACAGAGGATTAGACCTTGGTGATGATCCGGATCACCGTCTGGATCCAGGATTGTTTTCCAGGATTCTTTAGCATTGGGAGATAGGGCAACGTGCATGTAACTCCACAATAAATGTCCAGGCTGCTTGGTAAAAAATACAGAATCAGTTCCTGCTCATTTCTACAACATCTCAAAATTTGATCTGGATCAGGACAAAACTCCGGATACAAGGATCCAGAACAGGAAAAACTAGAGGGCCTGTGGAATTATCATTACTGTCCTACCCCCAAATGTCCTACCGACAATGCGGCCTTCACCCCATCCGACCCAATGAACAGGCGCGGCCTCTAGCGCTGCAGCTCCTAACAGCCTCCCAGCTTCTTAGACAACCGGAGATAAGAATGCCGGCCCAACCGTGCGTATGTCGCTCAGGAAGGAAAGAGAACTCCGTCATTGTCGCTGTCTGTCCCGTGGAGACCCAAAATGTCATGTGGTCAGAGGAGGTTACCCCAAAAACAAGAGTGCCCTCTGGTGGCTTTTAGAGTAAACTACATTTAATTGTCCACCTGGTTACACTTAGATTAAAAAACATCCTGGATCCAGACGGTGATCCGGATCAGAACCAGAATTTCATCATTTGTTCTTTGTCCCATTTCACACATTTCATGAACATTTCATCCAAAACCATCCATGAGTTTTTGAGTTATTTTGAACACAAACAAACCAACGCCGGCCGTCACATAACCTCCTTGGCAGAGGTAACTAGACTTCCTGTGGAATGATCATCACTGTAAGGTAACAGATGAAGATCCAGACATGCAGCCAACACCAACATGTAGCTGAGACTCTGCTGAATCAGGAGGATCCAACAGATCTGTTGTAGAATCAACAGCTATGGAGCTGGATCCAGAAGAAACCACCATTACCCAGAAAGAGATTCTGGTGAATAACTATTGAACTAATGATGAGATCAATGTGAATCCAGATGCTAAGGGTTTGTTTTCTGGGTCAAGGAGTCTGATAATGTAGATAAAACAATCCTGGGACGATTATTTCTGGGTGTGAATCCCAACATGGGCTGAAATGAGCTGCTAGGAGGAGGTCTGAGCTCTACGAGGGCTTTTCTAGTTAACCCGCTGAACTCACAGCAGCTTCTGGGCGTCACATTTTTCCTCACTGTGGTTAATTTTTCACTGCAGTATAAAGTCCTGCACCTCTGTGGAAACAGAATGAAGAAGGAGAGAGAACTCAGGAATGTGTTCTGTCAGTAGGACACAGTTAGAGCAACAGAAATCATAAAAAATAATTAAAGCAAATCTTTTTTTTCTCAATTTATTTATTTTTCTTATTTGTTTTCCAAAAATAAAAAATAAAAAAATTGGAGTTGTCATGCCTAACATTTTCCAAAGTGTCCACAGGTGTTACCAAACCTGGAAAAGAAGGAGAAATATCTGTACTACTTATATTTTACCTCAATTATTTTACATTTTTATTTGTTTCTACACTCGTCTCCTCTCTGCTTTGTCTGAACACTGCCTGCAGTTCATCCGAAAACTCTCAGAATTTTCGGCCAGTGATTGTCGGTTCCAGCTGAGCCGTTCATGACTTCCAAGTTGCACCGAGGGACGCAGAATTATTTGTTTTTTGCAGAATTTGATCAGAGTAAATTGTTTATTTTTGGCGATTTTTTAAAAATGGGACATGTGGAGTAAAAATCAGAGATTAAAGCTTAGATTCGGTTCGATGAGCAGTTCAAAGACCGTCAGGAAAATTAAAATCCAACAGTCGTCTTGGTTTTTACAGCTCCTACCTTTGATAAATGGTGTAATTTTTAAAAGAAGGTACAAAAATACAGCTTCAGCTCCACACATGTGACATCAAAAAGCTCTTTAACGGCAGAAACGAGTGCAGAAATGTCAGCTAGCGAACCTCCAGCCGTTAGCATGTGATGAGGGCTTCTCCAGGGATGTCGGATCAACCTGCATGAACCGAGTGTGTGTGTGTGTGTGAGGGTAAAATGCAAGGAATGTGTGTGTGGATGGAAGTGTTTCTGTTTTGCCAGTCAACCGGAGAGGCAGGTTTAAACACACAAACACGCCGCCGCTCCGTGTGTGGCCTCTATGCTAATCATAATTGCTATTCATGCAGCGAGCGCCGGTAATAAACCGTGGCGGAGGCTCAGGTTCACCCGAAACCTGCAAACACGGAAATGAAAACAGAAAAAAAAACACGCCTTAGATTATTACAAACAGCCCGGGCCGGACTTGAAAGGAAACACGTCCGGGTTTTTAGGGGAAAATGCTTCTGCTGACGTCGCCGAAGCCTCCGGTTGAATTAGCATCTCCTGGTTCCAGTAAGTGACGGAGGCGGCGGTCGAAACACCTCCAGGGAACCTCGGGGCGGTTTGTGGGAAACGTTAGAACCTCCACAGCCGACCGACACCTGCCAGTCAACGGGGCCGAGGCACCGGGGGGAACGATTTCAGCGTCGCACATCAGGAGGAGAAACATTTAGTCGCTCCTCAAAGCTACGCTAACAAGCAGCTAAACTGATTCCCAGTTACGTCTTGAGTTAAATGGATTATATTCGGCTGTTATGAAGCACAAATATGGTGACAGTGGAAATATTTACATCCATGTAGCTTCTGAGGAGCTTCTGTCCCAGTAAACTGGCATCACGAGTCATTTTGGACCATTTTTGAGACATTTCAGGCAACTTTTCTGGTCATTTTAGGTGTGAAATACATCCAGCATGGAGGAACATCTTCCTACTGATGATGATGAGGCTGGAACATGAAGATAGTTTAATATCTACAGTATGAGGAGACAAAACGACCACAAAGAGAAATAAAACACCAAAAACAAATGTTGGCAGCAGCCGTTTATTCCAGTTTTCTCATATGTAGCATGTGGTTTCATCTTATTGTGGTGATTTTGTGGTTTTAATCTGGATTTTGTCTCTTTTTGTGATAATTTAGCGTCTTTTTCTGTTGATTTTGTGTCTTTTAATAGTGGTTTTGGATGTTATTGTGGAGATTTTTTTGTCCTTTCTTGGCCGTTTTGTGGTTTTTATCTAGATCTTGTCTGTTTTTATGATAATTTAGTATCTTTTGTGAGTTTTCGTGGTGGTTTTCTATGTTATTGTGGTGATTTTTAGTCTTTTCATGATAATTAGGTGTCTTTTTCTGTTGATTTTGAGTCTTCTAAAAGTGGTTTTGCAGTTTTTATCTAGATCTTGTATCTTTTTCTGATAATTTAGCATCTTTTTGTGTTGATTTTGTATTTTTTTAGGCATTTTTTGTGTTGATTTTGTCTCTTTTTGTGATAATTTTGCATGTTTTGCTGCTGGTTTTGTGGTTTCTATCTCTTTTTGTGGTGATTTTGAGTCTGTTTTGGTGGTTTTGGGCCTTCTACCTAGATTTTGTCTCTTTTATCTATCTTTTTGTGGTGATTTTGTGAGTTTTCATGGTGGTTTTGTGGTTTTTATCTATTTTTGTGCTGATCTTGTGTCTTTTCATGAGGGGTTTGCACGTTATTGTGGTGATTTTGAGTCTTTTAATGGTGGTTTTGTGGTTTTAATCCAGATTCTGTCTCTTTTCGTGATGGATTAAAATCTTTTTGTGGTGATTTTGTGAGTTTTCATGGTGGTTTTGTGATTTTTACCTCTTTTTGTGGTGATTTTGAGTCTCTTTTAGTGCATTTTCACATTTTTTGTGGTTATTTTTTGTCCTTTCTTGGCAGTTTTGTGGTTTTATCTAGATTTTGTCTCTTTTCATGATAATTTAGCATCTTTTCGTGGTGATTTTGTGTCTTTTTTGAGGAATTTTCACATTTTTTGTGGTGATTTTGAGTCTTTTCATGGTGGTTTTTGATGGTATTGTGGTGATTTTGAGTCTCTTTTGAGGTATTCTCATGGTTTTTGTTGTGAATTTGTGTGTTTTCACCATCCTTTTGTGGTATTTCTCTGTAATTTGGCTCTTTTTGTGTTTATTTTGTGTCTTTTTTGAGGTAATTGTGCATTTTTCATGGTGGTTTTGTGGTTTTTATCTCTTTTTTGTTGGTATTGTGTCTTTTCCTGGTGGTTTTGCATGTTATTGTTTGGATTTTGTGTCTTTTTTGACAAATTTTCACATTTTTTTTGGTGATTGTGTCTTTTCATGATAGTTTTGTGGTTTTAATCTGAATTTTGTCTTGTTTTGTGATAATTTAGCATCTTTTTACGTTGATTTTATGTCTTATCCTGGTGGTTTTGCTTGTTATTGTGGTGATTTTAAGTCATTTTTGAGGTATTTTGTCTTTTTTGTGGTGATTTTGTGGGAATTTATTGGTATTTTGTGCCTCTTTGACCTAATTTTGCTTCTTTTCGTGGTGGTTTCACCTGTTTTCAACTTCTTCTATTTGCAGATTTGAGCTGTTCTAACTGTGTCGTACTGACAGAAGACATTTTTGAGTCCTGTCTCCTTCTTTATGTTGTTCTGTTTCCATAAAGGACTTTATCCTGCAGTAAAATGAACCCACAGTGAGGAAAAATGAGGTGGGAGCAAAAGAAAGGGAGATAGTGTGAATATGTTTTGATTTTTTCACCTGAATCGTTCATAAAATCCTGACTTTTTTAGGATTTAGATTTGTTTTTCACGCACAAACTTAGAATGAAACAGGTGAACAGATGTGTGCTGACTGTCTGAGAGAAATAAACCAGATTAGTACTGTAGGAACCTGAACACCTGATCCAGCTCCTCCCACAGATTCTCGTCCTAATCAACAAAAAGTACAACTTCCTGTTTGACATGATGATAACTGAGACTTTCCCCTCCAACCCTAAATCATCACCGTCCAATCAGAACCCTCAGGACTCCATCAGTACCAGCTTGGGAAAGCAGAAACCGGCTATTGTTGTTCCCAATCATCCTCTCATGGAGCCAGACTGAAGCAATTTCAATTTAATGGTATTTTCACAATGTGGCAGCTTCGTTCCACACTCGGTGTATTTGTGTGTGTGCGTAATAGCCACCTGCATCCCAGAGATGGATGTGAGGACCTAATTGATGCCATGTGTGGACTCGAGGAATGCTCTAGTCTCTGCTGGCGATGGAAGGAAAGGGAGAACGAGGGAGGAGCGGTTAAATGTTTCTTTAATAAACTTAAAAGACGGGGGAAGGATTAAGCTAAACATCGAGCTCGAAGCGCAAACATTTACATGGAACACTTTCCCAGTCTGAAGCCAACATTCCCACAGCGTTGTAAAGCCTTTCCATGAAGACAGGCGCTTTTCCAGACCTGGAGGTGAGACGTCCCAGTTTAGAGCTTCCCTGTTTAGATGTGGTTCTCTGAGTCTCAAAGGGTTACGTCCCAGACTTGTAGTGGCACTACTGTAGACCACGGTGGACCAGGTTATGTCTAGAATTGACTTAACTTGGTCCACCCCAAACTATTACCTGATATGGTCTGGTATTCCCAATCTAGAGGTGGCATTACCTGGACTAAAGCTAAAAATTCCTTGTTTAGATCTAGTATTACCTGTTTAGATGTGGTATTCCCAATCTTAAAGGGTTATATCCCAACCTAGTAGTGGCACTACCTGGTCTAGCGCTAAAAATTCCCTGAATAAACCTTGTATTCCCAATCTCCAGGTGACATTACCTCGTCTAGATCTAAATATCCCCGATAAGACCTGGTATAGAGGTGACAGTACCTTTCATAGAGATAAAGCTTCCCTGTGTAAATATGGTATTCCCAATCTAGAACTGACATTACCTGGTCCAGAGCTAAACATTTCTTGTGTAGATCTAGTATTCCTTGTTTAGATGTGGTATTCCCAGTCTACAGCTAAACATTTCCATTATAGACCTCGTATTCCCAGTCTAGAGGTGACATACCTGGTCTAACCCAAACCACTCCTTGTATACATCTAGTATTCCCAGTCTAGAAATGGCATTACCAGGTCTAGAGCTAAACATTCCTTGTTTAGATCTAGTATTACCTGTTTAGATATAGTATTCCCAGTCTCAAAGGGTTATATCCCAACCTAGTAGTGGCACTACCTGATCTAGAACTAAACATTCCCATCATAGACCTTGTATTCCCAATCTAGAGGTGACATTACCTGGTCTAGAGCTCAACATTTCTTGTATAGGTCTAGTATTCCCCATTTAGATGTGGTACTTCCAGTCTCAAAGGGTTACATCGCAGACTTGTAATGGGACTACCTGGACTACCTAAACAGTTCCTGAAATATTCTAGTCCACAGCTACAGATCTCCTGTTTAGATGTGATATTCCCAGTCTACAGCTAAACATTTCCATTATAGACCTCGTATTCCCAGTCTAGAAGTGGCATTACCTGGTCTAGAGCTAAACATTCCTGAGAAGACCTTGTATTCCCAGTGTAGAAAAGACAGCACCTTTTCAAGAGCTAAACATTCCCTATACAAATGTGGTATTCCCAGTCTAGAGGTGACATTACCTGGTCCAGAGCTAAACATCCCTCTGTAGATCTAGTATATCCAGTCTAGAGGTGACAGTACCTTTTATTGAGCTGACAAATATTACCAATCTAGAGGTGAGATATCCTGGTCCAGAACCAAATATTCCCTGTTTGGATCCGGTATTCCCAGTCTAGAGGTGAAACTACCTGGTCTAGAGATGATTATTTGGTTTTTAGATCTTACATTCACAGTCTAGAGGTGACATTACCTTTTCTAGTGCTAAATATTCCCTGTTTAGACCTGGTTTATTCAGTCTAGAGGAGATATTCTTTGGTCTAGAGCAAAACATTCCTTGTCTAGATCTAGTATTCCCTGTTTGGATGTGGTATTCCCAGTCTAAAAGGGTTATATCACAGAGTAGTGGTGGCACTGCCTGGTCTAGAACTGAACATTTCCTCTATTTGATGTGGTATTCCCAATCTAGAGGTAACATTACCTGGACTAGATCTAAACATTTCTTGTGTAGATCTAGTATTCCCTGTTTAGATGTGATATTCCCAGTCTACAGCTAAACATTTCCATTATAGACCTTGTATTCCCAATCTAGAGGTGACATTACCTGGTCTAGAGCTAAACATTAATTGTTTAGATCCAGTACTCCTTGTTTAGATGTGGAATTCCCAATCTAGATTGGAGATTGCCTGGTCCAGAGCTTAACGTTCCCTCTATAGATCTAGTATATCCAGTCTAGAGGTGGCAGTTTATAGAGCTAACAAATCCCTGTATAAATATGGTATTCCCAATCTAGAGGTGAGATATCCTGGTCTAGAGATAAATATTCCCCATTTAGATGTGTTATTCCCAATCTAGAAGTGAGATATCCTGGTCCAGAACCAAATATTCCCTGTTTGGATCTGCTATTCCCAATCTAGAGGTGAGATATCCTGGTCCAGAACCAAATATTCCCTGTTTGGATCTGCTATTCCCAGTCTAGCGGTGAAACTACCTGGTCTAGAGATGATTATTTGGTTTTTAGATCTTACATTCCCAGTCTAGAGGTGACATTACCTTTTCTAGTGCTAAATTTTCCTTGTGTCCTGAGCTAAAACGTAACCTGTATAGGTCATGTATTCCTGGTCTAGAATTGACATTAGCTGGTCTAGAGCTAAACATCCCTGATAAGACCTGATATTCCCAGTACAGCATGACATAACCCGGTCCAACCCACAATATTACCTATATAGACCTGGTGTTCCCAATCTGGAGGTGGCATTACCTGGTCTAGAGCTAAACGTTCCTTGTGTAGATCTAGTATTCCCTGTTTCCATGTGATATTCCAGTCTAGAGTTGGTATTTCCTATGTTTAGTTGTATTGTCTACAACTAAACATTCCCTACATGGTCCTCCCAATCTCAAGGTGGCATTAGCCTTTCTACAGCTGAACATTCCCTGTTTTGATGTGGTATTCTTAATCTAGAGGTGATATTTCCTGGTCTACAACTAAACATTCCTTGTGCAGATCTAGAATTCCCAGTCTACAGGTGACAATTTCTATAATAGAGTTAGCGTTAGCATTGGGAGTTGGGTTTCTTTGGCAGGTTGGAGAGTTGTTGCTAATGAGCAGCTCGTTTGTCTGTCGGCCTCCAGCCAGCAGGGGGCGCTGCTGCACAGGCAGGTTAATGATGAAATCTGTGTCTGTCTTCAGGGATTTGAACTACAACAGTCTGGTGGAGTTTCCTACAGCCATCCGGTCGCTGAGCCACCTCAAGGAGCTGTGAGTCCCTCTGAAAATCTGTTTTAGCTAAGTTGGCAAACATTAGCATGTGTTAGCTTCGTCCGGGCAAGAAGTGGAAAGATTGTTTTTGTGTCGTTAATCATTTATGACTGTCTGATAAAGAATAGATAGAATAGGAAGGAATCAAGAAGAAAAGATGCTTGGTCGTAATTTATTTTGTCTTTCTGTGTAGTGGTTTCCATAGCAACAACATCCAGTCCATCCCAGAACACGCCTTCACCGGGAACCCATCCCTGATCACCATGTAGGTACCAACAACAAACACTCCAATCAACTTATTGACTACTTTCTTGTTTTTATTGATAAATTCAGATTTTATATGTTCTGTTCTTTGTATTTTTTATGTCTTAATAAGCTTTTTTGGGTTTATAATCTCACCAACGCAACACTTTTCGCTCCTTTAATGCCTTTTTACAGCACATAAGGTATATATTTACGCATAAATGACTTATTTGTTTGTCTGGTGGAACTACAGGGCATAAATCGGCAATTTCTTTTAAAAAAATTACTTAAATTGACGTTTTATTCGTACATATTTAGCATGTTTTTGTCAGTTTTCTTGACGTTACACTGGGGGATATTTTTACTAATTTCAAAGCACCAGCAGCACTTATAAATGTCTAATTTTCCATATTTGTAGTTTATATTCTGCTGATATTTCTGTTAGTTTTGGTAAATTAGGAAACTTGTTCAGTAGGTAAACAGGCTGTGGACCTCCACCCAGCAGGGGGCGCTGCAGAAACAGGTTCACAGTGAGGCTGTTGCTTTAAAACGATGCCATGGATGTTTTTTATTTATCTAATATCTTCATATGAAGGACAGGAAACAGAAAAGGTTGTCTGTAATCAGTAAGATGTGACTTTTATTCTGATAAACTCGGCGTAGAACTGAGTTTGAACTGAGCAGCTTCCTGTGTTGATAATAAACCTGCTTCTGTTCGTGTTTTGCAGATTCTTCTACGACAATCCGATCCAGGCTGTCGGACGCTCGGCTTTTCAGAACCTGCCGGAGCTTCGAACGCTGTAAGAACGCTGGCTCCAACTTGGCTCAATGGAAAAGCAAACAGGTTCTTAGGAGGAACCAGATTAGAACCAACTAAGCACCAGAACTAGGACCTGGTTCTTCTTGGGAAGGAAGGAAGGAAGGAAGGAAGGAAGGAAGGAAGACAGCAAGAGGAAAGAAGGAGGGAGGGAAGGGAAGGAATGAAGGAAGGAAGGAAGGAAGAATGGATTCAAAGAAGGAGAGAATCAAGAAAGGACAGAGGGAAGGAAGGAATGAAGGAGAGAAGGCGGGAGGAGAGAGAGGGAGGAAGGGAGGGAAGGAAAAAAGGAAACAAGGGGAAGGAAGGAAAGTGGGAGGGAATGAAGGAAGGAGGGAAAGAAGGAAGCAAGGGGAATGAAGGAAGGAAGGAGGGAAGGAAGGAAGGAAAGAAAGAAGGAAGGAGAGAGGGAGGGAGGAAAGTGGGAAGAAAGGAAGGAAGGAAGGGAGGAAGGAAGCAAAGAAGGAAGGTAGAAAAGTGGGAGGGAAGGAAGGAAGGAAGGATGGAAAGAAGGAAGGAAGGAAAGAAAGAAAGATAGAAGGAGGAGGGAAGGCAGGAAGGAAGAAAGGAAGGAGAGAGGGAGGAAAGGAAGGAAGATAGCAAAGAGAAGGAAGGAAGGAAGGAAGGAAGGAATCAAAGAAGTAGGGAATCAAGAAAGGAAAGAGGAAAGGAAGGAAGGAATGAAGGAGGCTCCAACTTGGCTCCTTGACAATGGAAAAGCAAACAGGTTCTTAGGAGGAACCAGATTAGAACCAGCTAAGAACCAGAACTAGGACCTGGTTCTTCTTGGTGGAGGGGGGGTACCAGAGTTCAGACGGCTGAGAACTTCACTGAGAACTTTCAGTTTCATGTAACGGTTTATTTCTGAGGAGCTGAAGTTCACTTGGAGGTGATCCAGTAATTAGCCTGAGCCCCTTTAAGTCTAATGACACTAAGAATGCGACACAAACCGAACAGAAGCTGTGAAGTTTCTCCTCCGTTCACCTGGTTTTTCTTCTCAGGTCTCTGAACGGGGCTGCAGACCTCACCGAGTTCCCGGACCTGACGGGGACCAGGAGCCTGGAGAGTCTGTGAGTTTGTGTTTCTCAGCCGGCCGCTGTTGATCCGCTGCAGCCGTTATCCCGTCCGTCTTTATTATCCCGCAGCCTGGAATAAAATCCGTCCTGCCTCCTCGTAGCGACCCGACTCTCCGTGGCACAATAAACACCTCCGCCACGTTTATTTTCCTGAGCTGGAAATAAAAACTCCAACATTCTTCCACTCAGCCTGTTTCAACCACAGAACCCACATTTATCACGTTATTTAATTAAACGTTCCCTTTTTAATGTTTGGT
The DNA here is from genome assembly GCA_024666655.1 of Dascyllus trimaculatus. Classification (NCBI taxonomy): domain Eukaryota; kingdom Metazoa; phylum Chordata; class Actinopteri; family Pomacentridae; genus Dascyllus; species Dascyllus trimaculatus. The sequence goes on along the minus strand of CM045465.1, from coordinate 2,209,588 downwards.
TTTGAACGAACGGCGCTGACAAAAGAATTTTTATAACCTTTTGTGTTTTTCTTGACTGCATGTGTTCAATTTTCAAGTTGTTCCACCTTAAAAGATGTTAAAGGCACCTGAACACACCACAGTACAATCTAATGCGTTTTTAATGTCTCTGAACACACCATAATACGAACTAATACAATTCTGGTGTCCCTGAACACATCACAGTACAATCTAATGCACTTATAATTTCCCTGAACATACCACAATACAGTCTAATCCAGTTATGATGTCCCTGAACACACCACAATACAATCTAATGCAAGTTTGATGTCCCTGAACACATCACAGTACAATTTAATGCACTTTTGATGTCCCTGAACACACCATAATGCAATCTAATACACTTTTGATGTCCCTGAACACACCATAATGCAATCTAATACACTTTTGATGTCCCTAAACACACTATAATACAATCTATTGTGCTTTTAATGTCCCTGAACACACCACAATACAATCTAATACACTTTTGATGTCCCTGAACACACCATAATACAATCTATTGTGCTTTTAATGTCCCAGAACACACCGCAGTACAATTGTAATACACTTGTTGTCCCTAAACACAACATAGTGCAATGTAATACGCTTTGATGTCCCTGAACACACCACAATACAATCTAATACACTTTTCATGTCCCTGAACACAACATAATACAATCTAATACACTTTTGATGTCCCTAAACACACCATAATACAATCTAATGTGCTTTTAATGTCACTGAACACACCACTATACAATCTAATACACTTTTTATGTCCCTGAACACACCATAATACAATCTAATGTGCTTTTAATGTCCCTCAACACAGCATGATACAATCTAATACACTTTTGATGTCCCTAAACACACCATAATACAATGTAATACACTTGTTGTCCCTGAACATAACATAATACAATCTAATGCATTTATAATGTCCCTGAACACACCATAATACAATCTAATACAATTCTGGTGTCCCTGAACACACCATAATATAATCTAATGTGCTTTTAATGTCCTTGAACACACCACAATACAATCTAATACAATTCTGGTGTCCCTGAACACACCACAATGTGTCTAAATGATCCTCCACGACACACAGTAGTTTTCATATGAAAACTGCACTTGAACGCACCATAACAAACCCCTCTGACGTGTCTCTCTGTGTTTTCAGAACCATCACCGGAGCTCGGATCACCTCTTTGCCCGGTTCGGTTTGTGAGCAGCTTCCAAACCTGCAGCTGCTGTGAGTCAAAACACAAACGACATCTACTTTATTCCTGCACTGTAAAAAAAAAAATTAAAAATCTGTTTAAAAAATAAAAATAAACAAAAAGTTAAAATCTGGCAGCAAGAAGTAAACGTCCAAAGCTGTAATAAAAACAGCAAATATCTGTAGAATTATTACATTTTTAACTACTTTAATGCTTTTTGCTGTGATGCGTTCAGTGTGTGTAGGACTTCTCAGCGCTGACAGCTGTCTCTCTTTCTCTGCAGTGATCTCTCCTATAATCAGATCCAGACTCTTCCCAGCTTCTCCGGCTGTGAGAGCATCCAGAAGATGTGAGTCTCATCTCCACTACTTTTAATTAAACTTTATTTCCTCACGTTTTACTGCCTCCTTCCTTATTTTTATTTTTTTTTATTTTGTCGCTCAGATGCGACTCGTTTCCGCCCTTTAAAGCGCAGTTATTGAATCTGCAGTCACCATAGCAACCAGTAAAGTGCAGCCAGCTGTGCATTATGGGAATAATTAGCACCGTTGTCGTCTATTTCTGACCAATCAGGTCGCTCCGAAGCAAAAAACTCGCCGTGGAACAGATTTTTGATTAAAGTGATGTCATGGAAGTGTTTGTCTGCACTTGTGAGGACCGAGGAGAGTGTCAGATGTACAAACCTGTGTGTGTGTGTGTGTGTGTGTGTGTGTGTGTGTGTGTGTGTTACAGTGACCTGCATCATAATGAGATCGAGGACGTCGAGGACAACACCTTCACCGGCCTGATGTCGCTGCGTTCACTGTAAGAACACACACACATGCTGAGACACACACACACACACACACACCTACACACACACACACACACACACACACACACTGCAGGTTTAATTTTCCCGAGCAGCGATCCGAAGATGCCCCTCTAAGTGTTTCCAGACTCTGGTCCAGGTGGTCTGCAGGTTGATCGACAGGTATGATGACAGAGTTTGGCTCAAAGTCAGGAATCTACAGCGAAGTACTACAAACTACTCCTGATGCTGGTGTACTAGTACTCTGCTAGTAGTACTGCAAGTATAGTTGAGTTTTTGTGTACCTTCATGAAATGAAGGTTTCTATTCACAATATTATTCTTTAATGCACCTGAACACACCATAATACACTTTAAATGTACCTGAACACACCATACACACCTTTAATGCACCTGAACACACCATAGCACACTTTAAATGTACCTGAACACACCATAATACAACTTTAATGTACATGAACACACCACAATACAACTTTAATGTACCTGAACACACCATAATACATGTTTGATGCACCTGAACGCACCATAATGCACCTTTGATGCACTTAAACATAGTATAGTACATTTATAATGCACCTGAACACACCATAATACTCCTTTAATGCACCTGAACACACCATAATACTCCTTCAAGGTACCTGAACACACCTTAATACACTTTAAATGCGCCTGAACACACCCTAACACACCTTAAATGGACCTGAACACACCAAGATACAATTTGAATGCACCTCAACACACCACAATACAACTTTAACGTACCAAAATTTACCGTAACACACCATTAATGTATCTGAACACACCATAATACACTTTAAATGTACCTGAACACACCGTAATACTCTTTAATGTACCTGAACACACCGTAATACACTTTAAATGCACCTGAACACACCATAATACACTTTAAATGTACCTGAACACACCATAATACACCTTAAATGTACCTGAACAAACCATAATACACCTTAAATGTACCTGAACACACCATAATGCACTTTAAATGTACCTGAACACACCATAATACACTTTAAATGTACCTGAACACACCATAATACACCTTAAATGTACCTGAACACACCATAATACACTTTAAATGTACCTGAACACACCATAATGCACTTTAAATGTACTTGAACACACCATAATACACTTTAAATGTACCTGAACACACCATAATACACCTTAAATGCACCTGAACACACCATAATACACTTTAAATGTACCTGAACACACCGTAATACACTTTAAATGTACCTGAACACACCATAATGCACTTTAAATGTACCTGAACACACCGTAATACACTTTAAATGTACCTGAACACACCATAATACACCTTAAATGCACCTGAACACACCATAATACACTTTAAATGTACCTGAACACACCGTAATACACTTTAAATGCACCTGAACACACCATAATACACTTTAAATGCACCTGAACACACCATAATACACTTTAAATGCACCTGAACACACCATAATACACTTTAAATGTACCTGAACACACCGTAATACACTTTAAATGTACCTGAACACACCATAATGCACTTTAAATGCACCTGAACACACCATAATACAACTTTAAATGTACCTGAACACACCGTAATACTCTTTAAATGCACCTGAACACACCATAATACACTTTAAATGTACCTGAACACACCATAATACTCTTTAAATGCACCTGAACACACCATAATGCACTTTAAATGTACCTGAACACAACGTAATACACTTTAAATGTACCTGAACACACCATACACACCTTTAATGTACCTGAACACACCATACACACCTTTAATGTACCTGAACACACCATAATACACTTTAAATGCACCTGAACACACCATAATACACTTTAAATGTACCTGAACACACCGTAATACACTTTAAATGCACCTCAACACACCACAATACAACTTTAACGTACCAAAATTCACCGTAACACACCTTACATGTACCTGAACATACCCTAATGAAATTTAAATGTACCTGAACACACCATAACACACCTTTAATGCACCTGAACACACTTTAATACATGTTTGATGCACCTGAACACACCATAAGACACTTTAAATGCACCTGAACACACCATAATACATCTTTGATGCACTTAAACATACTACAGGACATTTATAAAGCACCTAAACAAACCATAATATATCTTGAGTGTACCTGAACTCAACATATTACATGTTTAATGAACCTGAACACACCATAATACACCCAGCAGAGTTAAAACTTCTGACTTCAGTCGTAATCAAACACAGGTTTGCTCCACAGCGCCCCCCAGAGTTCACGTCAAGCTGAGTAATAATGAAGTTCTGCCTCCGTGAACATTCTGATGGATTCTATTATCGTATTACAGATGTAAGAGTATTAAACACACACGTCCTTTCATCCTGGATTAGAAACAAAGAGCGGCTGTTACACGAGGACCCGTGGTGCTTTCACTGTAATCCGAACTAGCAGAACCACACAGGATCAGGTCGACACAGGAGGTTACAGGGAGATTAAAACTGGAGGCAGTGAAATACTTCATCAAGTAGTTTCTGCTCTCAGTCATGTTCAGAGGTAAAATGTGGCTTTAAGTGGAAGCCAGTGCAAGAAATCCTGCTTTTTATTGAGTTATTTTCTTTATTTACATGTTAATTTTATAGAATTTCAATCTCAAGAAACATTTATTTACCATTATAAACAAGAACATGATGGAAAACATGCTGCAGAACAACAGCTGTGCAGTTAAAAGGCAGATTTTCTGGGTTGGAAGGCATCTACTTTATAAAATCATCGATAAATACTTCATTTAATGCTTAATATTGAGTTTTAATTAATTCTTTTGTGTGTCTGTTTGTGTCTCACAGTGATTTATCCTGGAACAGATTGTCGTCAGTGAAGCCGAACTCGTTCTCTGCTCTTCCTGCTTTAAACAAACTGTGAGTTTTTACTCATCTGAACATCTGTTGGTAGAATAAACACACCGTAATACACTTTGAATGCACCTGAACACACCGTATGACATGTTCAATGCACCTTATTGCAGCATACTACATGTTTGATGCACCTGAATGCAGCATACTACATGTTTGATGCACCTGAACGCACCATAAGAGACTTTGGATGCACCATAACAAACTTTAAATGCGCCTGAACACACCCTAATACATGTTTGATGCACCTGAATGCACCATATTACAATTTAAATGTGCCTGAGCACACCATATAACATGTTTGATGCACTTGAACGCAGCTTATTGCAAATTTGATGCACTTGAACACACCTTATAACATGTTTTATGCACCTGAACGCACCATAATAGACTTTGGATGCACTTGAACACACCATAATACACCTTAAATGTGGCTGAACACACAACATAACAAGTTTGATGCCCCTGAATGCACCATAAGAGACTTTGGATGCACCATAACACACCATAACAAACTTTAAATGCGCCTGAACACATCATATTACAATTTGAATGCGCCTGAACACACCCTAATACATGTTTGATGCACCTGAATGCACCATATTACAATTTAAATGTGCCTGAGCACACCATATAACATGTTTGATGCACTTGAACGCAGCTTATTGCAAATTTAATGCACTTGAACACACCTTATAACATGTTTTATGTACCTGAACGCAACATAATAAACTTTGGATGCACTTGAACACACCATAATAAACCTTAAATGCACCTGAACACACCACAGAACAAATTTGATGCACTTGAACGCACCATAATACATATTTGATGCATGTTTATTTATCTCCTCTTCCTCTCTCTGCAGCGACCTGTCATCCAATCAGCTGTCGTCTCTGCCTCTGATTGGTCTACAGAGCCTGACTCACCTGCGATTGGCCGGAAACGATCAGCTGATGGAGCTGATCCCTCGAGAGGAGCTGCCCAGAGTCAGGTGAGTAAATTAAAACGTCTTTCCGCCGACCAGCAGCTGATTGATCTGAGTTTTCCTGACGCTGTGTTTGTGTTTTCAGGGTGATGGAGCTTCCTTACGCCTTCCAATGCTGCGCCTTCGTCTCCTGTGAGAGAAGAAGTTCATCCTGGGAAAGAGACGAAGCAGAGTCGGCTGGAAGAGACGCCGTCTTCAGTCAAGGTTCAGTTACTTATTTTTAATGTTGCTGTTTTTCGTTACTACGTCTGCGGAAGATGCTACCAGAATTCGTTGCTCGGCTGCTGATGAATGAGACGTATGGAGATAACAGATCCTGTGAACTGATACCAGAATCCTCCAGAACTAGAAAAGCCCTCAGAGAGCTCATACCTCCACCAAGCAGCTTCAGTCCACCCCCAACACAATCTCCCAGTTCACATATTTTCTATGGAACGTTACAGATACAAATGTAATTACATACAGTTCAAATGTCCTACCGACAATGCAGCCTTCACCCCATCCGACCTAATGAACAGGCGCGGCCTCTAGCGCGGCAGCTCCTAACAGCCTCCCAGCTTCTTAGACAACCGGAGATAAGAATGCCGGCCCAACCGTGCGTATGTCGCTCAGGAAGGAAAGAGAACTCCGTCATTGTCGCTGTCTGTCGCGTGGAGACCCAAAATGTCATGTGGTCAGAGGGGGTTACCCCAAAAACAAGAGTGCCCTCTGGTGGCTTTTAGAGTAAACCACATTTAATTGTCCACCTGGTTACACTTACATTAAAAAAAATCCTGGATCCAGACGGTGATCCAGATCAGTCCCAACATGTCATCATTTTTTCTTTGTTCCATTTCACACATTTCCTGAACATTTCATCCAAATCCATCCATGAGTTTTAGAGTTATTTTGAACACAAACAAACAAACAAACAAACCAACGCCGGCCGTCACATAACCTCCTTGGCGGCGGTAACGACTGCAGACGTTTAACCACTGACTCTCTGTAAAGATGGACAAACACCAACATGTGACCTTTTCTTGACTCTTTGCCGTCGTCTTTGCTGGTTTAACAAACGTCTCGGTGCCGTTTCCTCTTTGTCCCTGCAGTCGATCAGGACTGGGAGGATTTCCTGATGGAGTTTGAAGACGAACCCAAACCTCAGCACTCGGTTCACTGCAGCCCGACGCCAGGTAACCAACAGATCCTGAGTCCCTTCAATCATTGTGTCCTCATCACATCTCAGGACTGTAGGGGTTTTAGTTCTGGAGATACTGAAGCCTTAAGTTACAACCAATAGGTGAACTGTCCCTTTATCGTCATATTAAAGTGAACAACATGAGGCCTGGTCTGAGTTTCCTGGTTTAACCTCCTTCAGGTCCGTTCCGTCCCTGCCTACATCTCCTCGGCAGCTGGATGATCCAGGCCGGAGTTTGGCTCATCGCTGCCGTCTCGTTGGTCAGCAACAGCCTCGTCGTCCTGTCCGTCTTCTTCTCTCCGGCCGCCTCGGTCACGCCCCCCAAGCTGCTGATTGGCCTGCTGGCCCTGGTGAACGGCCTGATGGGAGTCTGGAGCGGCTGGCTGGCAGCGGTGGACGCCTGGACGTTCGGCAGCTTCTGGAGGTACGAAACCAAACGTTGGACGCTGAGAACATCGGATCATTTGGGTTTTAGATGTTGTGGGTTCTCAGATTGCTGGGACTTGTTTTGCTATTAGAATTTGGAGATGGATATATGTTTATTTGCTTTCTTTTCAGCTAGCTTACCTCTACCTAAAGAAGAAACAGCTTGATAGTTTCAAAATAAACCTGCTACCACCACTAACTTTCATCTCTTGGTCAACTTGGTTAAGTCCCTGAAAATCCCCAAGTTGTTTATAAACTGTACTAGTTTACGTCTTGGTAGAAGCTAAGCTAGCTGCTTCAAGTATTTGCGCTAATTAGAGTTGTCCCAATTCGATCTTAAAGATGGAGGTTTGGGCCCATTGAGGCGTTTTTTAATTGATTGGTGTCATCATGAACCTAAAACCAATTCTTTATTAGCGTCCGCTGACAAACAGGTTTGGCAGAGCGCTAGGCATCAATCGGTAATTGGTAGCATTAGCATTTAACACCGGATTATTAAATAGCACAAAACAAGCACAGTGCATATTACATGTAATATCTGGGAGCAAAAACAGTCCTAATCGACTGCAGTTTGTCTTAAACCAATTAGCTCTGGTTGGAGGTCATTAACCACCATAGAGGTCTTTATCATGGTGCCCGTTGCTAGCTAAACTCCCATAATGCTCTCTGCAACATGAACCGCCTGTAGTTGCATTAAGCAGTCTTAAAGCGGCGTCTACCTGCTGTCCGATTTAGCTAGCTACCTGACGCTCATGCTAACAATGCTAACCTAGGAGTTTCAAACGCTAACACGGGCCAGCAATGTCAGTCAGCAGAGAGTGTCAGAGGGTACGATGTACTGAGGCTCCACAAGCTCCAAAAGAAAACCTGTGTTCGCTACATGATGTCAGTGAATGCATCACAGATCAGCTGTTGTACCTGGTTGAGGTCATTAACCACCACATTAGTCTTTGTCATGGTGCCCGTTGCTAGCTAAACTCCCACAATGCTCTCTGCTTCCAACATGAACTGTAGTCTGAGTGACGCCTCCTCTGGTCTCTACAGTATCAAACAGTAAGAGGCTCCACCTGGTGGAACAACCAGGAACTACAGCTGATCTATGATACATTTACTGACATCATGTAGAGAACACAGGTTTTCTGTCTTTAGCCAAACATTGAATTGATTTAACAGCTTTATTGTGTTTGTATTATCTGGGAAAATGTTATCAGATTATGAATTGGTATCAGCAGATACTAAATGTAAAATGGGTCGAATCTGGTGCAAAAACAAAACCTTGATTTGGGCATCCCTCGTGCTAAGCTAGGCTAACCACTTCCTGGCTTTATAGAAAAACTTGGTCATTTTCTAGCCTTCTATGTTGACAAAACTTGTCCTAAATGCTTTAAAATGTTGTGTATCTGCAGGTAGAGGTGTGTTTGGACCTTCCTCAGTGTCTTGTTGTGTTGCAGGTACGGAGCGAAGTGGGAGAGCAGCTTCCTTTGTCGACTCAGCGGCTTCCTGTGTGTGTTTGCGTCGCAGACCGGCCTCTTCCTGCTGACCGTCGCGGCTCTGCAGCGATGCATGGCGGCCGACGCACGACGCAACAAAACCGACAGGAGCAGCGGTGAGGAAAGAATGTTTGTAGATATTTAACTACCTCCATGGTCCAGCCTCTCCAGACTCATCAGCTGTAGGAAGATGTTCCTCCATGCTGGTTGTATCTCCAACTACTAGATGTTCCTCCATGCTGGATGTATCTCCAGCTACTAGATGTTCCTCCATGCTGGATGTATCTCCAGCTACTAGATGTTCCTCCATGCTGGATGTATCTCCAGCTACTAGATGTTCCTCTATGCTGGATGCATCTCCAGCTACTAGATGTTCCTCCATGCTGGATGTATCTCCAGCTACTAGATGTTCCTCCATGCTGGATGCATCTCCAGCTACTAGATGTTCCTCCATGCTGGATGTATCTCCAGCTACTAGATGTTCCTCCATGCTGGATGTATCTCCAGCTACTAGATGTTCCTCCATGCTGGATGCATCTCCAGCTACTAGATGTTCCTCCATGCTGGATGTATCTCCAGCTACTAGATGTTCCTCCATGCTGGATGTATCTCCAGCTACTAGATGTTCCTCCATGCTGGATGTATCTCCAGCTACTAGATGTTCCTCCATGCTGGATGCATCTCCAGCTACTGTCTCCTCTGTTCACTGGTTCTGAGCCGTGCTGCATTTATTCATTGATCCAGTTGGATTCTCCCCTATGTTCGGTGGAAACACTGCCTGCAGTTCAACCTGGAAACTATCAGATCAGAGCTGAGTCAGTCGTGGAGAATCAGAACCAGGAGGAAAGAAGGTTCTGATTTAAACATGTTGGGTGAATCTAAATTGAAACATGTTTTAGTTTTAAGCTTTGATTTTGGGAATAGTCCTGAGAAAGTCACAGATGATGCGTTTAAGGACCATTGGAAATCTGAAAATCTTGATTTGTTTTGTTTTAGTAGTTTCTGCTGGATGAATGGTTTGATGGTTTTGCTGTTGAAGCCTACCTGCAGGCTCTGAGGTTCAGAAAGGTAAAAGAAAATCATCAGTTATTAAGCGTTGGAGACTCTCAGAGTATTTAGGATCAATAAGACTGACGAATATAAGATGACGGGTTTTTGTTTTGGTCTAAACTCCGCCCGGAAGCGGCGCTAAATACACATGAATCTGTTTTCTAGAAGCAGAAGTTCTTCCTGTACAGATGGATTCTGTTTTCTGTCTCCAGGCCGATCCTTGTCGCCGCTGTCCGTCCGTCTGTCCGTCTGTCTGAGCTTCCTGCTGGGCCTCGCCGTCACGCTGCCCCCCCTGCTGGCCGGACACAGCAGCACCTCCCTCTGCCTGCCGATGCCTTCGGCCTCCTCGTCCTCCTCGCTGGCCTTCTCCGTCTCCCTGGTGCTCTTCGACTCGCTGTGTTTCCTCCTCATGACGCTCGCCTACACTCGCCTCTACTGCCGGGCCAACAAAGCTCCGCCCCCCTCGGAGGAGGAGGCGGCGTTGACCCGACACGTCGCCTGGCTGCTGTTCTCCGACTGCCTCCTCTACCTCCCCGTCGCCTTCCTCTCCTTCTCCTCTCTGCTGAGGTTTCCTGCCGCCGGGCCGGAGGCGGCGAAGGGCGTCCTGCTGCTGGTGGCGCCGCTGCCGGCCTGCGTCAACCCGCTGCTCTACCTGCTCTTCAACCCGCTCGCCAGGGAGGAGCTGGCGGCGCTGGCCAAACGCACCTGCGGGGCTTTAGCGCTACCGAAGCTCCACCGAGGAGGAGGAGGAAGAGGAGGAGGAGGAGGAAGGTCGAGGCCGAACACGATGGATTCAACGTACGACGAGGACGCGGAGAAGCAGTCATGTGACTCGACGCAAGCGCTGGTGGTCGTAAAAGAGGAAGAGGAGGAGGCAGGAAGAGGAAGGGGCGAGACGCAACACTCGGTGGCGTTTGTTGCTCCACGTCACTGAACTGACAAACATTAGGGTTTAAAGTCTCACCTGACAAACGGCAAAGTCTTAAACATCTCAAGGGGCCTGTTCCCACCAGTTCATTACATGTATGGTTCTAAGTAGGAAGTAGTAGCCCTGGTCTGAGTTATTTAATGTTTACAATCTGCTGAGTCCCAATCTGATACCATCTCTCTAGATAATGCACACCATAAGTACAAGATGGAGACGATGTCAGTAAACGTGCTGTAGGTCATCTGTAGTACCTGGGTTTGCCTCTAGGTGGAGTCATGTACCGTTTATTGAGGTGGAGTTACAGGTGTGTTTGTGACCGACTCCCTGTGGTCTGACTGCTCACTGTGGCAGTCATGTTGAGGAAACCTTGAGTTGCATTAAAGAGGCGTCTACCTGCTGTCCAGTTTAGCTAGCTACCTGACGCTCATGCTAACAATGCTAAGCTAATAGTTTCAAACACTAACACGGGCCAGCAGTGTCTGTCAGCAGAGAGGAGTGTCAGAGGGTGGGATGTACTGAGGCTCCACACGCTCCAAAAGAAAACCTGTGTTCTCTACATAATGTCAGTGAATGCATCACAGATCAGCTGATTGAGGTCATTAACCTCAACAGAAGTCTTAGTCATGCTGCCCATAGACATATATACTTAGACGCCGCATTGACTGTGGAGGGACGTGCCTAAAGCTCCTCCATCTTGGTACAGGGCTAGCAGAGGGGGGAGTGAATGTAAGTCTATGGAGGTAAGAGGTACTCCACAATCTTAAAGTAGAATTATTCACTGAATTTTCGACCGATTTCCAAACGGTTTGGTTTGTTAAAAACGTCACACATGTAGCTTTGACACAGGATGCTTGGATGCTTTTGTTCTATTTATGTCCGCCTGTCCGTCCTCCATGTCTGACGTTTGTAACAAACAATATATGTTGACAACTGATGGATTTATGATCATTTTTATAGTGCAGACATGTCATTCCTCTATAGACGTAATGCACTGTAGGGGCGAGTGGCACTGTACCAAGATGGCCGCCGCGTAGGCACGTCGGCTCCAATCGGCAGCAGCAGTCAACGCGGCGTCTACGTATATATGTCTATGATGGTGACCGTTGTTAGTTCAACTCCCACAATGCTCTCTGCTTCCAACATGAACTGTAGTCTGAGTGACGCCTCCTCTGGTCTCTACAGTGTTAAACAGTGAGAGGCTCCACCTGGTGGAACAACCAGGTACTACAGTTGGATACAAAAATACATTCTTATATACATTTTAAGGCTCTTCAGTTGTCAAGGATGTACACTGGACTGATTTTAAGAACTTTAAAGTACTTGAAGTGTGTGTTAACGATGGAAATGGTATCACATTAGGACTTGGTATCAGCAGATACTGATAATAATGTGACTGATTGAATTGTGACGTCTCTATTTTATCATTTAATACATTCACAAGGCTCCAAAGATGCAAACTGGTGCAAAAATGCTACCTTTAGGGGGCGCTAATGAGGCTTTAGTCTTTACCAGCCTTTGCCAGGTGAGACAAACCCGACAAAACACACATGCGTATAAATATAAATACAGAACACAGCAGACTGACTGAAGGGATGTGAGGCAGCAAATGTAGCAGAAGACGGTGAAAGGAAACAGAAGCACAAGGAGTCGCTCGTCACGAACTCCCCTCCGGTCTGAGTCCAGCTCTCTCTCCTCGCCCACCTTCCTCCCTCCGCCGTCTTTAGCCGGAGGAGTCGATCAAAAACCGGGAGGACCGGGGGGCCGCGAACTCAGCAGCTTTTATTTTGAAACGCGACACCGTTTGCGGCAGCGTGTTACCAAACGGCGGCGGGCCATGTTCTCACGGGCCGGCGTGAAAAGTGCCGCGTCCGTGCGAGTGTCGTCACCGAGGCGACGGCGAACACGAGGATCGGGACAAACAGGGTCGAGGAGCAGCTCGTGTTCGAGAGCTGGACAACAAACAGAACTCAAACGTGTTTTCTCTGATGACTTCATGATGGAGTCGGTCCAACGTTTAGCGAGACTTCTACAACCGACAAACATCCTGAAGTTAATCCGGATCATCGACGAAACCTGAGTTTTACTGTCGGAGAGAGAAAACAGGTTGATTCAGCTCCACAAAAACTAATCTCCTTGACTCAAAGGAGCCACATGTGACTCTATAAGTGTTTGTGTCGACAGTAAATGTGTGTCCATGTTGTAAATACCGGCTACTGTGACAATCCTACTTTCCTTTCCGTGTAGGGAACTCTTCACTGTTTATAAGGTTTTTAAATGGTCCGTGCACGTCGCGGCCATTTGTTTTCTTATTTTGAGATTTCAAAATAAAAACGAAAAATAAACCGTTTCCTGTTTTTTCAGTGATAATACAAAATGAAAAACGGAAAACGGCCCTAATCCATTATCTGTTATCTGATTTAATTAGATGTGTTTGTAAATGGAACTTATTTCTCTATTTCCTGTTGGTTTTGGCTCCGTGACCCGTCTGACTTCTGAAGAGGAGCTAGCGGTTTAGCTAGCTCTGCTAAATGGCAAAGCTAGCGATTTAGCGCTAGCCCTGCCGCTAGCGCTAAATCGCTACTTTTCTTTCTGGCAAAGCTAAAGTAACAGAAAACCTCCAAACATCCCCAAAAACGTCCCGAAAAGCAGCCGAACGCTAGCGATTTAGCGCTAGCGGCAGAGCTAGCGGCACCACAAGGTCCCTCCAAAGGGACCAATAAACCCCACGCTGGTGAAAAGTCCACTGTGAAATAGTGAACAATGTTCCAAGCAACGTTTGGACCCCACAGTGGGTCTTCATCAGGCCACGGCAAACAGCAAGGTCTGCTAACAGTGAGCTAACACTGGAGCTTTAGATACCAGATCCTTCCTCATCAGAAGTCAGACGGGTCACAGAGCCAAAACCAACAGGAAGTAGAGAAATAAGTTTTCCACGGGTGTATTTTAATTTTAATGTCCATTTACAAACACATCTAATTAAATCAGATAACAGATAATGGATAATGGATTAGGGCCTGTTTTCTGTTTTTCATTTTGTATTATCACTGAAAAAAAAGGGAAACGGTTTATTTTTCGTTTTTTTTGAAATCTCAAAATAAGAAAACGATTGGCCGTGACGTACACGGACCTTAAAGCTTCCCTCCATCCATTCTCTGTCATGTGTTCAGGGTATCAGTAGGTTAAACGCCACATATCAGATGTTCCGCTTTGCAGCCGTGTTCTCCAGGTGAACCTGAAGGGTCCTGAGTTGTTCCCAAACCTGCTAAAGGTCCAGCAAATCCAAAGTTCCCTGACATCAGCATCGACCCACCTGTCGATCCACGTGCTTGAAGTCCTCACGCTGCCACGACTCTCATCTTCACAGCCTAAAATCAAACAGCGGACGTTCTTCAAGGTGCGTTCAGGACCTCGACGTGTGAATTTGGCCGTCTTCGTCTTTAAAACCGGACGTAACGAACGACGGACGGATCTGACCGGGAGTTCAAAGACCCTGAGTTCCAACTGAGACCATGAACTCATCAGGAAAATGTTAACTGAGGTAACAAATCCAGAGGGAAGCATCGTTTTCTCTTAGACTTTTGTACAATCAGGCTTCTTTTTTCAACCAGAGGAGTCGCCCCCTGCTGGTTGGTAGAATCAGTGCAGGTTTAAGGTAGTTCCTGAAGGCCGCGTCCATCTTCGGGAACCTCAATATGGACGACTTGGACCAAGACATGTTTGATTCTCCAGTGTGGAGTCTTCTCCCTTTGTTGTGGTGCTCATTACTGCCCCCTGTGGCCGAACGGTGCAACACACCAACTGGTATTACAGTTATAGAGTCACCATGAGGCCAATGTAGCCTCAAACAAAGGTCAGATTTACGCTTCATCACACTTCCAAACAAAATGATTCAAAACGAGTCGACTAATGTGGGAATCGAGGTTCAGCTTTTCAACATCTGGCAGTAAGACGTCTCAGATGTCTTCATTATCTTCATCTACACGTTTTCTGTGTTGTATTTTTAATTTTTAACATTTCACATGTATCGCTTTGGCTAGCTAAAAAAGAAAAGGGGGCGGAGTCTTCCTGGCCCCGCCCCAGTCTAAACTTGGCCACAGAACAAAAAACAAAAGAATAAAAGGCTGACTGTTTGAATGTCGGCCGTGTGGCGGTGTGACTGCTGCACCTTTCTACGACCAGCACTTACAAATATATATATATATAAAACCAGCTTCGTTAAAACCTTAAAGGTCCAAACGTTCCTCCACCTGTTTCCTCCTCCTGTGTAAACTTTTGTAAAGTATCCGAGTGTTTGGATTTATTGTAGTTTGTAAAATTCAGAGTGAATTTTTAGTTTGTGACATAAATAAAACAACGTGGTTGAAACGGCTCTGATGGTCTGATGTTAAATGTTTCCTCCCAATTTTAGTGTGAAGTTAGTTTAGATGAATATTCATGTGACGTAAACATGCAGTAAACAGGTCGTCATGTTTGCATCATGTCTTATAATGTTGTTTTACATGATGTCAGATGAAAAGTTCTCTTGTAGATACCATCAAGTTGTTTTACCCTTTAAAAACCTTCCAGGACCTGCTGCTTAGAAGTATCCCCATATAATGATGCTGCCACCACCGTGCTTCACACCATGATGCTGCCACCACCGTGCTTCACACCATGATGCTGCCACCACCGTGCTTCACACCATGATGCTTCACACCATGATGCTGCCACCACCATGCTTCATGTCATGATGCTGCCACCACCATGTTTCACGTCATGATGCTGCCACCACCATGCTTCACACCATGATGCTTCACACCATGATGCTGCCACCACCATGCTTCATGTCATGATGCTGCCACCACCATGTTTCACGTCATGATGCTGCCACCACCGTGCTTCACGTCATGATGCTGCCACCACCATGTTTCACGTCATGATGCTGCCACCACCGTGCTTCACGTCATGATGCTGCCACCACCGTGCTTCATGTCATGATGCTGCCACCACCATGTTTCACGTCATGATGCTGCCACCACCATGCTTCACACCATGATGCTTCACACCATGATGCTGCCACCACCATGCTTCACATCATGATGCTGCCACCACCATGCTTCACGTCATGATGCTGCCACCACCGTGCTTCACGTCATGATGCTGCCACCACCGTGCTTCATATAATGATGCTGCCACCACTGTGCTTCACATCATGATGCTGCCACCACCATGCTTCACATCATGATGCTGCCACCACCGTGCTTCACGTCATGATGCTGCCACCACCGTGCTTTTTGGTTGAATTTTCTGCCACTTTTAACAGGATCAGCATGAATATATTGATGAGAATTAACAGTGCAGTTTTTTTTAAAAAGATTTTATTAATCTTTAGAATTCAAAACAACCTTAAAAATCTAAATTGATTTGTCGTTGCCTACAGGGGGTAAATCCTCAGTGAGTTGACATAACTGATCGGTTTAATTGACGACCAAAGAAATGGAGCAGAATCTGACGTTTGTCTTTAACTTTTTGGGTCTTTAAATGATTTTATCCAGATTTCTATGAGAATATTACATGTAGTTGAGTTGTAATGTCCTGTAATGGAGTAAAAGGTATAATGTAGAGGTGAAGTACACAGCAGTATAAAGTAGAAATACTCACATGGAGTATCTCAGATTTGTAGTTCAGAACTTGACTAATGATGACGTTGGACCAGAAGCTGCTGAGGAGTTGAAGCAGGTCAGGACTCCTTCGTCCGTCGTCACTGTTCAGCCTCGTTTCAGAGTTCGCTGATGTGGAACGATGACTCCGGTTCTGCTCAGATCGTGATGTCGCCGTGGATCAGAGTGTAATCGACTGAATGCAAACCTTTATTTAGACGCGGTGAGTCACAGCAGCCCGTTTGACTGATGGTGAGTCATCAGATAGACTCTAGTTTGGAGAAACTTCAGGAGCAGCTGCTGGTTCCTTCACAAACCCTCAGATGTTTACATTCATACAGGTGGTGAGAACCTGATCAGGAAGTCTGGGTCGGGCCTCCGTTGGCTCAGTTCTTTGTGACGTTCTGCTGGATTCAGAGCTTCTCCCAGTGATACTTTAAGGTTCTCATCTTACCGTGTGAAGCGCTTTAAGATGACATCAACTCACTTTTACTTAACTCATTTATTCCTGACTGGTTTAATCCAGAACACCTCAGAGTGAAGACGACTGACAGCAGGACGCCGTCTTTGGTGTCGTTTTGTGTCTTTTAAGGTCATTTGGGTTCATTTTCTACCACGTTCATGGATGTTTTGAGTCATCCATCATCCATCCATCCATCCATCATCCATCCATCATTCATCCATCCATCCATCATCCATCATCCATCCATCATCCATCCATCCATCATCCATCCATCCATCATCCATCATCCATCCATCATCCATCCATCCATCATCCATCCATCATCCATCCATCCATCATCCATCCATCATCCATCCATCCATCATCCATCATCCATCATCCATCCATCATCCATCCATCCATCATCCATCCATCATCCATCCATCCATCATCCATCATCCATCATCCATCCATCCATCATCCATCATCCATCATCCATCCATCCATCATCCATCATCCATCATCCATCCATCCATCCATCCATCCATCCATCATCCATCATCCATCCATCCATCCATCCATCCATCCATCCATCCATCCATCATCCATCCATCCATCATCCATCATCCATCATCCATCCATCCATCATCCATCATCCATCCATCATCCATCATCCATCCATCCATCATCCATCCATCATCCATCCATCCATCATCCATCCATCATCCATCATCCATCATCCATCATCCATCCATCCATCATCCATCCATCCATCCATCCATCATCCATCATCCATCCATCATCCATCCATCATCCATCATCCATCATCCATCCATCCATCCATCCATCATCCATCATCCATCATCCATCCATCATCCATCCATCATCCATCATCCATCCATCCATCATCCATCCATCATCCATCATCCATCCATCCATCATCCATCCATCATCCATCCATCCATCATCCATCCATCATCCATCATCCATCCATCCATCATCCATCCATCCATCATCCATCCATCATCCATCATCATCCATCATCCATCCATCATCCATCCATCCATCCATCCATCCATCATCCATCCATCATCCATCATCCATCCATCATCCATCCATCATCCATCCATCCATCATCCATCATCCATCCATCCATCATCCATCCATCCATCATCCATCCATCATCCATCATCCATCCATCATCCATCCATCATCCATCCATCCATCATCCATCCATCCATCCATCCATCATCCATCCATCCATCCATCCATCATCCATCCATCCATCCATCCATCCATCCATCCATCATCCATCCATCCATCTTCTTCCACTTATCCCAGGCCTGGTCATGGAGGCAGCAGTCTAAGCAGAGAGGCCCAGACTCCTCCTCCAGTTCTTCCAGTGGGACCCCGAGGTGTTCCCAGGCCAGCTGAGAGACATAGTCCCTCCAGGGTGTCCTAGGTCTACCTCGAGGCCTCCTCCTGGTGGGACATGCCAGGAACACCTCCCCAGGGAGACGTCCAGGAGGCATCCAGAACAGATGTCCAAGATACCTCAACTGACTCCTCTGGATGTGGAGGAGTAGCGGCTCTACTCCGAGCTCCTCCCTGGTGACTGAGCTCCTCACCTGATCTCTAAGGGTGAGTCCAGCCACCCTGAGGAGGAAAGTTTCAGCCGTTTGTATCCAGGATCTTGGATATTTTTAATCACTTAATAATAATTTTGCATCTCATCGGTGTCACTTTGTGTGTTTGAGGACATTTTGCATCTCGTTAGAATCATTTTTCATTGCTTCATCATCATTTTGGTCATTTTACACCCTTTTAAGAATCATTTTCAGTCTCTTTGCTGTCATTTTGAATCATTTTGAATCACTTCCCTCTAAACTGTTTATAGAAGTTGACTGTAGACAGTTTGAACGCAGCCTCACTTCCTGCCTTCCTTCCTCCAGAGGCTCTGATTGGTCGATCCTCCCTGCTGATGGCTCACCTGTGCAGCTTCAGGTGTCGCTCTGGTTTCTGGTTCCTAGACTTCCTCAGCAGCTCTCAGAAACTTGCTCCTTAAACTTTTCATACGTTGAGCTCAAACCCAGCGGAACAATGAACAATCTGAGGTGAGTCACGTCGAACCGTTCCCTAAAACAATCGAACAATTACCCAGAAGGAGGAACGAACAGCTGACTCACCGCCTGATGTACAGTCAGTCTGTCTTAACGTCGCCTCTTGAAGTTAGAGTCAGTGAAGCGTTTTCATATTGAAGCTTACCAGAGCTCAAACCTGAAGTCTGGTCACGTTTTAAATGGTTTAAATATCATCATGTGGTTTCAGAAAAGTTTCCCCTGCAGCTCTTTTTACAGTCGAGTCTTCTTTTGGATGATTTAGTGTCTTTTGCGGTTGTTTTAAGTCTCTTTATGACCATTTTAAGGGTCTTTTGAGGTCATTTAGTGTCTTTCTGTGATTATTTTGTGCGTCTTCAGCAGCAGGAAGCAGATTAACCTTTCGAACAGCCTCCACCGCCACCTGCTGGCCAAACGGAGGAACAGCACAAAGGAGACACTGAAGTTCCCGAGCAGCAGAGGTCTGGTTTCTCTGAGGGGTTTCCGCCTCTTCCAGGTGTTTTGACTTAAACTATCAGCTGGAATCACACTGGGATTAGATATTCATCCCTCTCCTGGTTTACAGACCACAGAAACTCCCCCAGTAAAAACAACTAGTCGTGTTTGCCTCCCAGAAATGAGAATTTATTGAAACAAGTGTTGAACCCGACACTAGAGGCCAAGAATTAAATTAGTATAAAAGGTATATAAATATCTATTATTCACAGTCATCATAAAATCACCTTCCTGTTCATCCAAAGGGATCTGATTACTTATACTATTAATGTCTGTTGCTCATGAGCCGATAAACCAAAGGGTGAAAATCACTAAACTCAGTAATAATATCTGATTAAACCGTCACACGTAAGTCGGGTCTCAGCACCACGACGGATTAATAATTTACTACCCAGGATAACTTAGTCTTAAACTCCCAGCAGGGAATCTGAGCTTCAGAGTGATTCAGGAAGTTTCTGAGAGCAACTCTGAGCAAGGAGGGAACAGAAACTGTTATCCTAGTGAGGAGGTGTGGTTGACCCCGTTGCTAGGGGTGACGCAGTCTAAAGGCTGTGATTGGTTGTTATAAAAAGGGGAAATGAAAACAAATGCGCTCCTAGTAATGAATGGACAGTAAAATCCACCATCATATAGTCAGAAATGTGGGACGGTGACATTAATTTTATGTCATGATGATGAAACTTATGGAATCACAGGAGTGACACATTAAATAAATAAATAAATAATTAAATAAATAATTAAATAAATAAATAAATGTTGAAATAAAAAGAGAAATAAATAAATAAATATTGAAATAAAAGAGAAAAGAGAAAAAAAGAGAAATAATAAATAAATAAATAAAAAGGAAAATTTTCCTTTTTATTTATTTATTTATTTATTTTTTCTCTTTTTATTTCCACATTTATTTATTTATTTAATTATTTATTTATTTATTTATTTAATGTGGCACTCCTGTGATTCCATAGAAACTCAGCTAAATTAAATTAATTGTTACACAGCTTCAGATGTTTGAACGAACCTCATTAAAATGCCGATTATATTGATTAGCTTATTGTCATGTTTACTGTCCATGATGGTCATTTTACTTCATGTGTTTGATATTAATGGTGGACTCAGACTCAGCTGTCAGCAGGTCCTGTGGTTGATGTGAGAAGCTCTGGTACGAGCTGCAATCCCAAGGAGAGGAGATTGAAATTAATAAATTGTTCAACGATACGAGGCTGTGAAAGACCGTACTGGTCTGACTGGTCTGACTGGTCTGACTGGTCTGACTGGTCTCTCAGCTGACAGAGGGTTGTGACATCATCAGTCATCACTGCTGCATTTTACCTGTGGCCTGCACTGCAAAAACTTCACATCTTACCAGTTTATTCGTCTTATTTTTAGTCTAATTGTCTCAACCCACTTGATTTAAGATAAATCCACTTTCCAGGTAACATTTCAGCAGATGGAGGGACGTGTTTTAAGACAACGCATCTTAAATATCTTGTTAAGTCAAACAATCTTGAAATGATCTTGTTTTAGTTGTATTTTACCAGAAACAAGGTTCATTTCATTTCATACATGTTTCAAGCTGAGCTGTTGTTTGTATCAGATAAATGATCTGGATTTAAGAAATAAAGTAAATGCATTTGATTGGAAAATCACCAATTCATATCAGAAAACAGCTGCATGTGGAAAATGTGTAAAAAAACAAAGCAAATGTCTGCTTTTGAGTTAAAACACCTCCTTTTGGGCGTAGCTGGCTTCACCTAAAACACAACACCTTCAAATGCTGTCAAACACCACTAAATATTAGGATTTCTAGCCAACTGTGAGAAGACATTATATCTCAGAATGCTTCAATTAATCTGTGTGATCTTATTTCAAGTACAAGATGGTCTTAAATCTAGAGAAGAGCCACGATAATACAACTAAAATAAGTTGAACACATCTCAGATTAAGAAGCTGAAACTTATTAAAGCTTAAATCTATTTAATTCTTTATCATGTCTGGTTTATTCTAAGACACCTCAGCTTGACAACGCTGCTAAAATACAGCTTCAAATAAGTTTTCCCTGCTAATTTTAAGACCTCAATATTCTAAATATCATGTCTTATTTCAAGAAATCTGACCAAGCAAATGTTCACTTGTTCTATTGGCAGATTTTTACACTTATTTCAAAGTAAAAGTGCCTGAAATAAGTTTGTTTTCTTGTTTTGGGAGGGGCGTTTTTTCCAGTGTGTCCCTGATGAGGTCAACCACAAACATTATTCCTGCACCATCGAGCTGATAGCGTGTTTTTAAATCACTGTCATTTAACGTACAGAGAATATCTCTCCTTCTTCTCCGTCTTTCCACCATCTTGTCTGTTTAAGACTCTCTTAGGCTTCTTAAAGTCCTCCTTCCTCCTAACAGTTTCTCACCTTAGCAGCTCTCTGAAGGCGCTTTGTGAATAACTTTTATCTACCAGGGGAACAAAAAACCTTAGAATTCCTCGAGTTGAATGACGTCACTAAGAGCTGCTTTTAGCCTCAGGATGTTTTGTGGATACGGTCCTGGTCTGTTCATCTACAGGCCGACTCAAACAAATCATACAAACTAAAACAAAGAGGAAAATAAGAAACAGCTGATGTGAAGCTCAAACTAAATGCTCACCTGCCTTCGTCTCATCGCAGCAGGACGTCAACCTCTTCATAAAACTGTGTCCAGACTGTTACAGAAGTAAACCTTCACTTTAGTGGACGATCAACCCTTTAAAGAACATCTAACAAACGTCTTTCTACAATCACAGCTGGAACCTCACGTCTCTCTGGCTTCACGCTGAACATCGTCTCCACCTGCCCCCACCTGACTCCCTGTCAGCCAATCAGAGGCAGCGGAGGACCAGCAGGTGTCGCTGGTGAACCGAGGATAAAAACGAGGCTTCTACAAAAACACTTGAAGCCTGTAAGACTTCAGTCAAGACTGTAGGATGTAAAATCTGTTAAAGGTTGAAAAAGAAGCGTCTTAACAAACGATGAATGTCTGACGCTGTATGAAACGGCTTCTCCCAGTGATACTTTAAGGTTCTCATCTCACCGTGTGAAACGCTTTAAGATGACATCAACTCACTTTTACTTAACTCATTGATTCCTGACTGGTTTAATCCAGAACACCTCAGAGTGAAGACGACTGACAGCAGGACGACGTCTTTGGTGTCGTTTTATGTCTTTTAAGGTCATTTGGGTTCATTTTCTGCCACGTTCATGGATGTTTTAAATCACTTAATAATAACTTTGCATCGTTTCTGCATCTCCTTGTGATGATTTTGCATCATGTAAGAATAATTTTACATGTCTTTGCTGTAGTTACCTCCACCACGGAGGTTATATGATGGCCGGCGTTGGTTTGTTTGTTTGTTTGTTTGTTTGTGTGCAAAATAACTGTAAAAATCATGGACGGATTTGGATGAAATGTTCAGGAAATGTGTGAAATGGGACAAAGAACAAATGATGACATTGTGGTTCTGATCCGGATCACCGTCTGGATCCAGGATGTTTTTAATCAAAGTGTAACCAGGTGGACAATTAAATGCGGTTTACTCTAAAAGCCACCAGAGGGCACTCTTATTTTTGGGGTAACCCCCTCTGACCACATGACATTTTGGGTCTCCACGCGACAGACAGCGACAGTGACGGAGTTCTCTTTCCTTCCTGAGCGACATACGCACGGTTGGGCCGGCATTCTTATCTCTGGTTGTCTAAGAAGCTGGGAGGCTGTTAGGAGCTGCCGCGCTAGAGGCCGCGCCTGTTCATTAGGTCGGATGGGGTGAAGGCCGCATTGTTGGTAGGACATTTGAACTGTATGTAATTACATTTGTATCTGTAACGTTCCATAGAAAATATGTGAACTGGGAGATTGTGTTGGGGGTGGACTGAAGGTCTCTGAGTTCTTTTCTAGTTTTGCATGTCTTTGGTGTCATTTTACATCTTCTAGCGTCAGATTTTGCCTGTTTAGGTTCATTTTCCACCACATTCATGGATGTTTTGAATCACTTAATTATAATTTTGCATCTTTTTGGTGTCACTTTGTGTATTTGGGGACATTTCGCATCATTTTAGAGCCATTTTTTGCTGCTTTTGTCATCATTTTGCGTCTCTTTAGAAAGATTTTGTGTCTCTTTTTACATCATTTTAAGAATCATTTTGTTTGTCTTTGCTGTAATTTTGCATCTCTGTGAAATCCTCCATTAGAGGCTTTGTGTAGAATGATCTGACTGCACCTCCCTGTCATTCCAGGAGAGACTAGCATCAAACAAATGCAGCTCTTTGAACTATTCGGAACTTATCAGCTACAAATATGTGTAACTACAATTAAAGCAGGTATCTTCCAGCCCTCCATGCTTCAGTTTGCTTCCTTTAATGTGACGCTTCTCTCTCTGTGTGTTTGCGGCGATACGAGCGGCCGGTTTATGGCGACACACCTGCGTCAGGTGTGTGAACGTCTTCCTGTTCAAAGCTCAAAGTCCGGCCGACGGACAGAGACGATCCCCGGAGACGCCGCAAACAAGAAGAAGAAGAAGACGACAGAAGAGTTTCTCTGAGCTGAAACCACTGAAGAAGAAGAAGAAGAGGAGGAAGAGGAGGATTACTGGACGCAGCTGGAGGAACTCTGAGGTTCTAGAGCCAGAATCGGAACCACACATGGATTGTACCTGAGGACGTGCAGGTTGGGTGAAGTCACAGAGCGCCGCTGACCGACTGGCTGGCGGCCATCTTGGAGAGGCTCTCAGGTGAGCTTGAACAAACAAGTCGAGTCAATACGTCTGTCTGACAGCGGAGATCCTCAGCTTTGAATAAACGTTCTCCGGCAGAGTTTATACCATCGGTTACATCCAGACGCCCCCACTATGTTTTTGTTTTGTTCTTAAAAAGTTCTCGAAAGGTTCTGGGAACGTTTTGAGCGCCAAGTTGCCCGAATGTTCCACTTAAAGACCCGATAACTGAAGAGGTTCTGAAACAGCCTGGTGATAACGCTGTTCTAAAACTAACATCGCATCGGGAACATCCTTCCTTCGTTATCCGGTAACATTGTGGGAACGTTTTATTTTCTGTTCCCTCAACGACGTCCCTAAAAAACTCCTGCAGGCAAAATGTTCCACTTTTTTAAATACGTCACATCACAAGAACGTTTTATTAAAAATCATCCGAGGCCTCGAGAACATCCTGAAAACAACGAGCATGTTATCATGTAACTTTGTGGAACATTGCAGGAACATTTTATAATGTGTTCCCTCAACAACGTCCCTAAAAACATCTCGCAGAAATAAAGTTCCACCTTCGTTAATACGTCACATGATTAGAACGTTTTATAAACAGTCATCCGAGGCCTCGAGAACATCCTGAAAACATGTTTTGAACGTCGGTTTGGGAACGTTTTTTCCTCATTTGAATGCAACATGGCAGAACGTTGTAGGAACGTTTTATATTGTGTTACCTCAAAAACATCCCCGGAACACTGCAGGAAAAACGTTCCAACTCAAACATTCATCCAAGACCCCAAGAACATTTTAAACCTTCCTCATTTGTTATCGCGGAACATTGTGGGAACATTGTGGGAACGTTTTACA
Organism: Dascyllus trimaculatus; assembly: GCA_024666655.1. NCBI lineage: Eukaryota > Metazoa > Chordata > Actinopteri > Pomacentridae > Dascyllus > Dascyllus trimaculatus. Next base: position 2,184,248 of record CM045465.1, on the reverse strand, counting down.
TCCCCAAAAACATCCTGCAGGCAAAATGTTCCACCTCCTGTAATAAATCACTTTACCGGAACGTTTTTTATTTTTAATCTGAGGCCTTGAGAACATCTTTGGATCATGGTTTGAGAACCTTTGTAGTGGAACGGAATCCAAACGTTTTCTGAACGTCGACATTAAAACGTTCTTTGTCGGAACGTTATTTGTATCCCTAAAACGCTGTTCGAACATTTGAACATCAGATTAAAACTTTGAAACAACTCTAGAACTTGTGGCGCAAACTGGTGGAACGTTTTAATTGGAATAAACGCAGCAGAACATGAACAGCAGAGTAACCAGGAGGTGGTCGGGGCGGATGGAGGGCGCCTGAGAACGTTCTACTTTTGTTTGTGGAACAACATCCCCAAACATTGTTCCCCCTTTGTTGGGGTTTTACGTTAACGGAACGTCTTCTAGAGAACGTTCTATGATGTGTTCCCTCAACGTAAAGGCAAAAAGTTCTATCTAAAGTATCACATTAGAGAAACGTTCTAAAAACGTCATCTGAGGCCTCGACAACATCTGGTGAGGTTTGTTTCAGCGTTGGTTGAAGGCTGTTCTTCCTCTTGTTATCATGGAACATTATGAGAACATTTTGTAGAACATTTGATGATGTGTTCCTTCAAAAACACCCACAGAACGCTCCAAGGAGAACGTTCCATCTTTGTTAATATGTCACACTTCAGGAACGTCTTATCGAGAACACTTTAAGATGTCTGAGAATGTTTTATTCACGTTGCGTTGAGAACGTCCTTTTATCACCTGGGGAACGTTCTACGGTGTAGTGTTCTCCGTTTGATGTATGAAACGTTCCTGATGACAACATTCTGTCATTTGGTTCCATGATAACGTCTGTAGAACATTTTTTAAATGTTGGTTTGAGAACGTTCTGCCTTTGTTAATGTGGAACACTGTGAGAATGTTTTGTAGAGGAAGGTTCTATAAAGTGTTCCCTCAACAACATCCCCAAAACATCCTTAGAACACTCTAAGGAGAACGTTCCATCTTTGTTAATACGTCACACTTCAGGAACGTCTTATCCAGAACACTCCGTCATTCAAGACGTCTGAGAACGTTTTATTAATGTATCGTTGACAACATCTTTTGTTATCACCTGGGGAACGTTCTACAGCTTGTACCCTCGACAGAAATGTTCTCCCGTTGATGTATGAAACGTTCTTGATGACAACATTCTGTCATTTAGTTCCATGATAACGTCTGTAGAACATTTTTTAAATGTTGGTTTGAGAACGTTCTTCTTTTGTTTGTGGAACAACATCCCTAAACATCCTCAGAACATTGCAGTACAAATGTTCCCCCTTTGTTAGGATTTTACGTTAACGGAACGTCTTCTAGAGAACGTTCTATGATGTGTTCCCTCAACGTAAAGGTAAAAGGTTCTATCTTTAAGGAATCACATTAGAGGAACGTTCTAAAAACGTCATCTGAGGCCTCGACAACATCTGGTGAGGTTTGTTTCAGCGTTGGTTGAAGGCTGTTTTTCCTCTTGTTATCATGGAACATTATGAGAACGTTTTGTAGAACATTTGATGATGTGTTCCTTTAAAAACATCCTTAGAACACTCTGAGAAGAACGTTCCATCTTTGTTAATATGTCACACTTCAGGAACGTCTTATCCAGAACGCTTTAGACGTCTGAGAACCTTTTATTAACGTTGCGTTGAGAACGTCCTTTGTATCACCTGGGAAACGTTCTATAGTGTAGAGTTCTCCTTTTCATGTGTGAAACGTTCCTGATGACAACATTCTGTCATTTAGTTCCATGATAACGTCTGTAGAACATTTTTTAAATGTTGTTTTGAGAACGTTCTGTTTTTGTTATTGTGGAACACTGTGAGAATGTTTTGTAGAGGAAGGTTCTATAGTATGTTCCCTCAACAACATCCCCAAAACATCCTTAGAACACTGCAGGAAGAACGTTCCATCTTTGTTAATAAGTCACACTTCAGGAACGTCTTATCGAGAACACTCCGTCATTCAAGACGTCTGAGAACGTTTAATTAATGTTACATTGAGAACGTCCTTCGTATCACCTGGGGAACGTTCTACAGCTTGTACCCTCGGCAGAAATGCAAAATGTTCTACCTATGATGTATAAAAGGTTCCTGATGAGAACATTCTGTCATTTAATTCCATGATAACGTCTGTAGAAAATTTTTTAAATGTTGGTTTGAGAACATTCTGCCTTTGTTGTTATCGAACACTGTGAGAATGTTCTGTAGAGGAAGGTTCTATAATGTGTTCCCTCAACAACATCCCCAAAACATCCACAGAACACTCCAAGGAGAACGTTCCATCTTTGTTAATAAGTCACATTTCAGGAACGTCTTATCCAGAACACTCCGTCATTCAAGACGTCTGAGAACGTTGTATTAACATTGCATTGAGAACGTCCTTTGTATCACCTGGGAAACGTTCTACGGTGTAGAGTTCTCCCTTTGATGAATAGAACGTTCCTGATGACAACACTCTGTCATTTGGTTCCATGATAACGTCGGTAGAACATTTTTTAAATGTTGGTTTGAGAACGTTCTACCTTTGTTATCGTGGAACACTGTGAGATTGTTCTGTAGAGGAAGGTTCTATAATGTGTTCCCTCAACATCCCCAAAGAACGTTCCATCTTTGTTAATACGTCACATCATGGGGAACGTTCTGTCATCTGAGTCTCGATAACATCTTAAGAACGTCCTTTGTTTCATAGAGGAACGTTCTATAAAGTGTCCCCCAACATGAAGGTAGAATGTTCCAGCTTTAAAACATCACATTACAGGAACGTTCTATAAAACTAATCTGAGGCCTCGAGAACGTCAGCGACCAGAACGACCTGAGGTGTAGTTCTGTTAGTTCTGTTCTAACCTCCAGCTGAATCCAGGGAGTGACGTTCTGGGTGTCGTCCTCAGGGTCAGGGGTTAAACCGTCTTTATAGCTCCAGCTCAGACGTCTCAGCCTTGAACTCTGCGTCGTTCTTTCAGCACCATAAATCTCTCAGATAGAACCGACACGCCGCCGTGACACACTTCATGCTGACGGTCGGTTCTCTGGGAACATCAAGTCGTCGCCTTGATTCTTCCATGTTCGGTTGTTTTGGGTTTGATTGGAAAGGTTCTCCATGATAACTGGTCTCTTTGGTTCTCTCAGCAGCTCCAGCCGGGGCCCCCCTGGTTCCTCCGGCCCCCCTGCTGCAGCGCCCCCTGCTGGGCACCATGGAGCCTGGAGGCGGCCGGCAGCATCTCCAGGTGCTGGGAGAGAACGAGGCGCTGCAGCAGTTCTTCAACGGTGAGGCGTCGCCTGAAGCTTCACTGCACGTTCTCCGCAAACATTACGGGATCTGTGTCGGAGCAAGGTCTGGAAGAGGTTCCAGGGTCCTTGAGGAAGCTTCAGGGTTTCTTTTAAGAAGCTCAGTTGTCCTTGACGAAGCTGAATTGTATCTTAAAGTGACTGTTGTCGACCCTGAGGAGGTTCTAGGGGTGTTTGAGACGGTCCTTAATGTTATTTAAGATGTTTAGGGTCCTTGAGGATGTTGGGGATGAACCTGGATCTCTTAAAGGGACCAGATTTGCTTGAGGAGCTTTGGAAGAGGTTTCTTGGTCTTTGAAAAGGCTTCCAAGCGTACCTGGAGATGCTGAATTGGTATTTGAAAAAGACAAAGCTGTCCTTGAGGTGGTTTAATGGTCCTTGTGGAGATTCCAGGGATGGTTAAAGAACTTCAAATAATTCTTATAAAGGTTCCAGAAGGTTTCTTCAGGTGGTTCCTATGGTATTTTAAAATATTTCCAAAATATTCAAGGCTCCCTGAGGATAGGATCTTCCAGGACTCCTTAAGGATGTATCTGGATCTCTTGATGGTTCCAGAAGTGCTTGAGGAGCTTTGAGAAGATAAAAAAGATGCTCCATGGTGTTTGACGAGGTTTCCAGGGGTCCTTGAAGATGTTGAAGTGGTACTTCAGGAAGACAAGGTTGTCCTTGAGGTGGTTTAATGGTCCTTGTGGAGGTTCCAGGGCTACTTCAAAAGGTTCAAGTGGTCCTTCTAGAGGTGGTTCTTCTGGTCTTTTGAACCAAATGTAAACATGAATGAATGATGAGGTTTCCAGGGGTCCTTGAAGAAGCTGAAGTGGTACTTGAGGTAGTTACTGTGGTCCTTCATGAGGTTCCAGGCGACCTTGGAAAGATTGAAGTTGTCCTTGGGGAAGATCAACAGGTCCTTAAGTTCCTTGATGAGGATCCTGGGTGTCTTAAAGTGACTGTAGTTGACAACAAGGAGGTTCCAGGCAGCTCAAAGAGGTTCTTGTGGTCTCTAAGGAGGACGGGAAGATGTTCTGGGGCTCTAGGAGGTTTTGATTGTCTTCGACAGAGTTGAAATGTCACTTGAGTCGACCCTGAAGAGGTTCCGGGGTGCTTGGAGAGATTCAAAAGGTCATTAAGAAGGTCCCACCGGTTCTTAAGGTGGTTCTTAGAGTCTTTATGAGTGTTTAGACAAGGTTCAGGGGTTCTTGAGCTGTCCTTGTGGTGGTTTTTGTGGTCTTGAGGAGGTTCTTGGTTCTCTTGAATCGGACACAAGAAAGTCTCTGTGGTGCTTCTCATGGTCTGAGAAGGATTGGAAGAGACTCCAGGGTTTCAGACCTCTGGAAGTCACTAAGGCAGACCAGGTTCCTGAAGAATTAAAGTGGTCCTAGAAGAAGACCAAGTTGTCCTTGAGAGCGTTTTAGTGGACCTTGAGAGGGTTCCATGGGGCCTTTGAGAGGATGGAGTAGTACTTAAGGAAGATCAAGATGATCTTCATCTGTCTTTAGTCTTTGGAGAAGCTCCAGAAGAGTCTGAACCGGATCTAGAGGTCCTTGAGAAGATGAAGTTGTCTTTGAGGTGGTTTTAGTCCTTGGAGATGTTCTGAGGGTCTTTAAATTGGTTTCACTGGTCCTTGAGGAGGATCCGGTGTCTCTTGAAGTGAACGTTTCAGGGTCCTTGAGTAGTTCCAGGATCCTTGAGTCGTTCCAGAACAACAAGCAGGATTTCAGTTTGGTTGTTTTTAGTTTTCACTCTTTGATTTGATGAACTTGAACATTTTATTGTTCTATTAGTTCAAATCCTTTAGTTTCAGTCTGAGTGTTAAAACTGGGCCTGCTGATAGTCTGATAGTCTGATTGTAGGTCAACAGGAACGTTATCAGTCTCCTTATTGAACCTTTGGTGTCCAGATCAACAATTATTGATCAGGTTGTGAGTTTTACTGTTGTTGTGAGGACGTCGTCTGTTTACAGCAGCTGCTTTTAAAGTGGGTCTTATTCAACTCTATTGATTACATGAACGTGGATTTAAACAAATAATGACACCTGGTATTATTGGATGCACAGGACAGGATGTGAGTGGAGTGTTGGACAACTCCGTCGCCGTGGATACGAGCATCCTGGAGCAGTACCTCAGCAACGATGTGGATCCCAGCAGCTTGTAAGATTCATCATTAAGTCCTTTATTAACACCACATTCTGCAGTTTATTCTGTCTGTTTATTTAACTTCTCTTCACTTCAAATTTTTACAGTTTATTTCAATTATAAATGATGTCATGTTGTAATCTAAAAATAACATATAAATATATACATTCACTTATTTGTATAAATTATTTGCTATAATTAAATTAATGCCTTTTTTCTTCTCTAAAATCGTGTTTTTTTCTGATTTAAATTTAAATAAAGGTGTAATTTTACCTTCAAACATTGCATAAAGAACAAATTACCATTTATAAAAAGAAAACTGATTTTTAAAGTAGATGTTATTTACAGTGTTGGTCTGGTTTTTAGGGATAATGTGTAAATAAATGCATTTTATTTCTGTGATTTTATTAGTAATGAATTAATTTAACAAAACAGAGAAAATCTGTAAGATAGCAATCAATTCTCCGTTAAGTGTTAGCATTAGCATTATAGGTGAATCCGGCTGGATAGTCTCCTTGTGGTTGGTGAGTTTGTTACTGGTATTTCAACAGTTAGTGGTTAGCATTAGCATGTAGCATTAGCACTAGCTAAATGGTAGCATCGGCACTGGTCACTTCCTGGAGCATCTCCTAAACAAGCCTGGGTCAGTTGAACATGGCAGTGCTGACTGAATTAGCAGTTAGCAATTAGCATGTAGCAGCTAGCTAAATGGTAGCGTCAGCACTGGTCACTTCCTGGAGCATCTCCTAAATGGGCCTGGGTCAGCTGGGCGTGACAGTGCTGTTTGAATTAGCAGTTAGCAATTAGCAGCTGGCTACATGGCAGCATTGGCACTGGTCACTACCTGGAGCATCTTCTAAATGGGCCTGGGTCAGTTGAATGTGGCAGCACTGGTTGTATTAGCAGTTAGCATTAGCATTTAGCAGCTAGCTAAATGGTAGCGTCAGCACTGGTCACTACCTGGAGCATCTCCTAAAGGGGCCTGGGTCAGCTGAACGTGGCAGCACTGGTTGTATTAGCAGTTAGCATTAGCATTTAGCAGCTGGCTAAATGGTAGCATTGGCACTGGTCACTACCTGGAGCATCTCCTAAACAGGCCTGGGTCAGCTGAACGTGGCAGTGCTGGTAGGATTAGCAGTTAGCATTAGCATTTAGCAGCTAGCTAAATATTAGCATTGGTACTGGTCACTCCTTGGAGCATCTCCTAAACGGGCCTGGGTCAGTTGAACGAGGCAGTGCTGGTTGAATTAGCAGTTAGCATTAGCATTTAACAGCTAGCTAAATGGTAGCATTGGCACTGGTCACTACCTGGAGCATCTCCCCCAGAGACGTGTTAGGAATCACTGCTCACTGGTAGGTATAGAGACAGATTAGGGGTCCTAGGTCCTTCATGGAGGATGGATCATTTCTTTATGAGCACAAGAGTCTGGTGTTTAAATGTTTGATTGTTTAGTTTGTAAAATATTCAGAAAATAGTGAGAAATGCCGTCACAAGTGCGCACCATAATTAGGAAGGAATAAACTTGTTCCACTACAGATGTTATTATAAGTTACATAATCCAGCAGCTTCCTGGTTTGGAGGCATCAAAACAAGTCTGACCCGGTTGGTTATCAGATCTAGGAGGCTGTAAACGCAGAACCAAAGCTTCCTGCAGCGTCTGAATGGAATCACTAATGTCAGGTTGTTGTTCTATTTCCCAGCATGCTCCCTGAGTCTCCTCCTGACTCCAGCTCAGAGGCCTGCTCACCTGCACAGATACCAGGTACCATCATCATCATCATCATCATCATCACCACACCTGAGCTCCTTTAAATCCACCTGACTGAACATGTCAGCTTAGTGTCTTCATGTTCCGTCAGAGTTCTGGTTTGAACAAATATTACTGTATATTTCTATGGAACAGGAGGCTCCAGTTTCAGGACCCCACTTCTAGGACCCTTATTTCTCATGACAGCCCTCCTGAATGGGCTGATAGCTGAAGGGATTTCACCCAAATACTACTTCCTGTCCAAGTACTTAGAGTTTTACAGGTTTATTATGACTTTCTAACCTACAAGTTATGGTTTTAAAGTTTATTCCACCCAACAAATTACTTTCTGTCCAAGTACTTGTAATTTTAAATGCCTATTCCACCAAAAATACTACTGTCTGTTTATGTACGTATAGTTTTAGATTATTATTTCACCAAAGTATTCGTTTCTAACTAATGAGTTCTGGTTTTAAAGGTGTATTCCACCTTAAATACTGCTTTCTGTTCTGCTTACATGTTATGCAAGTGGTGTAATTAGCATAATGAGGTCATTATAAGGTTAAATAACAATAGAATTTTATACCATGGCCTTCATAATCACAAGATCTCAAGCCAGATCTCTTCACCAGTGTTCAAACTATACCTGTCAAAGCATTCATAAGAGGCCTGTTCTTTCCTAACTGCCAGATTTCCACTACAAGCCGTCCTATTGGTCCAACCAGCAGACCAACCAGGAAGCGTTTGAACCCACCACCCAATCCGCTGCCTCCTGTCACTATAAGGATCGAGGCTCCGCCCCCGCCCATCCCGACCTGCTGACCCACCATCAGCTCCGCAATCTGGGCTTCACCAACACGTATGTGAAGTCTGGGACTCCACCTGCCCCACCCGAGCCTCTACTCCACCATACTCACCACTCACCTGAGCGCTACCTGAGTCCAGAGAGCTGCTCGCAGGTTTACACTCCGCCCACTCCTCCGTCCCCGCCCTCCAACAGCTACGTCGCAGCTGTGGCCACGCCCCCTTCAGTTGGCCTGCCAGGCTCCGCCTCCACGCTACACAGCTAGTAAGAAAACACTGTGGATCTTCTAACATCACGTACAACACCTCATTGATGTCGGTGCTTTTTAACCTTTTGAACATGAAGGTTTGAATAGTTGTTAAACTGCCTGGTGAGGAATGGTAGGACTCTGGTATAAGTGGTTGTTAACAAGCCTTGAGTCATATGAGTAGGGGGTGAGAATCAAGGTTTGAGCGGTGATTCAACTGCCTGGTGAGGGATGTCAGGACTTCATTAAAAGTGGTCAGTAACAAGTCTTGAGTAGGGGGAGAATCAAGATTTGAAGGATGGTGAAACTGCCTGGTGAGGGATGTCAAGACTTTATCGTAAGTATTTGGTAAGTAGCCTTGAGTCATATGAGTTGTTGGTGAGTATACAAGTTCAAATTAGGGTAAAACTGCCTGGTGAGGTATATCGGAAATTCATCATAAGTAGTTTGACAAGCCTTGAACATGAAGGTTTGAATAGTGTTTAAACTACCTGGTGAGGGATGGTAGGACTCAGGTGTAAGTGGTTGGCAATAAGTCTTGAGCCTTGGGATGAGAATCATGGTTTGAACAGTGAGGTATGGCTTAACTGCCTGGTGAGGGATGTCAGAACTTCATTAACAATGGTCAATAACAAGCCTTGAGTAGGGGAAGAATCAAGATTTGAAGGATGGTGAAACTGCCTGGTGAGGGATGTCAGAACTCAGTTATCACTGGTCGTTAACAAGCCTTGAGTCATATGAGTAGGGAGTGAGAATCAAGGTTTGAGCGGTGATTCAACTGCCTGGTGAGGGTGTTAGGACTTAATGTTAGGTGGTAGCTCACTGGCCTTGAGTTGTGTGAATGTGGGGTAAGAATCAAGCTTTAAATTGTGGTGAAACTGCCTGGTGAGGGATGTCAGGACTTCATTAAAGGTGGTCAGTTACAAGTCTTGAGAAGGGGATGAGAATCAATTTTTGAAGGATGGTGAAACTGCCTGGTGAGAGTTGTCAGAAATTGATCATAAGTAGCTGCTTGAGACAAGCCTTGACTCATGCAAGAAGGAGGTGAACATGAAGGTTTGAATAGTTGTTAAACTGCCTGGTGAGGGATTTCAGGACTTCATTCAAAGTGGTCAGTAATGAGTCTTGAGTAGGGGGTGAGAATAAATGTTTGAAGGGTGTTGAAACTGCCTGGTGAGGGATGTCAGGAGTCTGTTAAAAATGCCTTGAGTCAAGTAAATTAGTAGTTAAAATCAGAATATGAATGGTGGTTAAAAAACTGCCTGGTGAGGGATGTCAAAACTTTATTGTAAGTCTTTGGTAAGTAGCCTTGAGTCACCTGAATCCATTATATGTGGTTGGTAATGAAAATTGAGTCTTGAGAGCCAGAGGTAGGAATCACGGCTTGGGTGATGGGGAAACTGCCTGGGGAGGGATGTCAAGACTTCGTTATAAGTGGTCGGTACCAAGTTCTGAGTCATATGAGTTGGAGGTGAGAATTATAATATGAATGGTGGTAAAACCGTCTGGTGAGGGATGTCAAGACTTTATTGTAAGTCTTTGGTAAGAAGCCTTGAGCCACATGAGTCCATTATATGTGGTTGGTAATGAACTTTGAGTCTTGAGTCGGAGGTGGGAATCATGGCTTGGATGATGGTGAAACCGCCTGGTGAGGGATGTCAAGACTTCATATTAAATGGTTGGTAAGAAGCTTTAAGTCATATGAGTTGTTGGTGAGTATACAAGTTCAAATTAGGGTAAAACTGTCTGGTGGGGGATTTCAGGGCTCCATTACAGGTAGTGGATTACAAGTCTTCAGTCATGTTAGTTTAGGATGAGTGTCAAAGCTGTCAGGTCAGGTGATGGATGTCAGGACTTCGTTGGTGGTTGATAACAATCCGAATGAATTGGAGGTGAGAATAAACTGGCGACTCCCCACCAGTCAGTTAGAACTGAGGTAGTGTCTTGAATTAAGGTGAAAAGTCTTCAAGAACCAAGAAGACGTCCAGTATCTTCTACTGAAGAACTGAACAATATTTAGCTGTTTGATTTGAGTTCTAAACATCTTGTCCTGCTGCAGCTCCCCGGACCGTAAAAAGAGGCGGAGATCTCAGTCTGAGGAACTGTCGGCGTCCTGCAGTGAAGGTGACGGACCTCATGGTGGCGCTGTAGGGAGCACTGTTGGCGGACTGACTCTGGGATCCCACCAGCTGCTGACCTGGGAACAGTACAGACTGGAACAGTGGGGCGCTTTTTACGACAGCAGCTACCAGATTCTGTGAGTAAAACAGCAGCTTTTAAATCCGGTAGAGATGTTTGTCTCTGTCGTAAGGACGTCGACATCAAGGAGTTCAATCAGCTTCATCTTCATCAGCTACGTCGTTTCTTCTGGTGTTTCAGGTCTCCTCCTGCCTACCACGTCGACACAGACAAAGGCTTCAACTACTCTGCCACTGACGAGGCCTTTGTTTGCCAGAAGAAGAACCACTTCCAGGTCACGGTTCACATCGGCGTGGCTGCAGAACCGCAATACGTCAGAACGCCCAGCGGTCCGCAGCAAGTCGACCACTTCCAGATAAGAGTGTTTGGAGTTAAGGTGCGACAGAGACTCAGTGAGCTGAATTACCTGGTCGCATGTGGATCTAGCCTCCATCGTTGTATTCAGATGTGTGAAACCTGTGTCTCCTCTTCACAGCTGGAAACTCCGAGCCACCAGGTGACCATCGAACAGTCCCAACCGGACCGCACCAAGAAACCTTTCCACCCGGTCAGGTAGGTAGCTGCATGGTTGCAAGATGAGTTGGATGGCTTGACATAATAATGTTGCATCTACTTGATACTGCCGTAAAACAGCATATTACTACCATGTAGACCAATCAAAGTTGTTTGCATCAACATGTAGTTACTTCTGCTACCTTGGGAGCTTTTTGCTGTAACATACCTGCAGCATCAATGCATTTAGTTTAAATTAAAGCTGCAAGCAGCGTCGGACGGGCCCTCGATGAATGTCTTTAGGGCCAGGATTTGATCTTGCATGTGAAGTCTCAGGCCAATCAGAGCATGTACAGAGTAGTTATAGAGCACTTCCTGTTTCATGGCGTCCTGGTGACTGAGACAGGAAATCGCCATGTGCATCTCATCAGGATGGGGCTTTCATCACACATGTGGAGTTTCATGCCGATCGGCGCATGTACAGGCGAATTAATTCAATTCAATTCAGTTTTATTTATATAGCGCATATTTACAACACAAGTCATCACATAGCGCTTAAACATTGTAAGAAAGAACAGGAAACAGAAAAACAGGAAACAGAAAACCCAACAATCCAAGGTTGCTCTTGGATTCCCTATGAGCAAACAGTCAGCGACGGTGGGAAGGAACCAAAAACCCCCCTATAGGGTGCCAATGGGGTACATTAGAGTGTACTTCCTGTTTCATGGCGTGCTCGCGACTGAGACAGGAAATGGCCATATGGCTGTCATCAGGGCCTGAGTTTTATCATGTATGTGAAATTTCAGGCCATTTGGAGAACGTCCAGACCAGTTACACAGCACTTCCTGTGTCTTTCATGGAAAACGCCAAAATGGCCAAACGCTAAAACACCGCAGGCCGCCACAGACACGGCCTTGCACTTTTGGGGAACATTTTAATAATTTTTTTTCCAGAACCACCTGAACTATATGTGGGCAAAATTTGAGATCTGTGTGAGTTATCCTGTAGGACGAGTTCGCTCTAGAAAATGTAATATTTCTGGAAAATTGGCCAAAAAAAACGGTAAAATGGCCAAACGGCAAAACGCCGTGGGCCGCCACGGACACGCCCTCAAAGTTTTGTAGAATATTTTAATAACTTTTGCTCACCACCACCTGTAGTATATGTGGGCCAAATTTCCAATCTGTAGGACTTATCCCCTAGGACGAGTTCACTCTAGAAAAGGTGAAAATTCTGACCCTAAATTCAAAATGGCCGACTTCCTGTTGCATTTTGAGTAAAGGGTTGATTAGGCAATTTAGTTCGTCTTGTCGTGATACATCTGTGCACCAAATTTTGTAGCTGTACGAGAAACTAATTGTATCAGCTCCAGTAAAGTCCAATTTTCAAGGTGGCGCTGTTGAGTCATTTTGCAATTCATATGTGTAATTCCCCCAAAATATTAAAGTTTTCACCAGTCCTGATGGGCGTGCCAACTTTGGGGAGTTTTTGAAGACGTTAAGGGGCATTTAGGTAAGAAAAATAACGAAACGAAGAAAGAAAAAAGGGCAGGAACAACAGGGTCCTTTCGTGCTTGGGCTCTAATGAAGCTTCAGAATCCCTACATGTCACCAGTTGCACCAGCTGGGTCAAAGCTATAACTTATGGACAACGCTGATGAGCAACTGGTAGAGTCGTTGTTGTTGTTCATAAAATTCTTAAACATTTTTGGGTCCTTCCTTTCGGACAAAAGCAGCTTCCCACTTTTAAGCTGAAAGTTTTGTCAGCTATCGTGTTCTAAACCCTGTGATCTTCCAGGATCAGCCTGCCTGGCGGTAAAATAACCAAAGTGACGCTCGGCCGGCTGCACTTCAGCGAGACGACGGCCAACAACATGAGGAAGAAGGGAAAACCAAACCCCGACCAGAGGTTTGTGAGTCAGTGTGTTGTTGCCTTTAAATGGGACTCGTGATTACAGCGAGGGAAGCCATGAAAAAGTAGTTGATGTTCCACAGATACGACACTAAGACCTAAAAACACCAGGTTATGATACATGCAGATGCCATTTATATCCTTATGAGAGCAGTTTCCATGCTATGATATGAGCGGGAACCTGATTGAAAGCTGTCAAGGATGTTGTTCAGCTGCAGGAAGTCATTTATTTTTCCACAGTCTTTCTTATGAATGGAAGGTTTTAGTTGTTCTGAAGCATCCAGGTTCCTCTTACGACATATGAACTTACAGTCGACTCAAAAATGAACTTCCGTGATGGTTTCCACCTTTACTGGAAGCTTTAGCAAACACATGGCAACTCAAGATGTTGAACTCTTCTTCTGAACACAGTAAACATGAGTCCATCTGAAGGCAGCATATGAGCGTATGAATGAATGAGCAGCAGTCGGAGCTACATGCTAACTGTGTGTGATTGTGCAGGTTTTTCCAGATGGTGGTCGGTTTGTACGCTGCAGCCGGAGAGGAAACGTTCCTCCTGACTGCTTTAGTGTCAGAGAGGATCATCGTCAGGGTAAAAACACCGACTCTGAACAAATGATCAACGAATCGATGCGTCAGAAACCGATGAAAAGCAGATTAAAGCGGCGTCTTCCTCCCTCAGGCATCCAACCCGGGTCAGTTCGAGACGGACGGCGACGCCATGTGGCAGCGGGGGGCGCTGCAGGAAGCCGTGGTCTGCCAGGGTCGGGTCGGCATCAACACCGACTCCCCCGATGAGGCGCTGGTCGTCTGCGGCAACGCCAAGGTGATGGGCGCCGTCATGCAGCCGTCCGACCAGCGCGTCAAGCACAACATCCAGGAGGTGAGGCGATGAAATTACACGACCAAAGGCAGATGTTTTAACATGATTGAAACAGGTTCAAAAGCTGCACAGCTGTGATCTGGTGCCCTGAGATTGTAGTTCAACACCCTGACAGCTGATCGCCACAATATAACCAAATAAAAGACGGGGAACTTGGCCTTCGGAAATCTTTAAAGTTCTGTATAAAACATGAAAATGTCTGACGTCGGCGCCCCCTCTTGGGATCTCTTTAACTTCCTGTTTGTCTGGCAGGTCGACTCTGAGCAGCAGCTGAAGAGAATCACTCAGATGAGGATAGTCGAGTTTGATTATAAACCAGAGTTTGCCTCCAGCATGGGAATAGACCACACCCACCAGACAGGTGCTGCAGTTCACCGCTCCATCGACTATTTTCAGTCTGACTGTTGGATTGTTGCGTTTTTATTCACGTTACTGTGATATTTCAGGTATTATTGCTCAGGAGGTGAAGGAGCTGCTGCCGTCTGCGGTGAAGGAAGTTGGAGACGTCACCTGTTCTGATGGAGAGACGATAGAGAACTTCCTCATGGTGGACAAGGTAGACTCTCCATTTTACATCTCGACTTATCGGTGTCTGGTTTTAATGATGTTCAGATTTATGCAACTACTCGGTCACATCCAAGCAACTTCTTTGTAATCCATTACTACCCAACAAACAGTCCGGAGATAAAGTTTCCATCCACTTGTAAACACCATGTGCATCATGGTAGTCTTGACTTTCCAATGAGTCCTAAAAGTCTTAATTTTCTATGATGGAGTCAAACGTATGAAACTTCGTTCCACAAAAAACAGTCACGCATTTTACAGTGGGAAAGTCTGAGGAGCTCAGCAAAGATCTGAAGAAGCAAATCATCAACTAGAACCAGTCAGAAAGTCCCTTGGAGCCGTTTCAAAGCAGCTTCAGGTCCTAGAATCACCTGTTTGTAGTATAAAGTTCATGGTCCAGGTGTGTTGCTGCCACCATCAGGAAGGAAACACAAACTACCACCTGCTGCTGAGAGACACCTGGTCAGGATGGTCCAGAGTCAACCAGGAACCAGCAGAAAGCAGGTCTGGTTAGTTTAGTCCAGTTTGGTTTAGTCCAGTTTGGTCCACCTTTAGTCCAGTTTTGTCCACCTTTAGTCCAGTTTGGTCCACATTTTCTTCATATTTGGTCCAATAGTTTCTTGACACCTGGTCAGGATGGTCCAGAGTCGACCAGGAACCAGCAGAAAGCAGGTCTGGATGAACCAGAAGCTGCTGGAACACAGTTGTCAGTGTCCACAGGGTTGGACATCAACATGAGCTGAGAGGCTCCATGAAGAAGGAAGTTCTTCCTCTAGAAGCAGAACCTTAAAGCTCCACTGATCACATGGACAAAGAAAAGGCCTTCTGGAGGAAAGTTCTGAGGTCAGATGGAACAAAGACTGAGGAGAGAAGGTGAGGCCTTCAACCCCAACAACACCAGACCTACCATCAGCATGGAGGTGGCAGCATCATGCTCTGGGGCTTTCTAGAAGTCCTTTTGTCCTGATTCCAGACTTTATTCTGGACTGGCTTTGGACTTTGTTGGGACGGGTTCTTGTTTGGTTTCAGTCTTGGTTCTGAGCTGGTTTGGGACCTGGTTTTGATGTGATTTAAAGCTGGTTTAGGATTTATTTTACAGTGGATTTGGCCCTGACTTAGAACTGGGTTCAGATTTTCTTGGAGGTGTCCTGGACTTTTTTTTAGGAGTAGTTTAAGTTTGGTTTTGTTCATGATTTTGGACTGGTTTCAGACTGTCTTGGGTGGGTCTTAGACTCCTTTCTAGCCCCAACAACACCAGACCTACCATCAGCATGGAGGTGGCAGCATCATGCTCTGTGGAACTGGAGCTTCACACAAAGTCAATGGAACAATGAAGGAGGAGGATCAGAACCTAAAACCATCAGCAGAAGGTTGATCTGGGACACAGTTGGATGTTCCAACCAGACAATGAACCCAAACACATCAAAGTGGTGAAGAAATGGTTCCATCAGGCTGGAATGAAGGTTCTAGACTGGTCCCCCCAAAGTCCTGACTTAGACCATCAAGAACCTGAAGAAACCAGTCTGAGTCATGGAGACGACACATTTAGTTGGACTGAAGCGGTTTTGTCCAGAGGAATCGAAGAGAAACCAGATGTAAATGTCTTTCAGTGATTCCATTTGTAAAGTTCAGAGCTACAGGAGTCTTTGGAAACTTAACTATACATGGTCTTTATAAGTGGACGTAAACCTTTATTCTCGGTGGTACCTACTAACAGTCACCTGGTATCTCCACGTACATAAGCAGCACTAAAACCCTCCATTCGTCCCCCCAGGAGCAGATCTTCATGGAGAACGTCGGTGCTGTTCAGCAGCTGTCGAAACTCACCGACAACCTGGAGACTCGGATCGTCGAGCTGGAAGTCTGGAACCGCCGTCTGGCCAAGCTGAAGAGTCTGACGGGCAGCATCCGCTCCACCGGGTAACTTCACCGTAACCAGTCTGGACACGCCTTCATTCAGTCATCTGTTGCTATAGTAACAGCAGAATGTTGTCTGTACGGTAGCTTTATTAGCTAGTTAGCTTTAAGAGCTTGAATATTGTTAAAAACGTGGCTGCAGGTGTCAGAATGAGTCCGTTTAGATCCTGAGTGGTTTCATTTGTTATATTTCAGACCCTCTTCTTTCTTCACTGCTTATGATAAAAGGTTTATACAGTTATCCTGCCCCCTAGAGGCTGGAGGTTAGAGTAGCGTTTCCTCTTTAAAGCCTTTATTATACGACTATTTATTTTTCAAGGATTTTTATTTTTGTTTTTTAATTACATTAAACTTTTTGTATTATTTTTTAAAATCTTGTTTTTAATCTATTTTTTTCTCTGTATACTTAATTTTTCTGAATATAGTTTTGCTTTTTAATCTTTCAAAAAATAATTAATTTAATTTCATATTTTGTCTTTTTAATGTTTTTCCTGCTTTTTAATCTTTTTTAATATTTGAATTTATTAATTGTTTACTTTAAATGTTTTTTTCTTGCTTTTTAATCGTTTTCAAATATTTTTTTTAATTTAATTTTTCCTTGTTTTGTTATGTTTATATCATTTTATTCAACACATTTTGCCTTTTTATTTATTTTTTGATTTTTTTCTAGTCTTGTTTTCATATTTTTCATTCATATTTTTTGTCTTTTTGATAGTTTGAATCTTGTTTTATTGTCGTTTTTATCATTTAACAATATTCATATATTTTGTCTTTTAAATTTTTAAGAATCTTTTTTATTTTTTAAAATATGTTTTGACTTTTTAAATATTTTTCCTCCCCTTTAAAACTTTTTACTGCTGATTTTTTTTAGTTTTTTTAATTAATTTTCCTGCTTTTTAATGTTGTTTTATTATTTTTATTTTTTTATTTGTGTTTTTTGTATTTATCGTCTGTTTAAATGGTTCTTCATGTCGTTTCTCTTCACTCCACGTCGTCTATCGGCTGATCAACCTTCTATGAAGCCCTTTGACCTGCTCTGTCTCTTATGAAAGCAGTTATATGCACTGAATAAGGTTTGATCCACTGGTTGAATTAAAACTACGTAACAACAGAACCACTAGCGACACGTAGCAGCACATTAACTGTAACAGCGACGGAGCTGCAGCATCAAGTTTGAATCAAACACCTGCTAAAATGCTAAAACTGATTATTTCCCCTCCTCTCACAGCAGCATCAGTGTAGCTTCAACTCAACAATAATCTGTTTATTTCTCAGGAAAAGTGAAGAAGCTCCATTAAATCTGTGTGCTGCAGCTTCAGAGCTTATTTTGTGGAGAAAACAGCTCGGTGGAAAACTGCTGATGTAATGTCTGTTGCATAACAGCGACAACAAAGTGTTATCAGTGTGTAGCGGCCAGCACAGTTCAAGGACGGCCGACTCCTGAAGGCTACTGTGGCTGTGAATGAAGAGATTTAACTAGACTGAAGTTCAAAACCGTCCATGTATATATATAAAGAGTCCAAACCGTCAGATAGACTCTCGAGTTCAATCTCTAACGGTAAAAACATTTACTGTAATGTAGTTTTGTGTATTTTAACCATTCAGGCGATGATTCTTGTATTTTTAAAATCTGATTTCGGCAGCTACTAGTAGAACTGGGGTTTTTTTTTATATAATAATCATAAAACATGAAAACGAAACTGTCACAATGTGGTGAATAACAGAAGTGATTTCAGAATAAAAGCCCCAGGTTGATAGATAACAAAGCTGCAGCTAGCCTTTTTTAAAATTCCCGATTGGTAATTTTTTTTGGATTAATCAATTAGTATTCGGTCTCTAAAATATCAGAAAATGGAGAAAAGGTCAATCAGTGTTTCCCACAACTCAAAGATACTTAGTTTAATATCACAGAGGAAAAATATTCACACCGAAGAAGCTGAAATTATCTAATTTAGACCATTTCCCCCCTAAAAAATCACTTAAACTAATTAACCGATCAGCAAAATAGCTGCAGATTAATTAAATAATTAACAGATCGTTGATTAATCCTTGCAGCTCCAGGTAATGTGGTGGAAACCTGAGAAAACTGAACAGCAGTGGACTCAGACTTGAACCCTGTGGTACTCCATGTGGGGAATTTCGCCTTAGAAATAGTAGATGGCGCCTTGTGGAACTCCAGAGCCTCGTGTACAGACCCAACCTCTAACTGAGCACAATATTACTGCCTAACTCTAACATGAACATGAACATTTGGTCACTAAAACGTCATAAAATACTGAAAAATGTCAATATAAGATGATAAAAGTCTTGTTTTGTCCAAAGATATTCAGTTTACCGTCACCGAGGAGGAAAGAAACCAAAAAATAATCACATTTAAGAAGCTGCAATTACAGAATTTAGACTTTATTTGTTTAAAAATGACTTAAACTGATCAAATTAGTGGGCGATTAATTTAATAGTTGATGAATCATTGCAGCTCCAATAACCGTCCTCATGGAGAAACTCACACAACACCAGCAAACGGACATTTAGAGAATTTAAAGTGCATCAAATTTAAATTAAATCAATGAGTAATGACGTGTTTCGTCCACCAGGAGGCCTCAGAAACACAGCGTCAGGTCGACCACATCCAGCATCGACTCCCGTAAACCAGATAAAGTGGAAAAGGAGGTTGAGAGTCAGAAATCCAAGAGCTGCCTGCAGCAGAAGGTCTTCCAGGCCAGCGTCTTCGCCCTGTTGGCCACCATGGCCTTCTGGTGAGCAGTGATGTCATTTCCTGTCTTTCTGCATAGAAATGTGTCAAATTAAGACACACAACATACAAATACATTAATTCATGATGGTGTGTTTGTGCAGCGTCATCTCCATCACCGCTCTGTACCTGGTGAACCTGAAGGACGAGGACTTCGATCTGTTTCCCGGCCTCAAGTAAAGACTTTTATTGTGAAATCAAAAAACACTAATGTCCACTTGGTAATACTCAAATAAAGACCCGAATCAAACTCATAGAAGCAACCATTAACAGTGCTGCAGACATCCCAGAACAACATTTTGGAACCACTGGACCAACGCAGTAACTTTACCATCACTACTTCCTTTATGACCACATTTAACTCCAGTAAACTCAAACAACACCTTAGAAACACCAACTAACATTCTTACATCTACCTCGTAACACCATGTACCTCGTAACACCAATGACTGTAGACGTTTTTTATCTACTACCTTCCACCAACACTTATTATCATTGGCTGATTTTAAAGGATTCGAACATTTACCGACAACCTTTTGTGTTCTTGTCTCTTAGCAACGGCAGCGAAGTTCCTACACAGACCACCTGGACGAGCACAGGTAACCACTGAGCAAGAAAACTAAAAAACCTGGACTCAACATTTACGTCGTTTCCACAGGTTTTATCAATACTGTGAAGAATTACTAATTATTATAATTAATGCTTGTTTATAACTGGTTTCTTTGCTCTGCGGTGTACACTACCTGCAGTTCAACCGAGACGTCCCAGTTTGTTTTTTTAACATGAGCGTTGGTCATAATGGAGTCACGACTGGCTTAAAGGTTGGAAAATGGAGATTTTACATGCGGCATATATTTATTTTATTACCTCCACCAAGGAGGTTATGTTTTTGCCGGCGTTGGTTTGTTTATTTGTTTGTTTGTTTGTGTTCAAAATAACTTGAAAAGTTATGGAGGGATTTGGATGAAATGTTCAGGAAATGTGTGAAATGGGACAAAGAACAAATGATGACATTCTGGGACTGATCCGGATCACCGTCTGGATCCAGGATTTGTTTTAATGTAAGTTTAACCGGGTGGACAATTAAATGCGGTTTACTCTAAAAGCCACCAGAGGGCACTCTTGTTTTTGGGGTAACCCCCTCTGACCACGTGACATTTTGGGTCTCCACGCGACAGACAGCGACAGTGACGGAGTTCTCTTTCCTTCCTGAGCGACATACGCACGGTTGGGCCGGCATTCTTATCTCCGGTTGTCTAAGAAGCTGGGAGGCTGTTAGGAGCTGCCGCGCTAGAGGCCGCGCCTGTTCATTAGGTCGGATGGGGTGTTTTTGTCTGGTCACTGCTGAGCGAATAATGGCTTCTCACTTTTTGTTTTATTTTTTAAAATTAACTGACTTGGATTAAACATCAAACGTGAGATTTTAAGCTCAGATTCGGTTCATTTTTCAGATGAAACCAAGTCAGACGAGAGAAGTTCAAAGACTGAAGGCTTCTGGATGATAAATGGTTCAGTTTGGGCAATTTTTAAAAAAAAAAAATTAAATACCTTTAATAAATGTTGAAATTAATGTAAAACCTTTGAAAAAATTTCCCCACAAATTCTGAGTTTCTTTAATTTCTGCCAAAATTAAATAATTTCAGAATCCTTTCATCCCATTCAAATCTCCTGTATATTAGCATGATGCTAACGGCTAAGCTAATGAATCCCATGTTCCAGCCGTCCCCACCACCCCTCCTGGTCTGTGGCCTCCAGACGTGCACTTCTGCGACCTGCTCTACTGTGACCAGGTGTACTGCTGCCCGTCACCTGCAGAGGGCAGCAACAGCTCCACGGTTTCACCCACCGAGTCGACGGCTCAGAACAACCTGACAGGTGACGGCAGCCGAACACGTGAACTCAACATACGTGATCGTCGTCACGGACGTCTGGTTTAATGTTTGATGTTTTTGTTCTGCAGAAATAAGACAAGAACAAATGTACGACCACCTGAAGAACGCCAAGGACTGTGAGTTTATTGATTATCTTCAAACTTAAACAGCTTTAAAGTTAGATTTTTCTCTTTTAATGTTAATTTTTTATTCTAAACGCTCCGTCTGATCACACATCTTCAGGTTTCTATAATAATATTAACAAGTTTTCAATTCTTCACTGCAAAAATCAAACGTTTAAAACAGTTTTTAATTTTTTTTAAATATTTTGCTGCTATTTTCCAGATTTTTCTAAGGTTTAAAAAATAATCCCACTATTTTTAGTGTATTTAAAATAACAAATAATATTTATCTGTTTTGTTAAATTACACATAATATTTAGAAAAATTATAGAAAAAATATTCATTTATATAAAATAAATAATAATAAATAAAGTAAATAATCTTCACGTGGAAAAAAATCAGTTTTGCTGAATTTAAATGATCTAAAAATGTTTTTATTTTACACAGACTTCCTTTATTTTTAACAGTTAAACATTCAATTATTCCATTATTTAACAGGTTTTTATTGTTATTTATATATATTTTTTACACTGTGGGATACTGTAGGGGTTTTTTTTGGATTTTGGTTTGAACTATTTCATTTTCAAACGTTCCTCTCAAATCAGGTTTCAGGTAATAATAGATTTTAACTCTTTATTTAGTTTGAGCAGCTTTAAAACCAAACAAATCTGCAAATCTTACAGGTGTTTTTATTAATAATCAGTGAATCTGAAGACTGAGTAGATAGTAACTGACTGGCTGGCGCCCCCTGGTGGCTTCATACTTTCCCTTTATTCTCTTGTCGGACCAACAGGACGTCTGTGTGCGTCCAGACATGCAGAATAAAGTGATTTTAACGAGATAAAATGATTTTAAAGTCAGATTTGATGGTTTTTTTATGAAGAACTGGACGGTTTATCCAGTGGTTCTGTGTTTCTTTGGTGTCCGTCTTTGATAAATGTAGTAATTAAATAAGTAAATTTTATTTTTATAGCACCTTTCACAGCACAAGGTCACCAAATGCTTCACAACAGTCAAAACAGAAAACAGAGAAAAACTAATCAACAACAGCGACAGGACCCAAAGGAGCACTAGAAAACTTTGAACTGAGGACCTGAGAGATCTACAGGGAATGAAGGGTTGAAGTAGCTCAGTGATGTAATCAGTCCATGTGGAGCTTTTTAACAAGAACAAGGACTTTAAACTGAATTCAGTATTTGTTGGAAGCCAGTGTAGGGAGTGTAAAATCAGAGTGATGTGAGTCGACCTGCTGGACCTAGTTAGCAACGTGTCTGCAGCACTTTGAACTAACTGTAAACGATGAAGTGAGGATTTATTACAGCAGGTAAAAAGGGAATTAAAATAGTCAAGTTGGGAAGAAACAAAGGCATGAATGAGCGTTTCCAGCTCTGATCGAGACTCAATCGATTTTATTTTGCCATGTTCCTTAAATGAAAGAAACAGCAGCGGGTCAGTGACTTGACATGTTGATCGAAAATTACCCCGAGGTTTTTAAACTTGATTTCAGAGACGAAGACATGGAACCGAGACAGCAACATGGGAGGAAGTGGTCTCTGAAGTGGAGATGTTATCATTCATCCAGCTTTTAACAGCAGCCAAACAGTCAAGCAGTAAAAGAAGTTTATCCATTTAATTTGGTTCAAATTATAAATATACAATTGAGTATCGTCAGCATACAGGCGGTGTGACGCTCATATAAAGGGAAAATAAAAGAGGCCCCAGGACAGATCCTTGGGTACAGGGTTAGTGCTGCCAGTTTGGTGGTTTTCAAAGGTACAATGCTTTTATGGGGCAGTGGCGGCGCAACGGTTGAGTCTCTTCCTGTACCCAACCATGGTACAGGAAGGGTACCATGGTACCCTTCCTGTACCATGGTACCCTTCCTGTACCATGGTTGACCCTTCCTGTACCATGGTTGACCCTTCCTGTACCATGGTTGAGTCCCTTCCTGTACCATGGTTGACCCTTCCTGTACCATGGTTGAGTCCCTTCCTGTACCATGGTTGACCCTTCCTGTACCATGGTTGACACTTCCTGTACCATGGTTGAGTCCCTTCCTGTACCATGGTTGAGTCCCTTCCTGTACCATGGTTGACCCTTCCTGTACCATGGTTGAGTCCCTTCCTGTACCATGGTTGACCCTTCCTGTACCATGGTTGACACTTCCTGTACCATGGTTGAGTCCCTTCCTGTACCATGGTTGAGTCCCTTCCTGTACCATGGTTGAGTCCCTTCCTGTACCATGGTTGAGTCCCTTCCTGTACCATGGTTGACCCTTCCTGTACCATGGCTGACCCTTCCTGTACCATGGCTGACCCTTCCTGTACCATGGTTGAGTCCCTTCCTGTACCATGGTTGAGTCCCTTCCTGTACCATGGCTGACCCTTCCTGTACCATGGCTGACCCTTCCTGTACCATGGTTGAGTCCCTTCCTGTACCATGGCTGACCCTTCCTGTACCATGGTTGAGTCCCTTCCTGTACCATGGTTGACCCTTCCTGTACCATGGTTGAGTCCCTTCCTGTACCATGGTTGACCCTTCCTGTACCATGGTTGAGTCCCTTCCTGTACCATGGTACCCTTCCTGTACCATGGTACCCTTCCTGTACCATGGTTGGCCCTTCCTGTACCATGGTACCCTTCCTGTACCATGGTTGGCCCTTCCTGTACCATGGTTGGCCCTTCCTGTACCATGGTTGACCCTTCCTGTACCATGGTACCCTTCCTGTACCATGGTTGACCCTGCACTCCGACCCCAACTGGGATATGAAAACAACATTTCATGATGCTGTAAAAATGTGTTCATTACAATAAAATGGTTTTGTCATTCAGAGAGTTGAATATCTTCACCATCTATCTCCGTTACTGAACGTCAGACAGCAGAACCTCCCTCCGTCTCCAGTCCTGTAATTAATTAGACAACATAAGCAGCACATTTGGTTTAATAACTCCATCATTGTTGGAGCTTTGGAGGGAGAGTAATGTTGTTGTTGGAAGGAGATAAAGTCTGATCTGATGGGGGAACGAAGACCTTCTGCACAGTTTAATAACCAGCTTTGTGTCTTCATCAGGGACGAATACGACCATCCAGTCGTTCAGGATTAAAGAGAATCAGCAGGTGATCGACACCAAGTACTGTCTGAGAGACCAGTGTGGGTGAGTAAGGAAGGACTTTTAGTTTATATACACTAATTTTACACTACTGCTATGAAACTGAGGCATCATTAAATCAGCATATTTAACTCAACGCTGTGTTTCGTCTTCAGCGCCGGCCGGTTCGTCTTCAGAGTTCCAATCAGTCGGTTTGTTCCAGACAACATGAGAGTGACTCTGATCATGAAGTAAGAAGGAACTTTTAAACAGAAACAGAACCGTGATGGTGACTCTACAATAAACGAGAAAGTATTTGCCCCCCTAATAAATGTTCCAGATCATCAAATTAATATTTATATTTATTGAATATTAGACAGAGACAACCCACAAGCCTATATCGTCCCTGTGAAAAAGTAATTGCCCCCCTGAACCTAATAACTGGTTGGTCTCTTGGCAGCAGTTAAATGTTGGTTCCAGCTTGTGATCAGTCTTTTCCATCACCATGGAGGAATGTTGGTCCACTCTTCTCTGTAGAATAGTTTGAATTCAGTCACATTAGATGGTTTTCCAACATGAACTGTCCTTTGTAAGTCTGGAACCAGCATCTCAACTTTGACTGGGCCACTCCAGAACCTTCATTCAGTTCTTCCTGAGCCCCTCAGAGGTGGACTTGCTTGTGGTCTTTGGGTCTTTGTCTTGCTGCATGAGGATTTTCTGATAGAGAGCAGAATTCATGGCTCCAGGTCCTCCAACCATCACACTACCACCACCATGGTTCACTGTTGGTAGATGTTCTTCTGGTGGATGCAGTATCAGCTTTACACCAGATGTAACGGACCCATGTCTTCCAGAAAGTTCCACCTTTGACTCATCAGTCCACAGGATGTTATCCAGAAGTCTTGGAGCTCATCCAGATGAACCTTTATGTTGTTTTTGGTCAGTAGTGGTTTGATCCTTCAACTCTCCATGGATCCATTTCCTCCCAGAGTCTTCCTCATTGTGGAATCATGTAGACGGACCTTAACTGAGGCCAGTGAGGTCTGCAGGTCTTTAGATGTTCCTCTGGGTTCTTCTGTGACTCCTGGATTAGATATGGATGCTCTTGGAGAAATGTTGGTGGTTGGTCCACTCCTGGGAAGGTCCACCACTGTTCCATGTTCCTCCATTAGTGGATAAAGTCTCTCACTGTGCTTCTCTGGAGTCCCAGAGCCTCAGCAATGGCTTTGTAACCCTCCAGACTGATGGACGTCAATGACTTTGTTCCTCATGTGTTCTTGGATCTCTTTAGAACGTGGCATCATGTGCTGCTTTTAGAGAGCCTTTAGCTGCTTCACAACACCAGACAGGTTCTATTAGTGATGTTTAGATGTCATTTGGTAGATTGGCAGCTAAGGGGGCAAATACTTTATCACACTTTTCCTCATAAATGAAACCATCGTCTAAAAGCTGCATTTTGTTTTATAATAAGTTTGATTATCTGAAAAATTTACATGTGACAAATATGCAAAAATAGAAGACTTCTGTAGGGGGGCAAATACTTTTTTTACTGTATAAGTCTAGGATTGCACCACAGCAGTCGTTAGTTTTCACTCATTTAACCACAACAGCAGTTTAATTTGTCAGATCTGATTCTTCTGAAGACTCTTTTTGAGTTCATGTTGATTATTTATGTCCAGATGTTAACGTGGTTTTTATTTGTGTTCAGTTCTACGGAGCTGCTGGTGGTTCACCTGTGCAGTTTCGATGAATCGGCTTCCTGCTCGTCTCTGATGGATAAAAACTCTGTAACTGGGAGCAGATATCAGTCAAACACTCAGGTGAAACACTTCGGTTCACATACATACAGCTGAACAGTGTGGGTTCACTTAAAATATACGACACAATAAACAGATCTAAGCTTTGGGATCCACCTCCACGGTGTTGACTCTCACTGGTGGGTGGGGGGTTTGATCCACGCTGACGTTTAGATGCTGTTTTTGTGTTTGTGTTGTCTGATCGTTTGCGTTTCGCTGCTTCAGGTTTCCGTGTTTGCGTTGTTTCGAGGGTCACTGAGGTTTCGCTCCAATAAGTCCGTCAATAATTCAGCAGCAAAGTGAGGAAACTCTGATGAATAATGAAGCAGAGGCAGGATTCCCTCAGACATGCTAATCACGGCTACGCTAACGCTAAACACAGGGTTCTCATGCTTTGTGTCAGTAAATGTTACGTTGATGGAAACAGAGGAACTCAGCCTGGAACCTGAACATTAACTCTGGTGTTCTTCTGTCTCTTCAGGGGGAACATGAATGGCCTCTTCACGTGGCTCGACTTTATCACAGCTCCTATCATTTCCGCTCTGCAGTGGCCGTAAGGAAAATAGTCATTCCTCTTTTAGTTTGTTGTCACATTAAACACCTACATGTCCCCAGTTATGGGTCTTTATGAGCAGGAAGAGTCTGAAACAGTGATGAGATCTTCTCTCTGCTCCAGGTGTCAACATGACGGCTTTATTTGACAAGAAACAACAAAAAGTTAAAACTACTTTCTACAAAGAAATATCAATTATTTAAAATGTAAAAAAGGTGACTGCATAAGTATCCAACTCCTTTAAAGTGACTTAATACATAAACACTAGTGAGGGAGGAACCAAGACACCTATGACTCCTCTGAAGGAGTTAGAAGAAGGAGACTAGTGAGGGAGGACACCAAGACTCCTATGACTCCTCTGAAGGAGTTAGAAGAAGGAGACTAGTGAGGGAGGAACCAAGACTCCTATGACTCCTCTGAAGGAGTTAGAAGAAGGAGACTAGTGAGGGAGACCACCAAGACTCCTATGACTCCTCTGAAGGAGTTAGAAGAAGGAGACTAGTGAGGGAGGACACCAAGACTCCTATGACTCCTCTGAAGGAGTTAGAAGAAGGAGACTAGTGAGGGAGGACACCAAGACTCCTATGACTCCTCTGAAGGAGTTAGAAGAAGGAGACTAGTGAGGGAGGACACCAAGACTCCTATGACTCCTCTGAAGGAGTTAGAAGAAGGAGACTAGTGAGGGAGGACACCAAGACTCCTATGACTCCTCTGAAGGAGTTCCTGTTCATCAACAACTGTTGTCTGTTCTTCACCAGTCAAAGCTTCATGGAGACAAAGAGAAAGACTCTGTTGGAAAAAGCTCAGATTAAATCTGGAATAGAGTCACCAGAAGACATGAGGAGACTCTGAAGTCACCTGAAGAAGGTTCTTTGGTCTGAGGAGACCAGGATGGAGGTTTAGACCATCAGACTAGATGCTATGTTTGGTGGACACCAAATCCTGAACATCATTAAAAACACACCATCCCCACTGTGAAGCACGGTGGTGGCAGCATCATGATGTGAAGCATGGTGGTGACAGTATCATGATGTGAAGCATGGTGGTGGCAGCATCATGATGTGAAGCACGGCGGTGACAGTATCATGATGAGAAGCACGGCGGTGGCAGCATCATGATGTGAAGCACGGTGGTGGCAGCATCATGATGTGAAGCATGGTGGTGGCAGCATCATGATTTGAAGCATGGTGGTGGCAGCATCATGATGTGAAACATGGTGGTGGCAGCATCATGATGTGAAGCACGGCGGTGACAGTATCATGACGTGAAGCATGGTGGTGGCAGCATCATGATTTGAAGCATGGTGGTGGCAGCATCATGATGTGAAACATGGTGGTGGCAGCATCATGGCATAAAGCATGGGGGTGGCAGCATCATGGTGTGAAGCATGGTGTTGGTAGCATCATGGCATAAAGCATGGTGGTGGCAGCATCATGGCATAAAGCACGGTGGTGGCAGCATCATGATGAACACAGGTATCAGTGATGGACCTGCAGACAAAGATCCATTGACTAAATACCAACTGGAAGGAGGAGAACACTAATGCAGTCACTTATTTTATATTTTACAGTAAATAACTGACGATACTTTGTAGAAATCTGTTTTCACTTTGACAGTAAAGAATCTTTTTGGGTAAATTCTTGTCAACAAAGCCAAATTAAATTGACCACTAGTCGATGTTGAATAGCAATAAGTAGAATTTACCACATTAATATAATTACTGAGTGTTTTCTGTGTTTCTTCAGGGTCAAGCTGACTGCAGTACCGACCATCACGTCATGGGGGCGCTCTTCACGGATTACCACTTCCACTTCTACAGACGCTGCATAGACTCACAGACACACAGTTAAAGATGAATTAACAACAAAAGAAAAATCGAGTTTTATATGTTAAATATTTCCTTTCGTTCACTTCTGCTGTTGTTTGTTTTTTAAAGCTGCACATGTGTTTTTACTGGTGTGATCCATCACGACCGTTATTCTATTTAATGTGTTTTACTCTCATGTCTGTCCTGCTTAGTTAAACCTGCGACATCTGACTGATGAAAGCATGAATTCAGCAACGTCCCCCTTCTAAAAATCAGCTTTTAATTTGAAGGCAGCGCTGAGATGTGGATGTTTGATTCAGACGTGGTAAAAATAAACCCTGGATGGTGATTAGTGTTGGAAGAAAAGGGAAAACATTTGTGCTGTGCAGAATTTTGCCTATTTTTTTTGGCTTTTCTCAAAGCTTTGCTTGCTTTTATTGTGAAAAACTGGGAAGTCTTGCCTTCTTGTGGCTGAAAAACTATCAAGACATGGACGTATGAAACCTGAAGGAGGCGCCGGTGGACGTGAAGAGTCCTGAACGTTTGTGGACCGAAGGTTTAAATGAATTCTAAATGAAGCAGTTTGTTTTTCTTGGTTTGTAGTTATGATAAAAAAAGAACTTGTTGAAAATGAGCTTTTTGAGAATTACATGACTTCTGAGAATAAAGGTTGAATGTTGATCTCAGAGTTTTGGTGTTCGGGCTTCAAACCTTTAATTTAATTTAGTCTCAAACAGCTCAACAACCCCACCAGACTGCTCTAAAGTCAACCACAGGTAAGTTTTATCGTCTTTATAACTGCCAAACTCTGTTATCTGTTATTTTATCTGGTTTGTTTTACCGTCCAGGGAAAGACCAGACGTCCTTGATGCACCTCGGTAAACTTTTAAAGGTAAAACACTGACGCTTCGGGTTTTCTAAATGAGCTGTGAACATCAGAACCTTCTCAGTTTTATGGACTGGGTCTATCTATGGACCAGGTCTGGACCTATGGACTGGGTCTATCTATGGACCAGGTCTGGACCTGTGGACTGGGTCTATCTATGGACCAGGTCTGGACCTATGGACTGGGTCTATCTATGTCTGCATCATGGCTCCACATGGAGAAGAAGTGAACAGAGGAAGTGAACAATGTGACTGTGAGACTGGACAAAGATGGAAAAGGATCCAGGAAGACCAGTGATCCACTAAGAACCAGTGAAGCCCAGTGTCAGCAGGAACCAGGAGGTCTAGAAGGAGCCATAGTAGCACTGATCAGAGCTCCTACAATGACTCCACGGACAGGGAACTACTTTCACTATCTAGCTGTGGACAACAGACGGCAGCTGCTTCACACTTGGACCAGGGCTGATCAATGGAGACCAGAGTTAGTGTGGAGCTCAGACAGTGTGGAGGAGCCTGGAGAACATCAACCTCTATGGACGGAGGACCACAACTAAACCTGGCTGCTGCTCACAACTAAACTTCCAGATGGAGCTAAAGAAGATGAAGAGAAGCCTGATGGATGCTGGAGAACATTGTTTGGTCACATGAAGATCAATGAGTTGGGCTCAGATGGAGTCCAGAACCTGACCAGGACCACCACAGTGGATCATAGTCCTGACAGTGAAGCACGGAGGAGGGGGAGATGATATTTATAAAAACAAAACTGACCTGATATTCGTCCAGAATGACTTAAAATTGGCAAAATGACTCAAAATTTGTCCAAAAAGACTCCGACGACTCAGTGGATGCATAGTCCTGACAGTGAAGCACGGAGGTGGGGGAGATGATATTTATAAAAACAAAACTGAATGGATTTTTATCCAGAATGACTTAAAATTGTCCAAAATGGCAAAATAGTTTGTGTCTCTTCTGGCCAGGACATGTCCTACAGTGAATGCATGGTCCTGATAATGAAGCTCAGAGGCATTCTGAGTGCTGTTGTGGTCATTTTGTGTCTCTTTGTGTCTGTTTTGTGTTTCTTTGGGGGATATTTGCGTCTGTCTGTGGTCAATTTGTGTCTCGTTGCGGTAATTTTGTCTTTTTGAGTTTTTTCGTGTCTCACCTGACCAGAACTACCATGGTGGATGCATAGTCCTGACAGTGAAGCACGGATATGTCGTTTTTAAAAACAAAACCGACCAGATATTTGTCCAAAATGACTCAAAATTTGTCCAGAAAGACTCAAAACTTATCCAAAATGACAAGAAATGTGTCCAAAACAAGTTAAAAGTTTCCCAAAATGACTCAAAATTTGTCCAAAAAGACTCAGACGACTCAGTGGATGCATAGTCCTGACAGTGAAGCACGGAGGTGGGAGTGTGATGATGTGGGGCTGCATGAGGGCGAATTGTGTTGATGACTATTATCTATCTATCATTTATAGAAGAATGTCTGTGCGTCTTTTGCTCCTCTATCATTTTTCCTCACTGATCACAGTAAATGCATAGTCCTGACAGTGAAGAAGGGAGGTGGGCAGATGACATTTATAAAAACAAAACTGACCTGATATTCGTCTAGAATGACTTAAAATTGTTCAAAATGGCTCAAAAATTATCCAAAATGATAAGAAATGAGTCCAGAACAAGTCAAAAATTGGCAAAAATGTCTCAAAATTTGTCCAAAAAGACTCAGACGACTCAGTCGATGCATAGTCCTGACAGTGAAGCACGGAGATGTCATTTTTAAAAACAAAACCGACCAGATATTTGTCCAAAACGACTCAAAACTTATCCAAAATGACAAGAAATGTGTCCAAAACAAGTTAAAAGTTTCCCAAAATGACTCAAAATTTGTCCAAAAAGACTCAGACGACTCAGTGGATGCATAGTCCTGACAGTGAAGCACGGAGGTGGGAGTGTGATGATGTGGGGCTGCATGAGGGCAAAATGTGTTGATTATTATTATCTATCTATCATTTATAGATGAATGTCTGTGGGTTTTTTGCTCCTCTATCATTTTTCCTCACTGATCACAGTAAATGCATAGTCCTGACAGTGAAGAAGGGAGGTGGTGCAGATGACATTTATACAAACAAAACTGACCTGATATTTGTCTAGAATGACTTAAAATTGTCCAAAATGGCTCAAAAATCATCCAAAATGACAAGAAATGAGTCCAAAATAAGTTAAAAATTGGCAAAAATGTCTCAAAATTTGTTCAAAAAGACTCAGACGACTCAGTGGATGCATAGTCCTGACAGTGAAGCACGAAGATGGCAAAGAGGAATATTCCAGCATATCAACCATCTAAAGGACACAAGAGTCAAAGTGAAAACTACAACATGGACGGGTTTGTGGGCAGAATTGAATCTAATAGAAAAATGTGCAGGTCTGAAAACATGAAAACAAATTAAATCCTTAAAATTCAGCCAAAATATTTAACAGAAGCTAGTTTTAAATCCCAAAAAAGAGAAATTTGAGACGGTGCAGCGACATATTTCCTGAAGCTGGACTAAAATCTGAAGAAGAAATGATCGAATAGAAGATTAGTATATATAAAAAGACGAACTCTACATTTCATCAAAGTGAGTTTTAAAAGGGCTTTTTTTGTCCTGGTTGGATCTAAACTGGTGAAGTCGCTCAGCTGAACACGCTGATGACTAATTCAGGCGGAGGAGGTGCAGCAGAAACACCAAACTAATTAGGTGTCCGAGTCAAACGGCTCGGCTGCAGAGTCGAAGCTAAAGTTGCAGGACGGAAACAAAGCACAGGTCAGGAGGACGGAGATGGACGCTCAGCTGATCGTAAGTACCTGCTCAGGTAAATAAGGGGTTTTTATTAAAGGAGTATGTCAGATTTGTGCTTTACCACAACAAGGAAGATTCCTCATGTGGCCTAAAGTCGTATAATAACTGAATATAATTAGTTTGGTTGAAGATATAAGACTAGAATCTAATTACTTGATGTTAAATTATGTAGTTTCATATAAAAATCATTCTAAATTAGATGCATATTCACATTTTCTTCTATACTCCGCCTTGTTTTTGCATCAATATTGATTCTGGACGGCAAATTCCTCAACAGAAGTTCATTTAAACCATCAAAAAACAAATTCTATTGACTTTCTGTGTTTATTTTCGCCCACAGATTTTAAAAAAATCAGCATATTATTCAGCCCTGCTCAGCATTTATCAGGAATAAACGTGCATTTCTTTGTTCGGTTGGTATTTAATGAGCTAAAACACAAACAGCTCGTTGGAAATCTCTTTAAATAAAGCGTCTCCTCTCAGCTCTGGATGTTATCTGGTCGGAATCTGTTCAGGCTGTGAACTAATTAAATGCATTAATTAGATAAAGTGCTGAAGGTTAAGCTGTGCACACGCCAAGAACACGCCAGGAGAGGTGACTGAAAACAGGCTGCACGTCTGTAAAATGAGACGATGGTCGTTTCTTAATCGGTAAAAATATCTTCCAACGTTACAGATGAACTGTGTGAATAAAAACCTCAGTATTGTTTCATATCAGCTTGAAATGAGGCTCAGCTGTGGATGAATCCATGTGAGAACCAGGAGATATTCAAGCTGCTGTGGGTTCGCTGTGAAAGAAACCTGCGTATTTAATGCTCTTCATTTAAATTTAGACGATTTAAAAAGTGCTGTTTGTTAATTTACTGGTGTAAATACAAAGCGTGTCCACGACTGTGGGAAGTTTACATGAGAAGTTATCGTGACGTAAAATAAAACGGTGGAAAAATCTCCAAGAAAAACTTATTTATTACATTTTAACTCAGCAGCAGAACAAGTGACAGGAGCTCAGGTAACAGCACATAGTTAAAAGTCAATTAAATAGTTAAAAAGGTAGCTAAAAGTCATGTATTAAATAGTTTGTAAAAAGTATTAGAATAAAAAGTTAGGAAAAGGAAATACATTAAAAAGCTAAAAGTTATAAAACAGTATCAAATAGTTAGCTTAAAGCAATGTATTAAATAGTTGTTAACGCAATAAATAGTTAGCTAAAAGTAAAAAAAAGTAGTCAAATAATAGATTAAATAGCTAAAAGTAATAAAATGTTAACTAAAAGAAATGTATTAAATAGATTGCTAATACTAAATAGCTAAAAATAATAAAAACTCAGTTAAGAGTCATGTTTTAAATAGTTAGCTAACAGTTTGCTAGAATTAATAAATTCTTCACTAAAAGAAACGTATAAGTAGTTAGCTAAACGCAATAAATAGTAAGCTCAAAGTAATGTCCTAAATAGTTAGCTAAAAGTCAAAAAGCAGTAGTCAAATAACAGCTTAAACAGCTAGCTAAATAGCTAGCTAAAAGTAACGTATTAAATAGCTAGCAAAAGTAATAAAACAATTAGCTAAAAGTGAAGAGTTAGCTTAAAGTAATGTATTAAATAATTTGCTAAAACTAGATAGTTAGCTAAAAGTAAGACATTCAATAGCTAAAAGTTATAAAACGTTAACTAAAACTAGTGTCTTAAATAGTTAGCTAAAAGTAATAAATAGCTAGCTAAAAGTAATGTATTAAATAGCTAGCAAAAGTAATAAAACAGTTAGCTAAAAGTGAAGAGTTAGCTTAAAGTAAAGTATTAAATAATTTGCTAAAACTACATAGTTAGCTAAAAGTAAGACATTCAATAGCTAAAAGTTATAAAACGTTAACTAAAACTAGTGTCTTAAATAGTTAGCTAAAAGTCAAAAACAGCTATAGCTAAAATTAATAAATAGCTAGCTAAAAGTAATGTATTAAATAGCTAGCAAAATTAATAAAACAGTTAGCTTAAAGTAAAGAGTTAAATAATTTGCTAAAACTAGATAGTTAGCTAAAAGTAAGACATTCAATAGCTAAAAGTTATAAAATCCTAACTAAAACTAGTGTCTTAAATAGTTAGCTAAAAGTCAAAAATAGCAAGCTAAAAGTAATAAATAGCTAGCAAAATTAATAAAACAGTTAGCTTAAAGTAAAGAGTTACCTGAAAGTATAATGTATTAAATAATTTTCTAAAACTAGATGGTTAGCTAAAAGTAAGACATTCAATAGCTAAAAGTTATAAAATGTTAATTAAAACTAGTGTCTTAAATAGTTAGCTAAAAGTAATAAATAACTAGCTAAAAGTAATGTATTAAATAGCTAGCAAAAGTAATAAAACAGTTAGCTAAAAGTGAAGAGTTAGCTTAAAGTAATGTATTAAATAATTTGCTAAAACTAGATAGTTAGCTAAAAGTAAGACATTCAATAGCTAAAAGTTATAAAACATTAACTTGGTAAATTTCTATCAGTGTTTGGCCAAAACACAGGAATCTGAGGCCTCAGTTTGTATTTTATTCTCTTCTTATTCTCTTATTGTAAAGAAATAAAATGAATTAAATGCTGAGGTTCAGTAGCAGCACAACGATTTATATTATTATAAATAGTTTAAAAGTGAATCATTTCAAATAAACCTCTGTGTTGGACCGTCTGAGTTGAAACCTTTATTCTGAGGCTTCAGGTGACCAAGCGGTGATCAGCTGAGAGCTTCTCCTGCAGCTAATTTGATTGGACCACTGGAGTAAATCCTCTCTGAGCAGAACCAGACAAAAAGCAGGTGTAGCGTTGCTAAGCCGATACAGGTAACTAATCTCCACTCACCTGTCCGTGCGGCGGTGTTGTCTGTCAGCCCCGAGGCCGACGGACAAATGTCTGCTGTCACCACGGTAACTGTCGTCGGGGGGGAACTGTCTCCTCCAGGCTTCCGTCCTCTGAGGACATGTAATTAACTGACACTCGATCCGCCGTGTTCATGTGTTCGCAGGGCAGGATGGGAGCCCGACACCTGTCTCAGATTCAGGAGGAGTCGGACAGCCGAGAGCACAGGTAACAGCAGCACAGGTAACACAACAGGTAACAGCAGCACAGGTGACACAACAGGTAGCAGCAGCACAGGTGACAGTACAGGTAACAGCAGCACAGGTAACAGCAGCACAGGTAACAGGACAGGTAACAGGACAGGTAACACAACAGGTAACAGCAGCACAGGTGACACAACAGGTAACAGTACAGGTATCAGCAGCACAGGTAACAGCAGCACAGGTAACAGTACAGGTAACAGCAGCACAGGTAACAGTACAGGTAACAGCAGCACAGGTGACACAACAGGTAACAGTACAGGTATCAGCAGCACAGGTAACAGCAGCACAGGTAACAGTACAGGTAACAGCAGCACAGGTAACACAACAGGTAACAGTACAGGTAACAGCAGCACAGGTGACACAACAGGTAACAGCAGCACAAGTGACAGCACAGGTAACAGGACAGATAACAGCAGCACAGGTAACAGTAGCACAGGTAACAGGACAGGTAACAGCAGCACAGGTAACAGTACAGGTAACAGCAGCACAGGTAACAGTACAGGTAACAGTAGCACAGGTAACAGTACAGGTAACAGCAGCACAGGTAACAGTACAGGTAACAGCAGCACAGGTAACAGTACAGGTAACAGCAGCACAGGTAATAGTAGCTAGCTATTTAATACATTAAAAGTAATGTATTAAATAGCTAGCAAAATTAACAAAACACTTAGCTAAAAGTGAAGAATTAGCTTAAAGTAATGTATGAAATAATTTGCTAAAACAGATAGTTTAAAAGTTATAAAATGTTAACTAAAACTAGTAAACTAAACTAAAAGTAATAAATAGCTAGCAAAAGTAATAAAACAGCTTAAAGTAAATAGCTAAAATGAAGCTACTGGTTTACGCCCTTAGCTAACTTTAAAAAGTAAAAGGTTTTATTCTGTTTTGTCTTGTTTTAGGTTGGTTGTAGCTAATTATCAGGTTTCACAGACTCCCTGGTAGCTTGTCGTAGCTGTTGGACGGGTTCTGGACATATTTTGGGCAGGTTTTGTACTGGTTTATGCCTCATTTTACACTGGTTTTAGACTGGTTTTAGCATGGCTTTGGAATGTTTTAGGTTGTTTTTGGGATATTTAGGATAGGTTTAAGATATTTTAGGCCAATTTTAGGCTGGTTTTAGGAGGTTTTAGGCTGGTTTTAGGCTGATTTTAGGATGTTTTAGGATGTTTTAGGCTGATTTTAGGATGTTTTAGGATGGTTTTAGGCTGATTTTAGGATGTTTTAGGATGGTTTTAGGATGGTTTTTGGATGTTTTAGGATGGTTTTAGGATGTTTTATGCTGGTTTTTGGATGTTTTAGGCTGGTTTTAGGCTGGTTTTAGGATGTTTTAGGCTGGTTTTAGGATGGTTTTTGGATGTTTTAGGATGGTTTTAGGCTGATTTTAGGATGTTTTAGGATGGTTTAGGCTGGTTTTAGGATGTTTTAGGATGGTTTTTGGATGTTTTAGGATGGTTTTTGGATGTTTTATGCTGGTTTTTGGATGTTTTAGGCTGGTTTTAGGATGTTTTAGGCTGGTTTTAGGATGTTTTAGGATGGTTTTAGGATGGTTTTTGGATGTTTTAGGATAGTTTTTGGCTGTTTTAGGCTGGTTTTTGGATGTTTTAGGCTGGTTTAAGGATGTTTATGATGGATTTAAGATATTTTAGGCCAATTTTAGGCTGATTTTTGGATGTTTTAGGATGGTTTTTGGATGTTTTATGCTGGTTTTAGGATGTTTAAGGATGATTTAAGATGCTTTTAGGATGTTTTAAGGATGTTTTATAAAATTTTTAAGGATGTTTTAGGATGTTTTAAGGATGTTTTAGGATGTTTAAGCTGGCTTTAGACTGGTTCTGGGATGCTTTAGGATGTTCTAAGATGTTTCAGACTGGGTTTGAGCTGTTTTCAGCAGGTTTGGGAGCATTTCTTAGAACTTGCCACACTTCAGTCCGTCTCAGTGTTTTCTGTCTCTCCCTGATGTCAGGATCAGAACTCTGTGGAGGCTGATTGAAGTTCTTTAGGACTCTGGCTGGACGTTTGGGTTCGTTGTTCTGCTACAGGATGAATTTATGACGATCAGACGCCTGAATTATGGCGTCGATGATGAAGAAGAATCTAAACATCACAGTTAATGAACTGTTTTATGTCGAATATTAAAAATGTAGAGTATAACTAGTAAACCTTGTGTGGAAACATCGGTGCTGTGAGCAGAGGAACTGGAAACTCGGTTCAATCTGATAACAGCGAGCGTGATACTCTCCACCGAAGCGCGACCTTGGCGGAGGGATACGTTACCGTGATCAGACCCGACTGTAAACAAATCTGAATGGAAACTGGTTTACATGGAGGAGTGTGTGTGTGCTGGAGTGTGTTGGAGTGTTTGTTCGTCTCTCAGGAGTCACATCGGTGGATTCGGGTTCTGACTTGGCTTCAGGGTTCTGCTTAGACCCGGTTCAGGTGTGTTTTATCTGCAGGTGTCCTCACAGAGATAGAAGAGTGTGGCGTTCATTAGCTCTGCCAATCACAGGCTGCTGGACGAGATCACAGCCGACCAGGTGAAACGTGAACTCCTCACTTTCTCTTCCAGCACCTGTGTGCCGCGTCCAGGTGCAGCAGGTGAACCAGGTGAGCTGGAGGTGGAGCGGCAGGACGCTGGATCATCGTCTGAGGCTCCCAACGAGCAGCAGAAGAAGCTGGACGACAACCGGAGTCTGCTGGAGGAGGTGAGAAGAGAAAGCCAACACTGCCTGGTAGTTTACAGGTAGATGTGGGTGAAGCAGCGCCACCTAGAGGCCACGAAGACCCACTGAGAAGTAAATATGTAAGATGTACAGGTTCACTGGAATGAGGTTTTATTGATTTACAAGTTGTTGGAGACACATTCAGCATGGTGGAACATCATTCTGCAGGTGGTGTGCAGAGTAGAAAGGAAGCTGTAAACATGGAAATAGTTAAATATCTGTAATAAGTGGAGACAAACGATCGAAAAGAGGCAAAACTTTCACAAAAAAAGTAAAAAAAATACGACTAAACACCACAAATGAGACACAAAATGATAAAAACAAGACACAAAGCTCCATAAAACGAGACAGAAACAACACGAAATGGCAAAACAAGACAACGAGAGGAGATTTAGAGGAAAATAAAACTTTATATAAGGCTTTTATTTTGCTAAATTAATTTAAAAATCCACCTGATTCTGTGTATTATGGCTGTAATCTTATTTACAAATTGATCTCATCCAAACTCAACTTAATCTTATTTCCACCAGTAAATTAATGCTTGAATAACTAATAAAAGGCCTCTTGCTCCCCCTTGTGGCGAAGCATGGAACTACCTGATTAGCTCATTCCCTCTTTAATTGATGATGATTTTATTTTGTTAAGTCATTTCTGGAACGGCTCTGTTTGTGCTTCAGCTGACTCGGATCGAGGCGGAGCTCCGAGAGTCGGTTCGTCTGGATGTCGAGCGACAACAAGAAGCCGAGTTTCTCCGTCGGCAGGAGAACAAACTGCTGCGACAAAACCTCTGTTACCTGAGTCTGAGCCAGCGAGTCGCCAAGTACGAGGAAACCCCCTCCTCACACCTTTACACTGTAAACTCACATGTTTTATCCTCTAGAAGCTCCGTGAAGAATCTTCACACCAGCTGCTTCCTGTTTCTCCACAGACCCTGGGTCAGCAGCTACTTCAGGAGGTTTCCGATGCACATCTACTGTCTACCTGTCCAGGCGGCCAATCAGAAAGGCAGGAGGCGTGGCCAGACGAGGCGGAAATGATGGATTAATCACAAATAAACAAATATATTTATGTATTGATAAACCCTGTTGTCTTTCTTCTTTGTTTTCTGCATCAGATATCCCACTGTAAAACTAGTCATTGCTGTAACTTTGTAAATCAGAACTTTATTGCGACTGTAAAGGCCTCACAGGTAAAATAATTTGATTTTTATTGCATCTTCTACTAACTAGACCTTAGATAAAACATCAAAATCAACGAAAAATAAATTAGTTATCGCCTCTTTAAGAAGAAAACAAGATTAACCTTCCACTAAAAGCATCACAGAACTTTCCCACAACATGTTTTGGAACAATTACATTTGGGCTACTAGTCAAATAAAAAATCAACATAGGAATCCAAATTTGAGCCAGATGTGAGTCGTTTTGGTCTCAACTATATGTTTAGAGAATAGAAAATGCTATTTAACAGTAAAACTCGTTGTAAACAAACCGCTTCGTGCCGCTCTTCTTCATTGTCTTCATGATTTTTACCCTAGAAGGTTCGAAAATCAGGCTCTTCGTGAACTCCTGTGTTTTCCCTGATGCGCCCTGAACGCAGCATCACGTTTCTACGTCTCTGCGTCACTGCGTCATCCAGCCCTTCTTCTGTGAGCGTGCACGGCTTCATCCCCGAAACACAGACATCATGGTGAGATTCTGCTTTTATTTGCTCCGTTTTTGAACCAGTTAAACGGTTTAAAACTCAAAGCTTCACTTCTAAATATGTCCAAGCGCCTGTATAGTCTTTAAAACCGCTTCTAAACGTCCTGTAACGTTTATTAGCGTCCGTTTAGCCTCTTGTTAGCTTAGCGTTGCTAACCGGCGAACAAGCACATGGGCGTTGTGAATGCGCTAACGGCTAAGCTAGCAGGTCTGTAGCGGCTGTCTGGCTCTTTACACTGAGTCATGAAGCTGTAATTTCTGCTGCAGTTATCGTTAAATTAGCTCTTACTGGATTATTTACTGCTTCCTGTTTGTTTTGGCTCCTCTTAGTTAGCGCGTTAGCATGCTAAGCTAGCCTGTCAGTGGGGCTTTGTGGCTGTCAGAGGAACAAATCAGCGATTCTACATAATCCAGAATAATTACAGTTAAAATAAAGAACATGAAACACCAGTGAGCCGACAAACGGTTTTTATTTTAAGCTAATTTCGCCACATCTCTCAGGTTTCATTAGTTTGTAGTTTTTATAATATTTTGTCATGTCTCAAAGCTTCTAGCGGTTTCTAGGATGAAGGGGCGGGGCTCCGCTGCTGCTGCCTTCACTGCTGCTCGGAATAAATAGTGCTGTCCACGCCCAGAGTCTTTATAAAGGCCTGGGAGGATGATTTTGACCCTTGTTTAAGCCCATGGCCAGTACATGTGAACTTAAATGCTGGTTTCTTTCCTCCTCTGTGACGGTAAACTGAATATCTTTGGACAAAATAAGACTTTTGTCATCTTGAACAAGTGGTACCTTGAACGCTGATCAACATTATCTTAATTTTCTGATGTGTGCAAAACCGAACGACCAATAGATTTAATCGAAGAGCTGAACAGAAGTCCGTCAAAAGAAAATGCATCCATTAATCTGTTAAATTATCTTGTTCCTGCTCCTCGCGGTTTATTCATTCATTTATTTTTGAAATATAAACGGAGTCGTTTATTGATCAGACACAAAAATGCCCACTTCCTGTCCTTGCAGCTTCTTAAAATGTGAACATTTGCTGGTTTCCTGTTGTTGTAAAATGAATATTTGTTGATTTTAAACTGTTGTTCAGACGAAACAAGATGTTTGAAGACGTCACCTTTGATTTCAGGGAACTAAGAACAACATTTAGCGCTGCTGTCTGACGTTTCGTGTCCAGAATGACCGATCGAGTCATTGCGATAATAGTTATTAGTATCACAGCACGTCGAGCTTCAGCCTCTAAAATGACCGTAAAGTTCAACACCTTTGCTGCAGAGGTTCTGGACTGAACTGCAGTCGTTGTAGCTGAATACTTTTGCACTACAGAACCTGCTATTTAAGACACTGGTGGATATCTGGGATGATTTTAAACTCACTACAGCCTCACGTTTTCTGAATTCATGAGGTGTTTGTTTGGTCCTAGGCGTCCTTATCAATGGCCCCGGTCAACATCTTCAAACACGGAGCAGATGAAGAGAAGGCCGAGACTGCTCGACTGGTGGGTTTGAGTCTCCGTAGTGGATACGATGTTTTGCATTTCTGTGTTTTCTGGATTTTTTAAAACGCTGTGTTTTTGTCTGCAGTCGTCTTTCATCGGCGCCATCGCCATCGGAGATCTGGTGAAGAGCACTCTGGGCCCGAAGGGGATGGTGAGGGACTTTTACGGATCCTCGTTGGACGTTTGAGAGATGTCTGTGAAGGTTCACGGTCGTCTTCGTGGTTTCAGTCGTAGCATCTGGACTAGCTTGAGTTCCTTGAAGTCTAAGATGAGAGTTGAAACATCTTTGAGAAGCTCAAACAAGCTTCTTGAGGTCTTTCAGGAGGACTTTGAAGTCTCTCAGAAGATTTTCAAGGTCTTTCAGGGGGTTTGTGAGATCTTTTGAGGGGTTTTTCAAGGAGTTTAAGGTCTTTCAGAAGGTTTTCAAGATCTTTAGGAAGATTTTAGGAGTTTTTCAGGAGGTTTTTGAGGTCTTAAGGGACGTTTTTGAAGTCTTCAAGAAGCTCAAACAAGCTTCTTGAGGTCTTCCAGTAGGTTTTCATGGTCTTTAGGAAAATTTTAGAAGTCTTTCAGGAGGTTTTTGAGGTCTTTAGGGAGGTTTTTGAAGTCTCTGAGAAGCTCAAGCTAATCCAGATGCTATGATTGAAACTATGAAGACATTTTAAACAAACATTTGAAGCCTCTTGGATGAGAGGTGGAACGTCTTGGAGAAGCTCAAACAAGCTTCTTGAGGTCTTTCAGGAGGTTTATGAGATCCTTCTGGGGTTTATCAATAAGTTTGGGGTCCATCAGAAGGTATTCAAGGCCTTTCAGAAGGTATTCAAGGTCTTTCAGAAGGTATTCAAGGTCTTTAGGAAGATTTTAGGAGTCTTTCAGGAGGTTATTGAGGTCTTTAAGGACATTTTTCAAGTCTTTGAGAAGCTCAAACAAGCATCTTGAGGTCTTTCAGGAGGAGTTTGAAGTCTCTCAGAAGATTTTCAAGGTCTTTCAGGAGGTTTGTGAGATCTTTCCGGGGGTTTTCAAGGAATTTGAGCCCTTTCA
Source organism: Dascyllus trimaculatus (assembly GCA_024666655.1). Lineage (NCBI taxonomy): Eukaryota > Metazoa > Chordata > Actinopteri > Pomacentridae > Dascyllus > Dascyllus trimaculatus. The sequence continues at coordinate 2,142,234 of CM045465.1, read as the reverse complement.
GAAGGTATTCAAGGTCTTCCAGTAGGTTTCCAAGGTCTTCAGGAAGATTTTAGAAGTTTTTCAGGAGGTTCTTGAGGTCTTTAGGGAGGTTTTTGAAGTCTTTGAGAAGCTCAAACAAGTCCAGACGCTATGATTGAAACTATGAAGACATTTTAAACAAACATTTGAAGCCTCTTGGATGAGAGGTGGAACGTCTTGGAGAAACTCAAACAAGCTTCTTGAGGTCTTTCAGGAGGTTTGAGATCTTTCCGGGGTTTATCATTAAGTTTGGGGTCCATCAGAAGGTATTCAAGGTCTTTCAGAAGGTATTCAAGGTCTTTCAGGAGGTTCTTGAGGTCTTTCGGGACATTTTTTAAGTCTTTGAGAAGCTCAGACAAGCTTCTTGAGGTCTTTCAGGAGGAGTTTGAAGTCTCTCCGAAGATTTTCAAGGTCTTTCAGGAGGTTTGTGAGATCTTTCTGGGGGTTTTCAAGGAATTTGAGGTCCGTCAGTAGGTATTCAAGGTCTTCCAGCAGGTTTTTAAGGTCTTTAGGAAGATTTTAGGAGTCTTTCAGGAGATTCTTGAGGTCTTTAAGGAGGTTTTTAAAGTCTCTCAGAAGATTTTCAAGGTCTTCAGGAAGATTTTAGGAGTCTTTCAGGAGGTTCTTCAGGTCTTTAGGGAGGTTTTTGTAGTCTTTGGAAAACTCAAGCAAGTCCAGACGCTATGATTGAAACTATGAACATATTTTAAACAAACATTTGAAGCCTCTTGAATAAGAGCTAAAGCGTCTTCAAGAAGCTCAAACAAGCTTCTTGAGGTCTTTCAGGAGGAGTTTGAAGTCTATTAGAAGATTTTCAAGGTCTTTCAGGAGGTTTGTGAGATCTTTCCGGGAATTTTCAATAAGTTTGAGGTCCTTCAGAAGGTTTTCAAGGTCTTCAGAAAGATTTTAGGGGTCTTTCAGGAGGTTCTTGAGGTCTTAAGGGAGGTTTTTGAAGTCTTTGAGAAGCTCAAGCAAGTCCAGATGCTCTGATTTGAACCACGAGGATAACTGATGCTCCACATCTCAGCTGTTTTCACTCTGGACTGTTTTCTGTTGCTTAGCTTCAGTAGTTCACCCTCTAAAACACCCTGTAGTACAACAGCTTGTCCTCTGTCTGTTCAGGATAAGATCCTTCTCGGCGGAGGAAAAGGCGGATCGGTGACGGTGACCAACGACGGAGCGACGATCCTGAAGGCCATCGGAGTCGACAACCCGGCCGCCAAAGTCCTGGTTGGTGAGTGAAGACGAAGCTCCGGATGTTTACAGCCTGGAATCGGGAATAATTCTAAAGTTGTAAGGCTGTTTTCTGTCGGTTAGCTGCAGAAAATAAACAGCGAGGCCAAATTTAAAGCTGTGAAACTGTATTTGCTCGACACGTTTCCACCCAGAGGTTCATAAAGAAGAAGTCGAGGTTAATTCGAGTTAAAACGACGAGCAGAGCCAGAGTTTGCTCAGAGATCTGCTCAACGTTTTCCCTCCTGGGTGGTTTTTGTTAGTAATTGATGCTAAAGCCTGGAGGGAGGAGGTGGGAGGAGCTTTATGCACCTTTGGCTGATGTTCTAACTCCAGTTAATCCGACTGTTTGTTCTCAGACATGTCGAAGGTTCAGGACGATGAAGTCGGAGACGGGACGACCTCCGTCACCGTTCTGGCTGCAGAGCTGCTCAGGGTAAGTATCTGTTGTTAGTCCTGTTCTCACTCAGGAAGCAGGAAGAGCTGATTAATCACGACCCTTCATCGCTGTTCCTGTTGCAGGAGGCGGAGCTTCTGATCGCCAAGAAGATCCACCCTCAGACCATCATCGCCGGATGGAGGAAGGCGACTCAGGCGGCCAGAGAGGCTCTGAAGGAGGCTGCTGTCGACCACAGGTGGGAAACACATCTGAAGAAATCTGAAAGCTAAAAATCTGTGTGCTGATTTTAACTTTAATTGCTGTAATTATTTTTCCGTCTCCGTAGCAACGATCCGGCCCGTTTCCAGGAGGACCTGCTGAACATCGCCAGGACGACGCTCTCCTCCAAGCTGCTGACGCACCACAAAGACCACTTCTCCCAGCTGGCCGTCAACGCCGTCATGAGGCTGAAGGGCTCCGGCAACCTGGAGGCCATCCACGTCATCAAGAAGCTGGGGGGCAGCCTGACCGACTCCTACCTGGACGAAGGTGAGGTCACTGCAGGGAGGAGCTCTGGTTTCTGATTGGCTGCTGTGCTGCAATAAAAAAAAAACTAAAGAAGTAAAAATCTGTCAGAAAGGGTGGCAGAAAAATTAGAACAAAAATAGTTGGATACTTTAAAACTGTAAAAATGGTGAAAATCTAATTGAAATAATTATAGAAATGATTTTATTTATCCTGATTTAAAAGAAAATACTTCAATTTAATATTCAAATGTGAAAGAACAAATTACTAAAGTAGAGAAAAGAATTACGTTTTTAAAATTTCCCTGTTTTTCTTTGTCCAGGTTTCCTGTTGGACAAGAAGATCGGAGTGAACCAACCGAAGAGGCTGGAGAACGCAAACATCCTGATCGCCAACACCGGGATGGACACCGACAAGATCAAGGTACAGAAATAACACGTTAAAAACACAAACAGTTCTTTAGATGTAGATTGTTAGTGTACATCATGATGTTGCCGCTACCATGCTTCATATCATGATGCTGCCACCACCATGCTTCATATCATGATGCTGCCGCTACCATGCTTCATATCTTGATGCTGCCGCTACCATGCTTCATATCATGATGCTGCCACCACCGTGCTTCACATCATGATGCTGCCACCACCATGCTTCACCTCATGATGCTGCCACCACCGTGCTTCACATCATGATGCTGCCACCACCGTGCTTCACATCATGATGCTGCCACCACCATGCTTCACCTCATGATGCTGCCACCACCATGCTTCACATCATGATGCTGCCGCCACCATGCTTCATATCTTGATGCTGCCGCTACCATGCTTCATATCATGATGCTGCCACCACCATGCTTCACCTCATGATGCTGCCGCTACCATGCCTATATCTTGATGCTGTGCCGCTTACCATGCTTCATATCTTGATGCTGCCGCTACCATGCTTCATATCATGATGCTGCCACCACCATGCTTCATATCATGATGCTGCCGCTACCATGCTTCATATCTTGATGCTGCCGCTACCATGCTTCATATCATGATGCTGCCACCACCGTGCTTCACCTCATGATGCTGCCACCACCGTGCTTCACATCATGATGCTGCCGCCACCATGCTTCATATCTTGATGCTGCCGCTACCATGCTTCATATCATGATGCTGCCACCACCATGCTTCATATCATATCTTGATGCTGCCGCTACCATGCTTCATATCATGATGCTGCCACCACCATGCTTCACCTCATGATGCTGCCACCACCGTGCTTCACATCATGATGCTGCCGCCACCATGCTTCATATCTTGATGCTGCCGCTACCATGCTTCATATCATGATGCTGCCACCACCATGCTTCATATCATGATGCTGCCGCTACCATGCTTCATATCTTGATGCTGCCGCTACCATGCTTCATATCATGATGCTGCCACCACCATGCTTCACCTCATGATGCTGCCGCTACCATGCTTCATATCTTGATGCTGCCGCTACCATGCTTCATATCTTGATGCTGCCGCTACCATGCTTCATATCATGATGCTGCCACCACCATGCTTCATATCATGATGCTGCCGCTACCATGCTTCATATCTTGATGCTGCCGCTACCATGCTTCATATCATGATGCTGCCACCACCGTGCTTCACCTCATGATGCTGCCACCACCGTGCTTCACATCATGATGCTGCCGCCACCATGCTTCATATCTTGATGCTGCCGCTACCATGCTTCATATCATGATGCTGCCACCACCATGCTTCATATCATGATGCTGCTGCTACCATGCTTCATATCTTGATGCTGCCGCTACCATGCTTCATATCATGATGCTGCCGCCACCATGCCTCACGTCATGATGCTGCCGCCACCATGCCTCACGTCATGATGCTGCCACCACCGTGCCTCACGTCATGCTCCATCCTGGTCTCCTCAGACCAAAGAACCTTCTTCTAGTTGTCTTCAGAGTCTCCACATGTCTTCTGGTGACTCTAGTCCAGATTCTTGATTTACATTAAGGCCTGTTTGCAGACGCCATAATCCTCCTCTGACTTCACCCCAGTCAAGTTTCACATCACTGGAAATGATACAGGATAGAAAACGACCTGAAGGAGGATCAGCCGAGGGTTTGGATTTTCACCGCTGGGTTGTTTTTGTTTCAGATCTTCGGCTCCAGGGTTCGTGTCGACTCGACGGCGAAGGTTGCAGAGATCGAGCTCGCAGAGAAAGAAAAGATGAAGGAGAAGGTCGACCGAATCCTGAAACACGGCATCAACTGCTTCATCAACAGGTACGAACAGACAGGCAGCAGGAAGCCTGTAAACCAGCAGTAAACTGGAGGGTTTCTTTTAAAGCATTTGTGTTTGTTTCCTCGCAGACAGTTGATCTACAACTACCCAGAGCAGCTGTTCTCTCAGGCTGGAGTCATGGCCATCGAACACGCCGACTTCGCCGGTGTCGAACGCCTCGCTCTGGTGACCGGTACGTAAAAATAGTCAATAATTCAGATACAGCACGACTCTCAGTGACTCCTTGGACATGTTGCCTTGTAGGGTCCTAACTTCCTTACTAATACTGTGGGGTCCGAGGCGTAATGCTGAAATAACTCTGGTGAATTCAGACCATAAATGTACCGTATTGATGTGACTGTTGTGCATCGATCAGGCGGTGAGATCACCTCCACCTTCGACCATCCTGAGCTGGTTAAACTGGGCCACTGTAAGCTGATTGAGGAGGTGATGATCGGTGAAGACACGCTGATCCACTTCTCTGGAGTCGCCATGGGTAACCTCACACGCCTCCATCACATCTCATTGCGTTATACTGACAGTGTTTGGTTGTTACCTGCCGCCTCCGTCCTCCATGTGACCCCCTGCTGTTTGGCTCCGCCCCCTCAGGTGAGGCCTGCACCGTCGTCCTTCGGGGAGCGACCCAGCAGATCCTGGACGAGGCCGAGCGTTCGCTGCACGACGCCCTGTGTGTTCTGGCTCAGACGGTGAAGGAACCTCGGACCGTCTACGGAGGAGGTACGAAGCGAGGGCTCTGATTGGCCGAGTTCAGACGCTGTAACTGTGACGCAACGCTGCCGCCTTCAGGTCAAACTGAGCATTACAGCTTTAGCTTGTGTCACGACCTGCCGTGTTTCTGCTCACCAGGCTGCTCTGAGATGCTGATGGCGAAGGTGGTGACTGATCTGGCCAATAGGACGCCAGGAAAGGAGGCGGTCGCCATGGAGTCATTCGCCAAGGCTCTGAGGATGGTGAGTCGCTTTTCCTTTAAAGGGACATGTTTGGCATTTTGGAGTCGATCGATCTCATCTTCCTCGTTGTCCTCTCCCAGCTGCCGACCATCATCGCAGACAACGCCGGCTACGACAGCGCCGACCTGGTGGCTCAGCTGAGGGCTGCACACCAGGAGAACAAGACCACCTTTGGACTGAGTGAGCGAACACGTGATCACAAATACGCCTCACAAGTCTGAGGATGATCCAAATACCAGCTTTAAAATAATCTATAGGACATTTGAGTTACTTTAAGTCGACGGCTAGTCACAGGAAGAGCTAAAGGTGCACAACGATGGCTAACTATGGAGCTAACGTCATCGGAAGGTTGTTAGCACACAGCTAACAGCTAACATCCAGTGTTTAGTAATTCAAAATTGTCAACAGTTTATATCGGCTCCATTAAACATATTGTCTGCAGACTGGGAGTCGTCTTATGGTTCATCCTCAGACGTTCATCTCTAAATGTCATCAACACCTTTATCTACCATCACACTCCACCTCCGTGCTTCACTGTCAGGATTATGCATCCACTGTTCCTGTTAATTAAATCGTATCATGTTTCCCTGCAGACATGTCCGAGGGCTCGGTGGGGAACATGGTCGACTTGGGCATCACGGAGTCCTTCCAGGTGAAGCGTCAGGTGCTGCTGAGCGCCTCCGAGGCCGCCGAGATGATCCTGAGAGTCGACAACATCATCAAAGCTGCGCCCAGGTCGGTCCACCATGATGAGTGATTAATCCTTACATTGGCTCCTCCTCCATCCTCCGTGGCTGTTTACTGACTGTTGTTGTTTGTTTTTGTAGGAAGAGAGTTCCTGACCACCACCCCTGCTAGAGGACGGACGAGTTAAACCGGGGAGGGATCAGTTTTGTTATTTATCACCTCTGTGTAGTTCAAGTCAAAGAAACGCTCCGCTGTCTTTTTCTCTGTCAAACTCTCACTGTGGACGCGCTGCACAGGCTAGCCGGCTAACGCTAACCGAACCCGGCAGGTTGCGGCGACTCTGCTAATGCTAGCAGGACTGACGCTAATCACGTGGCTGCCGTCACGCGATTTGCGATGCTAACATTAGCAGAGGTAGCCGCTGTTACCGGAGGCTGGTTGTGCTAGCGTTAGCCGCTTGGCGCCGACAACGTTAAGAAAGCAAGTTTGTTTTTGTTTACTGAAATAAATGAACCAATCCTCATCGGCCGGCTTGTTTGTCTCTTTGTGTGTCCGATTTATTGAAACAAACAGAAGGCAGCAGCCGGCGCCGATACAGATAATAAGTCAGTAAGGATTCGTTAGCGTCAGTGAATCCAGGTGTTTTGACGATCAGGAAGCTGATGCATTTAAGTGAAACTATCAAACGTATCGAAGAGTTTCCTCGTTCATAACCAGAAGATGCTGCTATTGTCAATAACAAGAAATTAGCGCTGCTAGCAAACATATTAACTAACCTGTTGCCTCCAGTTTAACAGTAGCGCTAAACGTCTGTTAGCCTTCTGTTAGCGTTTAGCATCAGCGGCAAACGTGCTGTTGTTGTTCTTCATAGTTTGTAATTGGCTTTTTGGTTACTACAGCTAACGGCAACTGTTATCAGAGCCGCATAGCCCATTAGGCAGTACATGCTAATGCTAACGCTAAGGGCGCTGTGACCTCCAGGGGGCGCCACAGAATCAGGAACAGTTTCACCTTCAATCTAATTGTATTAAAGCTAGTTATTACTGTTAACTCTTAAAATGGAAAAGCTCACATTGATTCAAATTTAAAGCAACACCCCGTTATTATCACTACAAAACAAGGCTGTTGGTTTCTTTGGTAAGCGAGTGGAAATCCCCGATGGAGGGGGGCCACACTGGGCAGGGCGGCTCTGACTGCTGTTCATCTTTGGTGTTGTTGCCGCACGTTGGCTGCAAAGTCTGATTTTCATTGTTCTGGATGCAGACTGGGATATAAAACTGGACTTTGCTGCAAACAGTAAACATTTTAGCAAACATGCATCAAAAAATCTAATTAAAATCAACTTTTTGCTGTGAGTTTTCCACAGTTCTAGTTCACGTTAAATGTTTGTCGCATTTATTTGTGTTTTTTTTCTGACAAAATGCTGCATTGAAAGCCTGAACTGTCACACCCAGGTGTTTGTTTTATCCACCTGTTATCCGTCCAGGTGAAGCTCCAACCGTCTCATCGGGTCACTGAGACCTTCAGAGTCAACAGACTGGAGTTACTCAACCAGACAGTTCAACAGTTTAACCCTAAAGTCGTTTATTATGCAGCCAGCTGTGACCCAGATATTTATAGACGTAGATTTACCTTTTAATAATAACGTCTTTATCTATAGTTTTATTCTATTGCTTGTGTTTCACTCACCTTTATTTATTTCTGTTATTTTTTTATGTATTTATTATTATTTTTCAGACTTATAAGCGGGACCCAAGGCCAGTTTAACCTGATAAAAACTGTTAAAACAACATTAAAATTACTTTAAACTTCTATTTACAGCAGATTCTATAATTATCAGATAATTATCAGATTTTCTTGGAATAAGATTTAGTTTATTTATGGTAAGTGTAGGATAATTTAAAGGGTTCATTTTAATGTGATAATAAAAAAAATAATGAGACCTAAAAACTGTAGTAACTAATTTTTATTATATTTATAAGATATTATAATTATGACATTTTTAACATAATTATAATAATTTCTTTTTTGTCATGTTTTAAATTTTTTTACCAGAATTTTTTAAACATAGTTATGACATTTTTATCATATTTATTTTTGTATTTTTAAGTATAATTATGACATTTTTATCATATTTATTTTTGTCTTTAAACATAATTATAGCATTTTTATCACATTTATTTTTATCTTTTTAAAACATAATTATGACATTTTTATCACATTTATTTTGTCTTTTTAAAACATAATTATGACATTTTTATCACATTTATTTTTGTCTTTTTTAAACAATTATAGCATTTTTATCACATTTATTTTTATGTTTTTTAACATAATTATGACATTTTTATCATATTTATTTTTGTCTTTTTTTTTACATAATTATTATATTCTTTATCATAATTATTTTTATCTTTTTTGTATAATTATAACATTTTTATCATATTTATTTTTGTCTTTTTAAAACATAATTATGACATTTTTATCACATTTATTTTTGTCTTTTTTAGTATAATTATGACATTTTTATCATATTTATTTTTGTCTTTTTTTTAACATAATTATTATATTCTTTATCATAATTATTTTTATCTTTTTTTGTATAATTATAACATTTTTATCATATTTATTTTTGTCTATTTAAAACATAATTATAACATTTTTATCATATTTATTTTTGTCTTTTTAAAACATAATTATGACATTTTTATCACATTTATTTTTGTCTTTTTTAGTATAATTATGACATTTTTATCATATTTGTTTTTGTCTTTTTTAAAACATAATTATGACATTTTTTAAAAGTCCCTGATGTAACTTTAACGGTCTGTTTCTACAGCCTCTGTTGACGTTGCTGAGTTCTGGGGTTGGTTCAGGTCCAATCAGAGCAGCGGTTTAACTGATAAACCTCCTCAGAGCTTCGATGCAGAGTCGACCATGAAGCTGCTGCTGCTGCTGGTTTGGACGTGGACGAGTTCGGCGCTGGTCCGGTAGGAAAACAGACGTTAAACTAAGATTAAAACTCTTTACTTTAGATCTGCAGCCACCAGGAGACACTAAAATGACCAAAACACAAACGTAAACCACTACATATTCAGAAATTAATTGAGTTTATTGAACCTCTTAAACACCAGGCGGGTTTTTGTCTAATTTTTCTTCACTGTGCTTCATTTTTCACTGCAATCTAAAGTCCAGCAGCTCAATGGAAACAACACAGCCACGAAGAAGCAGAGGGAACTCATATAAAACGAATTAAAGCTGAATTTAATTGAGAATTTATTCTACAAGAAATAAAAACAACCTTTGATTTGCCTCTACGCTTGAAAACACTGCCTGCAGTTCAGCCGAAAAGTTGAAAGCTGAAAACGTTTGGCGTTTTAGTTGCAAATTATGGTTTTTAACTGAATCTTGTCTCTAACAAGAGTCTGTTTTGGACTGATTTTCAAATGAGGCATGTAGAATGAAGTGATTTTGGTAAAATATCCCTTTGTTTCTCGACAGAATCGACTCATAACGAGTTAAAGGACCGTCGGAAACTCAACTTTCCAGCCTCTTGCTTTGATAAATGGTGTCGTTTTGCTGGTTTTCAAACCTGCTGGCAGATTTTGGGGTTGGATTCATGAAGACCGGGCAGTCCCCTGTCTTTATGCTAAATGCTAAGCTAACTAGCCGCTCGCTCCAGCTACGACATCTAGAAAACACCTGAGCTGTGTCGTCTCCAGGGTTCCTCTCACGCGGATCCGTTCGATTCGTACGGAGCTACGAGCCGCCGGACTCCTGGAACAGTTCCTGAAGGACCACCGGCCCGACGTGTTCAGCCGCCGCTACGCTCAGTGCTTCCCGTCCGGGACGCCGTCGCTGACGCTCCGACGCTCCAGCGAGAAGATCTACAACTTCATGGACGTAAGAACCACAACACTGAGTTCAAAGTCGCTGGTTTGAATCCCGCCGCTGCTCAGGAAAAGTCTAGGGTAAAATGGGGCAGGGGTGGCCTCTAGTGGTTTGTGAAGCGAACTTGTAACTGGTGGGTCGCTGGTTCGAGCCCCCGGACTGGCAAGAGGCTGAGGTTGTCCCAGTGGACCCTTGAGCAAGGCCCTTAACCCCTGACTGCTCCTAGTATGTATAGTTAAGGTTGACTCTAATGCAGAGAAGGAATTTAACCAAGGGGATCAATAAAAGTTAGATTATTATTATTATTATTAAAAATGTGCAGTTCAGTTTAAAACCAGTTGCAGCACCTTGATATTCCTCTGGGGGTCAGTGTTGTCAAAAAATACTGTTCTATATCAGTGGTTCTCAACTGGTCCAGCCTCAGGATCCACTATGTTTCTATTAATAACAGTCGTGACCCAACTTTTTGAAGTTTGCTGTTCCTGTTAACAGATTAAGGTTTATTTGGGTGGAGTCTCAACGCATTTTTATACAACTTGGGAAAATTTTGGCTTATTTTTTGCTAATTTTGGTATGTTTGGACGCTTTTGCCAAGTTTTGGGCATATTGTGGCCCATTTTGACAGATTCTGAGCACATTTTGGTTCATTTTTGGCACATTTTAGCATAAATTTCTCCAATAAGCTGGCAGAGCCAAATCTAGAGGTTAATAGTGGGAAACTACTGGTGTCAACATCACTAAATATCCTGCTACTGAAAGCAAACTGTGTCACCGTAGTGACCCTCTAAAAATGGCTTCGCGACCCACTTTTGGGCCCCGACCCACCAGTTGAGAACCACTGTTTTAGAGAACTGGATAGTACTACACTGAACAAAACTATAAACACCCCATGTGAAATATTGATGCCTCATGAAGTGCACCACCCAAAGTGAGCGTATACTGTCTGGTACTTGGACTAAATGGATGTTTCTCTTGATTAATGTCCCAAATTTGAGTCCACCACTGCCTCAGTGATGCATTAATTCCATTCAGTCCATGGGTGTGGCATATCCAGACGCTGCTCCAACACAATGAGCAGTACTCAGACACTCCTTATACTGGGGACAATAAAAGGCCACCCCAACATGTCACATGTTGACCAAAGCAGCAACGCCTCAGATGTTCATGAGGGAACGTGGACTCACATTTGGGACACTAATCAAGAGAAACATCCATTTAGTACAAGTACCAGACAGTATACGCTCACTTTGGGTGGTGCACTTTATGTGGCATCAATATTTCACATGGGGCGTTTTTGTTCAGTGTGAACACTAGCATTAACAGTAGGGTTGTACACAGTATATTATAATATAAACGTGGCTAATTGTGAAGCCAAACGTAGGCATTGGAAGCCATTTTGTGTCTGTTGTGTTCCAGAGTCAGTACTACGGCGTCATCAGTCTGGGGACTCCGGAGCAGAACTTCTCGGTGATTTTTGACACCGGATCGGCCGACCTCTGGGTGCCGTCGTCCTACTGCGTCAGCTCGGCCTGCTGTAAAACAACACACAACACTCCGCTACACAACACAACAGAAATATTAGAGTAGTGTGTGTTTGTATTTCTGCATCGGTCGTGTTTGCAGGTCGGGGCGGCACGACTCCGGGTCAGTTTGCTCTAGACGGTGATAAGAAGTTCAAGGCCTGGGTGGACACTCTGTATACCTGATGTTATAGAGGCGTAGTGGTTATAAAATCAGCTGCGTAAACTGTCAGAAGGGGGCGCTGTAGGCTGCATCATGTAATAATAAACTGCAGAAGAAGCAGTGAACGAAACCAGCTGTTGGTCGGCTGCTGAAAAACCTCAAAGAAGAGATTCAACGGATGAAACTTTGTCCATCTACAGGAGGAAAGTTCAGGGAGGTCCTCAAGAATTTCAACTTCAATAAGAGGAAGTTGATAAAAATGTTTTCTTGTCAGCTGCTATAAATGTTTGCTACGTCCAGACTTATTCCGAAAAGGCGTTTTCATCTCCCATGAAGCACATTAACGCTTAAAACAGTCAAAAACTACGTCCAGCGAGCGCAAAACGTCCGTGCAAAGTGATGTTTTGTTGTATGTTGACGTTTCAATGAACTTTTCTATTGCGATTAAGGAAGTTAATGATTAATTGATGAATTTTCCCTTCAACAATTTAACCGATTAAAAAGAAATGAAGCAACAGGGCAGAAGGACAATGTCAGAAAATGCATCGTAGATCAGCTGTAGTACCTGCTTGCACCACCAGGTGGAGCCTCTTACTGCAGTTTATTCGTATTTTACAGTGTAGCCGCTGGTGGAGGTGGCTGCAAGGACTAAAGGCAGTTAATGTTTGCAAACAGAGAGCATTGTGGGGGTTTAGCTAGCAAAGGGGCACCATGACAAAGACTAATGTGGCGGTTAATGTCCTCTGACCATCCAAGACCAGCAGAAGTTTTCCAGGACAACAGCCCGATGATCAGGTATCGAATGAAGCAGGCCTCCTTAAGGTGGAGTCACGTAGTTAAAACTAGTAGCTACCAGCGTGTTGGACGTTGTTCACTTAGTTGCGATGCTTCAAAATGCGCCGAGCTCTTTTGGCCTCAGGTTCGGTCGAGTTTCCAGGAAATGAATGTGAGTCGATGTGTTTTTACAGTGTTGCACAGAAGCTTCAAGGCGTTCGAGTCGACTTCGTACGGTCGCGACGGTCGCCAGTTTGGGATCAACTACGGATCAGGACACATCCTGGGAGTCATGGCCAGAGACACGCTGAAGGTCCGTCCCGGTTTATTTTAGCTAAATGTAAAGGTTAAAAGAGAGTTCTGAAGTGGGACGAAGTAAAAATGAAACCAAACATGTTGACGCTAAATCAGCTTGGTATAATAACCAAAATAAATCCATTTAAATAAAAACAGAACAAGATTATTCCTTTTGAAAACATTTGAAGTTTGATTGATGGAACATTTTATTGTATTTATGAGATCTTGATGACATTTTTAACATAATTATAAAATTTTTATCATTTTTATTTTTTGTCTTTTTTAAAACATAATTATGACATTTTTATCATATTTATTTTTGTCTTTTTTTAGTATAATTATGACATTTTTATCATATTTATTTGTGTCTTTTTTTAGTATAATTATGACATTTTATTCATATTTATTTGTGTCTTTTTTAAACATAATTATGACATTTTATTCATATTTATTTTTGTCTTTTTTAACATAATTATAACATTTTTATCATATTTATTTTGTCTTTTTTGGTATAATTATGACATTTTTATCATATTTATTTTTGTCTTTTTTAAACATAATTATAACATTTTTATCATATTTATTTCGTCTTTTTTAGTATAATTATGACATTTTATTCATATTTATTTGTGTCTTTTTAAAACATAATTATGACATTTTATTCATATTTATTTTTGTCTTTTTTAACATAATTATAACATTTTTATCATATTTATTTTGTCTTTTTTGGTATAATTATGACATTTTTATCATATTTATTTTTGTCTTTTTTAACATAATTATAACATTTTTATCATATTTATTTCGTCTTTTTTAGTATAATTATGACATTTTTATCATATTTATTTTTGTCTTTTTTTCAGTATAATTATGACATTTTCATGACAGTTTCATTCATGGACCACTGTATAACCTCTAAGTGGAACGACTCAATAAACAACTTCTAATGGGAAACAGTTTGTTAACAAGTTGAATTCAGTTGCTGTGAACTTTTGAAGCCGTTGGATAAACTGAAGATGTTCCCTGTTTATAAAACTCTGGTTGTCGTGTGTCCAGATTGGGAATCTGACTGCTGTGAACCAGGAGTTTGGGGAAACTGTTTACGAACCGGGTGACTTCTTCATGACGGGGAAGTTCGACGGTGTCCTGGGGATGGCGTACCCGGCCATAGCAGAGATCCTAGGAAACCCTGTGTTCGACAACCTGCTGGTGCAGAAGGCGGTGGACAAGCCGGTGTTCTCCTTCTACCTCAGCAGGTGAGTTCACACCTGGAGCTGAGCAGAGCAACCAGTTCAATGGAGAGTCCTAGTTGTTCAAGCTTGTCGCCTCCAAACATGAGGTCCCCCAAGTACTGACAGGGTTTTGGGTTTTAAGGGGTTTCAAAGGGCTTCGTAAAGGAAGTGAGACAAGGCTCCCTGTTGTCCTGGATGGTTCTAGATATCCAAGAAGTTCTGAAAACTAAACAGAGAAAAGCATCACAATTGAACAGCTTGAAGTCCCAGAGAGGACTATCAAAGGGTTCTTGAGGAACTGCAGGATCTGTCATGGATCTGGGAATCTGGTCTGGAGGATTTCAACTCTTCGAAGAGCCTCTTTGACACCCAGGGAACCTCCAGAGGCTCCTGGACGACGTCGGAATCTCCTTTATTCTAAAACAACTTCTGTTAAAGCAATAAAAGTTGATCTCAGGTCGTTCGCTGGACTGTGATTTTCGTCCGTACAGGAAAACCAGGACCACCAGCCCAGAGGGAGAACTGCTGCTAGGCGGAATAGACGACATGTTGTTCACCGGACCGATCAACTGGCTGCCTCTGACGGCTCAAACGTACTGGCAGATTCAGATGGACAGGTAACGCTGCAGTGGGAGAACCAACTGACAACACCTGGGAAATGGGACACAGGGGGTTTAGCTGATCTTTAAAGGACGTTTATTCATGCAGGATGCTGGTCTGTTGTGTTTCAGTGTGGCGGTGCAGGGTGTCCGCTCGTTCTGTCTTCAGGGATGCCAGGCAATAGTTGACACTGGAACCTCCCTTATTGTCGGACCGGCCAGTGACATCCTCATCCTCCAACAGCTGATAGGAGCCACGCCCACAAACTACGGAGAGGTTAGAACCAGTCTAACTGTGTAGATTACTGAGACGTTACTCTATGCTGAAGGTAGCAACTGATTAAGATGCTAATGCCTAGAAATAGTTGTAGCTAGTTGCTACACTGAAGATGGTAGCAACTAGCCTGGGAATGCTGGTTGCTAGCCCAGGGATGCTATTCACTAGGGTGCTCCTACGAATTGTGGTCGCTAGCCTAGAAATGTGAATCACTAGCCAAGAGATGATAGTGACTAGAGGGCTGGTTCCTAGCCTTGAGGTGCTAATAACTAGCCAAAGAAGGCTAGTCACTAGCCTATGTATACTATTATCTAGCTTTGGAACACCGTTCAATAGTCTATGGATGCTAATACCCATCCTAGAAATTCTAGTCACTACCCAAGAGATGGCAGTGAGTAAGGAGACTGGTTGCTAGCCTCAGGATGCTATTAACTCACTCGGTAATACTAATCACAAGTTAAGAGATGGTAGTGACCAGGCTAGAAATTCCAGTTACTAGTCTAGGGATGCTAATAACTAGCCTTGAAGTGCTTGTCACCAGCCCAAAGATGGAAGTTAATAACCTAGAGACACTCGTTGTTAGCCCAGGGATGCTATTCACTAGGGTGCTTTTTACTAGCCTACGAATTGTCACTAGCCTAGAATAGTGAATCACTAGCCAAAAGATGATAGTGACTGGGGGGCTGGTTCCTAGCCTTGAGGTGCTAATAACTAGCCAAAGAAAGCTAGTCACTAGCCTAGTTATACTATTATCTAGCTTTGGAATACCGTTCAATAGTCTATGGATGCTAATACCCATCCTAGAAATTGTAGTCACTACCCAAGAGATGGCAGTGACTAAGGAGACTGGTTGCTAGCCTCAGGATGCTATTAACTCACTTGGTAATACTAATCACAAGTTAAGAGATGGTATTGACAAGCCTAGAAATTCCAGTTACTAGTCTAGGGATGCTAATAACTAGCCTTGAAGTGCTTGTCACCAGCCCAAAGATGGTAGTGAATAACCTAGAGATGCTTGTTGTTAGCCTAGGGACGCTAATATCTAGCTTAGGAATGCTAGTCACTAGCGAAAGGATTCTAGTAACTGACGTGATGCATTATTTTTTTGTGGACTTGTTCACCTGTTAACACATATCTATCTGTGTGTTTCAGTTTCTTGTCGACTGTGTCCGGTTGTCCAGTTTGCCTGACGTCACTTTCGTCCTTGGAGGCGTAGCGTACACACTGACTGCGAAGGAATACGTGAGGAAGGTGAGGTTCATTATTTAGCCTTTCTTCATGTAGCTGTCGGACTTTGTTCTGCGGCTGGCTGTTTGTGGTGAAATATTAGGAAGGACTACGACAAATACAAATAAACTGGATCACACGCTGTCTGATAAAGATGGACCTCATCACCTTGATGTCAACCACTGGTTTGGACGTCTTTATGTTTTGAAACCAGACATGAAGAGTGGATGTGAGAGTAAACTTGAGGACACTATGTTCACCCATATGGTCGCGACCAGTCAGTGAGAGTTAGAGTCATTTTCTAATAAACGTCTATACAATCAGACTTCCTACTGCAACCAGAGGAGTCACGCTCTGCCGGCTGAATGCAGGCTTGGCTTCACTTTCCAGACCCGAAGGCTGCGTCCATCTTTCATGTACAGTCTATGACCTGAACATACTGCGGATACACAATCTGGCAACACCTTCTAAAAGTGCCTTACTGTATGTTTGTCATCATCAGGAGATGCTTGGCGACACAGAGTTGTGTTTTAGCGGTTTCCAGGCCAACGAGGGCCCTCTGTGGATCCTGGGAGATGTTTTCCTGACTGAGTACTACAGCATCTTCGACAAAGGGCAGAACCGGGTCGGCCTTGCTCTTGCTAAGCAACCAGCTGAACAGTAAGCTGGTAGTTGGCTATCGATAGCTGACAAGAATAACACCAATAAACACTGCAATTACAAAGTGTTTTGCAATTCTTGACATAACACCAACAAAACCACAGTTTGTCAGGAGCTAGCAAGCTAGCAGCGATATGCTAAAGATAATTCTGCAGTTACATCGAGAGGTGTCCTTCCACTGCAGGAACACAGTAGTGTCTCAGGCCAGTTAGAAGAACCTTTCCAGTAGTACGCACTTTTTCTAACCTGGAAACCGCCCTTAAAAAGGTTCTACAGTTCTTGCAGTTGGAACATATTGAAACATCTGGACCACCCTGAAATGACCATGAAATTCCTGCAGCGGAAAACGGCCTTAGGACAAAGAACCATCACTGACTGTTGAATACTGACAAGATGACACCATTGGTCATTGTTGGTGGCCCATCAAGAAGCAGGTCAACATTTTATTTGAAAAAGTCATTTTTGGATTCAGCAGCAGCAGCAGATAGTGGACATTAATCAGGTACATTTACAAAAACAAACAGTCACAGTAATCCCAACTCTTAACCCCCCTGAGTAAGTGCTACAGTTCCTCTCATGGATACTAGATAGCATCCGCTTTATTGAGGTGGATGGAATACCTCCAACTTTCCTCTAGAAAATCCACACAGATCCTTTTTGGGACAAATTCAGCATCAGTAGCTAATTTCACATCCGCATCAAGAGTTACGCTTCCATTAAAACATCACTAAGGCATGAAGACGGATACACTTGCAGGTATTTTTCTTGAATAGCAGGCATTTCAGCCATAGTGGTTGTTACCTCCACCAAGAAGCTTATGTGATGGCCAGCATTGGTTTGTTTGTTTGTGTGCAAAATAACTGGAAAACTCATGGACGGATTTGGATAAAATTTTCAGTAAATGTGTGAAATGGGACAAAGAACAAATGATGAAATTTTGGGACTGATCCGGATCACCGTCTGGATCCAGGAATTTTTTTTTTATCAAAGTGTAACCAGGTGGACAATTAAATGCGGTTTACTCTAAAAGCCACCAGAGGGCACTCTTGTTTTTGGGGTAACTCCCTCTGATCACATGACATTTTGGGTCTCCACGCGACAGACAGCGACAGTGACGGAGTTCTCTTTCCTTCCTTGTGTTGGGGGTGGACTGAAGCTCCTTGGCGGAGGTATGATCTCTCTGAGTGCTTTTCTAGTTTTTCCTGGGATGCTTTTGTCTTTGGGGTACCAGTCAGACTCAAAAGCAAACGTTTTTGGAAAGCCGCAGGGAGCTTCTCAAGCCAGCATAAGCAGTTTTTTTTGATTCCTTGTTTACCTGAGTATCTATGACAGAGGTGGAGAGTACAAAGTTAGGCTGACCCGTAGAGACACAGTAGATACAATAATGGGGAATATGTCTGGTTTTACTGAACCAGAATTATCTGTTAAGGGTAGGGTTTGTTTCCGGTGACAAAGCTGTCAACAAGTGCTAAACCCAAACTTTAGGTTCAAAATGTCCCTTTATAGGTTGGCACGTCCAGCTTTCCAGGTATTTGTTGGTTCAAAACAACAAAATAAAAGTCAATTTGAGCCTTTGTCTTAGACAAGAGGGTGACTCTTTTTGGGGGATGCTGTTACCAGCTTGGTTGTCTTGTTCTGTTTGGTCTGACTGGATGGTTGTGACATATTCTCATTCCTTTTCCGTACTGTGCGACTCGGAGTCAGTGTTTTTAGTGTCTTCACCGTTCCTGGTTGTTTCCTTCTCATCATTGTCCGCCTCTGCTGTTCCCTGGAAGTCATGGTCATAATCAGGGTTGGGAAGCTGCAAAGTGTCTGGTGTTGGACCAGGTGATCGCCGGTACTGGAATCGGCCCAGGCCTCGCTTTCGTCGGCCCAGGCCCTTGGGACTCGGCAGGCTGCGGACCGATGCTTTCGAATTCTGTCTGGAGAACTGGAGTGAGAACTGACGCCCTCGTGGCCGGGTTGGTGGGTGACATGGGGTGTTGAGTGTCGTCCAGCGAAATTCTTTGGGCCCCAGTTGAGTTGGGGAACAACATGCTACGGAGTCATTCCTAGAAATACAAGGAATGGGTCACACCAGAAGGGGAAGTTAGAGGATGGTAAGGGTAGGACTGCAAAATGTAACCCTAATGTGATGGCTCCATTATGAACAGAGTTAAAAAATTAAGTAGCAGAAAGTTGAAAGTCATGAAAACCAACTAATCACCTTGGGTTTTCCAAGCCTGGTCCCTCCTCAGTGGGTGAACGATCCAGACCATTCTGAGGTTTGTCTGAACAATCCGCATTGTGACAAACATCACCGAACAACGGCGGGCTGATGACGAGCTGCGGGAAGATAGTTGAGGTCGAACTTTCAGGTGAGGGAGGGTTGCTGCTGACCTCCCGTAAGGTTGACAGAGTGTCCATGGAAGGTGGGGGCAAGTCGTCCGAACCCGCATTGATCCTGGATGGATTTAAATAAAACAGATTTAAAAATAACCAACAACAAACATAAAGGTGGTCCCAGATGTTAACTATGGACAGTTTTGCCTGATTGTAAGTTTTGATCTGAAACTTACAAACCCAATCTATCATTACCAGTATCATACCTTTCGTATAGGTACATGTAGTAGAAACGCACCGGTACCTGAGGTCTGGGAAAAAGCTACCAGTTGCATCACTGCTGTGTCGTTTGAAAGTGGGCCGAGGAGGTCGGAGATCAGGAGGCTCCTGAACGCTAAGCAGTCGGCGGACTCGACCAAGAACCTGCAAACATTAAGAAAAGTAACTACAAGAAAGGTAAACACTTCTATGTAAATCTGTAACATTTCCATTTAAACTAATTAAGGCCATGTGAAGAAAGAACAAACAACTACAGGCACAAGTTGCACAATCCTTTCAATTATTTTTTCATGTTTATATATGTATAATGTCTGTAAATGTTCTCATTCATCCAGGTTATAGTCATTCTGGGCAATTAAATCAAAGGCAACTGGACTCAGTAGAATGTCTGTGAGGATGTTTCGCTTCATCCGAGAAGCTGACTGATAGATGCAGTTCAGTGCAGCGAGGACGGCAGTGACCTTTATATTGGCGAAACAAAGCAACCACAGAACAAACGTATGGCCCAACACAGGAGGGCAAACTCCTCAGGTCAGGATTCAGCTGTTTATTTACACCTAAAGGAGAAGGCCCACTCCTTTGAAGACAGCAGTGTACATACTTTGGAGTTAAGGAAGCCATCTATGTAAAAGTGGAAAAACCATCCCCTAACATGGGAGCAGGTCTGCTACTCCACCTATCTCCAATTTACAACACCACCCCTTGGGCTCTACCCAGGAGATTCAACAACTTAATCTTTAAGAACAATAGTCATTCAAAATGGCCCACTGGGACTCGAACAACTCTGACGAATGTTGCTCTTGATTGGCCTCATGTGACTCCTAACGACTCTGACGACCCCAACCACTGTGGTTCCATCATGGAGCTCCAACCACCGTTAGTCACCACTGGTCTTTGAAACGCCTCCACAGAGGTTAAACACCTGGGTTTTCCCACCAGAGAGTCAGACCAGCCCAGTCTAGTCTGGACATGCATGAACTGATGAAGCCAGTCGGATGAGAGGCCAAACGTCTTCACAGACATTCTACTGAGTCCAGTTGGCTTTGATTTAACTACCCAGAAATATTTGTTTAATATAACTGAGCCTGATGTTTACCAGTCTGTGCTCTATATGCACCACTTGGCATCTAAACTTGGTGCAATATGCAAGATTATGAGCATAAAAACAGCCTTATTATAGCAGCAAACAACCACCTGTCATGTAAAGATACTGTGGAGTAAAGGCGTACTTAGAAAATGAAGTTATGCTTCCTCTGTGTGTGATGGAATCAGAGTTGATCCGACCGTAAATGCATTTTAGTGCACGTGGGTCCCTCCAGTTGAAACTGTGGGTCCATTAAGGAGTTTGGCAGTCTATTTCAAAGATTTGTCTTGACAGTTTGGGGAATTAAAAAGTATGGCATTGTTTTTTAGAATATATTATTCTGGCCTTCTTCCAAATTTTTATAGAATAATTTCTTATAAAAGTTGCAGAAAATTTTTAGTAACCAGCTCCAAAAGAGTACTGAATCTAAAAAAGTTGTCTCTGCACTCTGAGGTTCAGGCTACTACTCACACTAGAGGGTTTTCATTTCTTTCCTAGTGAATGGCCAGGTGTTGGTCAGTAGTTTTGGGTGCTAATTTGCTTCTCGGCTGACAAACAACCCTAAGTGATTAAAAACGTCTTTCACAGAGGTGATAAAAATTGTCGTACCGACTCTTGACGCCGGGCCAAAATGGAGTCTTGTTGCCGTAGACGACTGTCGCTGCCGTCAATGTCATCAAACTGCAGGATGTCGGAGAGTCTGGAGGAGACGTTTAACAAAGGTTTGTCACTTTGATGATAAAGCTGCTCGAAATTCAACTAATTCACCAACAGCTACACTGTAAAAAATGACAACAACAGTTCCATCTCCATAGTGACGAGGAAGATAGTGCCCTCTAGAGGATTATAGCTGCAATACAAGAGTTACCGGTTCAACGTTTCTTTCAGACACATTAGAAATAAATGAACTCTCTGTAGTCGTTGCCATAACACCCAACAACAGTCAAGCTTAACCAATGAGCTGTCTGAGCTGAAGGTAGCCACAGTATGAATACGTATGTTGACCCCATGTCGGTGGTGGATCCAAGGAACGAAGGGATGCAGTAATCTGCGGCAGCCAGGGTGTACGGAGGCCGAGCGTCGCAGTCGTTCCAGTACATGTCTTTGGTCATGTGAGGCAGGTTCATGTGCATCTCGTCCACAGCCAGAAGGGACACCTGAAGCAAAACAGAAAGAGGCAAGACAAACTATTTTAGTGAAGCTTCTGTGGACTAGAAACGAACCGCTCAATGATAATAATATAAAATACAACTTTGTCTATACCGCCTGACGTAACCTGAAAATATCCGAGTGTCTGAGCTCCTTTGGCTGCTGACCTGAAGGTTCCTGTCGATGATCCAGTTCGCCTCGAAGTCGTCGTCATCTTCTCCGAAAGGGTTGATCAGCTGTTCTGCTACCTGACAACAAAACACCAAACACATCCAGAACTGAGTCACACTGTCATTCGTTAGCTCGTTAGCTCGTTAGCTCTTCAGAACGCAAACTAGCTTGTTGGCAGCGAAGCTAAGTTCCAAACTACCAGCCCTCAGACTGTATTTAGCTCATCATCTTAGAGCTAAGCTACGTGCTAGCTAACACCAGGTCGTCTTTTCCAGAGTGTGTGAAAGTGAAGATCGGTTTTAGCGTCACTGGAACGTGTTTCCATGTTGGGAAACTCACCAGTTGCTTTGGTTTCAGTTGCCACCTTTGCTTGTCACTCAGTCAGCATAGCGCTAGCTCATATAGCCGCTACATTTTAGCACGTAGCTGCTGTGGGTTCAGATGCTTTTTGTCATGTGCTGCTTGACACGGGTGGAAAATAACATGACGTGACTGACGTTTTGCACATGTAATGACCACTTCTGACCACAGACGTCGCTGTTGTCACTTTTCTGTCTTGTTGAAACACCTGTTTGCATGTTCAGTGTGTCACTATGTCCTAAACTTTACAGTCCAGATGTGCACATTCATGTTCCTGAGAGGATGAACCATGTTTAGTTTGTTTTCTTTCAGCACTGCACAAAGGACAAACTCAAAATCCTCCGTCTCACCACTGGTGTTCTGACTCTCAGGCTCCGTGAGATTTTGTGGCTCACATCCATTTACTGGTAGTTAATGGAAACTTTATACGATGTGTTATTAATAAAACACGATAAGGTCAAGAGATGAAAAACAGGTCGACCACACACCAACTTAAGTCTTCAGTCTGAAGGGAAACAGGATAGAAGAGCGATACTGTTTTATAGATAATACACACATATGAATCTACATAATAAGCTGTTAAATACGGTGGCCCAGAAGGGTCAACGCAAATGCAAAACCCACAACGGAAGTGCAAAGCGATTGGAAGAACAGGCTTTGTTTCCGGGGGACAATACTTTCTGACGGACTATTTTGATTGCATTAATCAGGATCATCGAGCAGCAGCGTTTTAATCAAAATAGTCCGTCAGAAAATACCGCCCCCCGGAAACAAATCCTGTTCTTCCGACCGCTGCGCACTTCCGTTGTGGGTTATCTTGCGTTGACCCTTCTGGGCCACCATAGTTAAAGGGCTAAACATAACTTACCAGTCATATATTTGTTTGAAGGATAAGTCTGATAACATTAAAACAACAGATTTCAGATTCAAAACTGAACCAGCACTGTTAAAGTCCAATGTTCTGACCCATCTCTCCACCCCAACCTCCTCCCTATAAAGGCTTACAGCTCTTTAACATCCCCTGACTTCTTTTTTACACTTAAATGTTGACATCACGTTGCTTTGAACCCATTTCTGCCTGATTTTAGACACTCGTATCATTAAATTCATGAGCATGTGGTAATTTAGCTCAATAAAAATGGTTTTTCCAAAACGTCACATAACTCATTTGCGTTTTTGTTTTGTTTCACAGTGACACTACTAAAAAACGACATGTAAAATTCTTTATATTTTACATAATTCATTGACAATTTTTAGTTTAAGATGAAGCAAAATAAAAATAAAAACATTATTGGATTCTTTATAATTGACATAATTCCTTTGCACATTTATTTTATTATTTAAATTTTACATAATTTAATAATTATTTTTTTTACAGACAAAATAATTAAAATAATATTTTTATAATTCTTGAAAATTTATGTAGTTTTCTGGTTTTACATTAAAGTATTAATATATAAATTATAACATTCTCAAAATTTTAAATAATTTGATTTTTTTTAAATTTTACAGACAAAGAACTAAACTGTGAATTATGACATTTTTTAAATTTTGCTTAATTAATTTTCACATTTTTTTGTTTTACTCGGAAACTAATAAAATATTACTTACATTTTTTTAAAATATATTTTGCATAATTATTTCTTACATTTTTGGTTTGACAGTAAATTGTGATTTAAAGAATTTATACATTTCCTGATTGGATTTCAAGTAGCCGCATAAAAATACTAGTTTTAATGTTCATATTGTGCAAAAAGGGATGAAGAGTTATACATACTTGTTGCATAACTTCTAATTTGGCCTCTAAGTTGCTCATAATTCTGGAAGTTTAGATGATACAGGTTTTAGTTTTGGTGACTGAGCTACTTGTTTTGCTTGTAAACTAACTGCAGACGCCGCTGCCACCCAGCAGGGGGCGCCACAGAAACAGGCTGAGTAATCCGACCTTCAGCCAGCCGGCGTAGAAGAAGAACTGCAGCAGGGTGAAGATGGGGACGTAGAGGTCCAGGTCGTGGCCCTGGTAGCGCTGGGCGGGGTCGAGGAACTGTCGTCCAATCAGACAAGCGAAGAAGAAGGTGTAGACGGCCAGAGTGACGACCTGGAGACACGAACAGACGGAGGCTGGTTTGGACGCTTCCTCTGTTTGTGTGGGAGATCCAGGGCTCTGATTCACTTACAGTAATGGTCACTGATGCGATTACGAGTCTTAAACATGTTACCGAGGCCGACGACTGACCTGAGTGTAAACCAGCGGGATGCCGACCCAGTCGTAGCCGAACAGAGTCGCACACCAGGTTCTGAACTGGTTCATCTCCTGAACGCAGACAGGAAACAGAGGAGTTTCAGTTTCTGTGGCTCAACAGGCTGATTGGACAAAGAGTCTCAGACCAGAAGAACCCAGAGGAAGACGAAGAAACACAACAACAACAACAACAACAACAACAACGATGATTTGTTGACTTTACATTCATCAGATTCACAAGGAGCCACATAAAGTCCAAGAACACAAAGACAGAACGTCAGTTTGGGGAAATGAAACCAAATAAATGAACACAGCCATTTGTTTAAGTGTCCTGATGATTCCTACACAACCTGTGAAAACCTGATTTGTTGTATGAAGTTTGAAGGAGTTCAGAAACGAGATATCTGACGTTTGCTTGAGGTGTTTTTCAATCTTCCCTGAAACAGCTGATGAGCATCTTTCTCTTCCCTACGTCTAGAAACAGCTGGACTTCCAGATGTTGTGCGACAAAATCTTAAATCATCACAACTTCCTCCAATAAAAAAAGAATTTTTCCACTGCAGGAACTCAGAAAAGCCACCAGGTGGTGCCAGAGATTACAGGAAGTTAAATGTAATTAGCCTTTCTGTTTCCATTACAGTGTCAGAACCAACAAGTTCGACTGCGAAGGTAACTCCAACGAAACAACGAGCAACAGCAGTTATTGAACGTAACTCTACTGAAGACGTAGATAACAGAATAATGGAGGTTAGCCGTGTTTGGAGGATTTTAGGTCCGTGTACGTAGCAGTCATTCGTTTTCTTATTTTGAGATTTCAAAATAAAAACGAAAAATAAACCATTTCCTTTTTTTTCAGTGATAATACAAAATGAAAAACAGAAAACGGCCCTAATTCATTATCCATTATCTGTTATCTGATTTAATTATATGTGTTTGTAAATGGAAATTAAAATGAAAATACACCCGTGGAAAACTTATTTCTCTACTTCCTGTTGGTTTTGGCTCCGTGACCCGTCTGACTTCTGATGAGGAAGGATCTGGTATCTAAAGCTCCAGTGTTAGCTCACTGTTAGCAGACCTTGCTGTGTGCCGTGGCCTGATGAAGACCCACTGTGGGGTCCAAACGTTGCTTGGCTCACATTGTTCACTATTTCACAGTGGACTTTTCACCAGCGTGGGGTTTATTTGTCCCTTTGGAGGGACCTTGTGGTGCCGCTAGCTCTGCCGCTAGCGCTAAATCGCTAGCGTTCGGCTGCTTTTCGGGACGTTTTTGGGGAGGTTTGGAGGTTTTCTGTTACTTTAGCTTTGCCAGAAAGCAAAGTAGCGATTTAGCGCTAGCGGCAGAGCTAGCACTAATTCGCTAGCTCCGCCATTTAGCAGAGCTAGCTAAACCACTAGCTCCTCTTCAGAAGTCAGACGGGTCACGGAGCCAAAACCAACAGGAAGTAGAGAAATAAGACTGATATTGTTTCTGCATTAAATCCAAAGTTTAGCCAATATTTTCCGTCGACATCACTGCCAACTGTCACCACCCCACGTCCTCACTAAGAATAAAACGTTCAGAGTTACGTTGAGGATGTTCTGCAGGTCGATGCTGTCCTGGATTCGTCCTTCCTGCCGAGCTTTAGACGCCAGGTTGGAGAACCAGACGACGGGAATCCAGTACTTCAGGTGAGGAGACCTGATGTTCTCGAAGACCTTCCTCTCCTCAGGAGTCATGAAACCTGCAGGAACAGAAGATTCAAAACCAACAGCTGGCAGGCAGGAGGTTTTAAAGTGTTTACTTCAGTTTCCGTCTGTTTTCGTCACTCAAAGCTGGAACTTAAAGAGAACCAAGGCTGGTAAAATCATCAAACGTTGTAATTCCTGGTTGACGTGTTCGCTGCTACAACTTTATCAGATAAAACTCCCTAAAATGAAATGAATGCTTATTTTTAACAACTACTTAATAGACATTTCTATTGAATTCAGAGAATATGGACTACTTGTTTTAATTTCATTTTGTATTTTTCTGCTTGTGTAACTGGACATTTGGTTTTCCGTTCATGGGTGCTGTTGGTGCATTTTAAATTCTATAGATGTCAGTATTGTTTTTCACTTTCACTTGTTTTTTTTTTTAAACCAAATACTCATTTATTTCTCAGGGTTTAACACTTTAAATGTCACTTTGTCTACATCCTATTTTGTTTTTTAATGAAAAAACATCAAAACTACACTGAACAAAAATATAAAGGCCCCATGTGAAATATTGATGCCACATGAAGTGCATCACCCAAAGTGAGCGTATACTGTCTGGTACTTGTACTAAATGGATGTTGCTCTTGATTAGTGTCCTAAATTTGAGTCCACCACTGCCTCAGTGATGCATTAATTCCATTCAGTCCATGGGTGTGGCATATCCAGACGCTGCTCCAACACAATGAGCAGTACTCAGACACTCCTTATACTGGGGACAATAAAAGGCCACCCCAACATGTCACATGTTGACCAAAGCAGCAACGCCTCAGATGACTCCGGTCATGAGGGAACGTGTCACTGGCATGTTGGTGTGATGCGTCTGTTGTCAGACCAAAGGTTTCATCTGCTGTACGTGTCGCTGGTCTGAGACCATCCCACAAGTGAACAAGCCGGATGTGTCCATCCTGTGCTGGGGTGGTCACACGTGGCCGACGTGGATGAGGTGGATTTGCAGTACTGCCCGTCTGTTGGAAACCAACTCTCAAACGTCCTGTCGTCTGATAGTGAACATTCAGCTGCACAGCGACCGCTCTGGTGGACATTCCTGCTTCCAACATGCCAATGACACGTTCCCTCATGACCGGAGTCATCTGAGGCGTTGCTGCTTTGGTCAACATGTGACATGTTGGGGTGGCCTTTTATTGTCCCCAGTATAAGGAGTGTCTGAGTACTGCTCATTGTGTTGGAGCAGCGTCTGGATATGCCACACCCATGGACTGAATGGAATTAATGCATCACTGAGGCAGTGGTGGACTCAAATTTGGGACATTAATCAGGAGAAACATCCATTTAGTACAAGTACCAGACAGTATACGCTCACTTTGGGTGGTGCACTTCATGTGGCATCAACATTTCACTTGGGGCCTTTATATTTTTGTTCAGTTTAAATACTTTCCATAAATTAAATGCCAAACAGATTTTCTGAGCGTCCCAGTCGGTGATATGTCAGTGATTAGTAACAGCATTGACTCTACAAGGATTCTGTTTATTGAAGTTTAAAGCTGGTGCTGAAATGAAGCTTCTCTGCATTTATTGCAGACGTGTGTCGTGTTGGAGGATCTGAGGTCATCACTCTGCAGCTCACAGTCCTGCTCTAATTGGTCGATAACGAGCCAATCCCTGGGGTCGAATCAGCCGGTTACAGGAAGGAAGGAACGGAGTCGGGAAAGACCTGAACTCTGTCTGATTCTACCATCGAGTTGCATAATATCACTATTAAGATGTAATTATTTTAACCCTTATGCAACCATAGGGACATTTTTATCTTTATTTATGTTTTTTAAATGATTTTGCCAGTAAATCATGGCAAAGTTGTGTATTGTTTGCAGAATTTCTCCATTTATAATCCCCTTTGTACAATAAAGTGTAGCCCTCAGGATCTTATAGACCAAAATGTAGGTGCAGACAGGCAAATTAAGATAACTCTAAGAAAGGGAGTGTAGGAATCCAGTTCATCCATGAGGAGGAGGAATCTAGAGGTGACTGGTCGGTAAGGAGGCAGGAGTTTGGCCGCCTGGAAGGTGAGTGGGATCAGGAAGTACAGGTAGATTTAGGCGGAAAGCTTGTTGTGGTCTATTAGTCAACGATTAGTTTACTTCATTGAGTCGACAGTTCCCTTCCAGGACTTAGAGGAGGAAGCTTAGGAGAGGAAAAAGCTCAGATATGTAGGTTTAGGGGCAGAAGCTGAGCAGCGAGGATGGAAAGTTAGGGTTTGTCCAGTGGAAGTCGGATGTAGAGGTTTCGTAGTAAGGTCAGCTGCCTCGCTACTGGGGGAACTGGGAGTGCGGGGACAGAGTTTGAGGAAGATAATGAAGGAGATGTCAGCTAGTTGTCGGCCCAAAATAAGGACAGGAAGGGCCCAGCAGGGGGAGCAGTTAGGCTAGACAGACTTTTAGGAGTAACAAGGAAGAAAAACCAGGAAGAGGAAGTCTATTTAACAGGAGGGTGTGGCCTGTTTGAGCCTGTTTGGAAGCATGCGGTTACTCCAGGTGAGTTGAGTTGTATCGTCTCTTTTTGGTCGTAAGGCTAGTTTATTTTATGTGTCCTCCACCTTCAGCACCCTCTATACTTTCACTACCCCCTACCCGAACCAGGGTCTGTACCCCCACCCTGCTTTTATTGGTGCAGTTGGTGAGAGGCCGGGGTAGTTGGTGGCAGTGTTGTTTGTGGTCATGTAGGCAAAAGAAATAAGTGTCTTGGTGAGGAGCGGTGATGGCTGGCATTAGGGGGGCGACTCTGGGACGCCAGGGATCACCGCCTACCCTCATGGAGGTGTTGTGGAACAAACTAGACCAAACACCGCTGAAGGGAGGTTCCCGCCTGATGACCCCAAAGACGACGCTCATTGGTTTACATAGGGGAAGCGTTAAGCTGAGGAGTTCTTTACTGAGTCTGGCCCATATTCTGGAGTTTCCTGTATTCACTCTGAATTCATTAAAACAGCTATTTTTGACACCAACCAACACAAATCCGTACGAACACTGGCGCTAACCTGCCTCCACCACGTGGTCCATGGTCGGGAAGCGTTTGCAGACGGCCGTGCTGACGGATCTGAAGATGAGCAGCGACGTCAGATTAACGTAGCGAACCAGCGTCCGGCGCAGCAGGCGGCCATATTCATCTTTACCCTGAACACAGCTGGAGGAAGCAGGACAGACAGAAACATAACGGTTTACTGTTTGTGGAGAACACCGACTTCATTGGATTCTAACATCTGTGCAGGTGTAGAGTTATACATAATTAAACAAGGCAGCAGCTAAAATACTTCATGATGGACAATTAATAAAAAACAGCTGAACTCTTGTTGAAAGTAGCCAAGAAGATCTCAGCAGGTAGAATCTCATTTTTGGCATCATGTAGAGGACAGTGTTTGTGTTGTTCTTGTCTTCACCTGTAGGGGGCAGAACAGAGGGTTGGATCGTACCTGGAGATGTGGAACATGAGTCTGTCGGGCCACGGCAGGTTAACAAACTGATTCCACCATCGATTCACCACCAGAGTCACATAGAATCCTGGAACACAGTTTAAAACAACAACCCTGGTTACGTCTTAGTTACATTAACAGTGTCGTCACCATTCTGCTTGAGACAAACTGTCTACATACTATTTGTTGTTTCATTTGTTCACTGACACTATCCTTCTATTTGATTTCATAAATGGAACCTGAAGCTGTTTCTAAGTTGACAGAAGCACCTCAGATGTTTACGCCCCGACAGCATCCAGATCCTGGATCAGCTCCACAAACACTCAGCCTGCTTTTAGCTTTCTGTGCTCTTTAATGATCTGTTTCCATTAGCAGGCTGCTAATGAGGCAACCAAACCCTCGTCTGTTTACTGGAGCAGGAAGCACACTTCCAGTTATATTTCAGCTTTTCAGCAGCGTCTCTTTTATGGCCTTCGAGTGATTTTTTTAATCTCCCTCCATTTACCGTAGAATCAAAATGCAGCACTCATCCGTCCATCAGTGCTACTGGGTGTTTAGTTTTCTCTCAGAGGACTAATATTAGCCGAACTCCTGCTGCGTTTATTAATAATAACACATCAGCTGTGTGCTTCAACCCTCCGTGAACCTGAGTCGTCTGTAATCTGTGAACGATCAGGAGTCAGATCTGGGGAGATAATTAGACCAACAATGAGACGGATCATGATGGTGTTATCTTGTGGCTTATCTCCGCCATTAGCATCCTGTTATGTGATGTTTCAGTTCCTGAGAGAATCTGTGGGATTTTGTTGGTTAACAATCAGAAAATAGCTTTTTAAGAAGAACCTTATGTAAAACAGGTGAATGGAGGCCAGTTCCTTAAATTGCAGGCTTAAAATTTAATGTTGTTCATTTAATAAAGTTCTTGTCTAATGCATGAAGGTCAGATGTGCTATACGCCCGTCCACCGCCCCAACCTCCACACCACATAGAGACATACTTCTTCCTGAACTGTCGCTCAGCGTTAGCGATGCAGAGTTGTAAAGATGATGACGAGGAACATGGAGCTGTGTTTGAACTGTACGTACTCATAATCACTCAGGACAGGTTCAACCTCATAGTGACATCAAATCTGTTTTGTTTTCAAACATTTCATTTCTAAAGTTTTATAGTTATCTATAAATTCAGAAAAACACATTTTAGATGTTTATTGAGAGTATAGAATAGTATTATGTAGCATTTGTATAGTATAGTATAGTAAAGTATAGTACTATAGTATACGATAGTGTAGTATAGTACAACATTAACATAGCATAGTAAATTACTAGTAAAGTATTTGTATAGTATAGTTTTGTGTAGTATAGTATAGTGTGGTGTAGTTCAGTGTATCATAGTATAATATAGTATAGTATAGTATAAAATACTATAGTTTAGTGTAGTATAGTGTAGTATAAGTATAGTATAGCACAGTATAGTATAATACAGTGCAGTATTGTATTAGTATAGTGTAGTATAGTACAGTATAATATAATACATTATAGTATAATACAATGTAGTACAGTATAAGTATAGTGTAGTGTAGTATTATTGTAGCATAGCATAATACAGTATAATATAGTACAGTGTACTTTAGTATAAGTATACAGTAATGTAGTATTATTGTAGTTTAGTGTGGTATAGTACAGTGTAGTATAAGTATAGTATAGTGTAGTATAGTATAGTATAGTATAGTATAGTGTAGTGTAGTGTAGTATAAGTATAGTATATGTATTGCTGTGGTTAGTCAGTTGACGTACCCAGGACGAAGGTGACGGGAATCTGTTCGGCGTATTTGTCACAGTACATGGAAAGTTTCTCAAACAGTCTCTTCTGGTCGTTGGAGAGGACGAGTCTGGAGGACAAAGGACTGAATATCACAACCAACAACTACAAAACAAACATCTGCAAAGTTCTTCTTCTTTAGTCTATCTGAATGACCTGCAGTTCCTCTACTGGTCACTAGATGCTGCTCTGAGAAAACTCTGAGGTAAATCGAAAAAAATAAGAAAAACCTGCTTAAAAAACGTTTCTATTAATGTGTTTCTTTTATAATAATTGTTCTATTTAAAAGACAAAGAGTTTAATTAAAATGTACTTTGTGGCCTGTTTGCTCAAAGCAACCACACCTTAATTACACAGAACTTTAAGCCTTAATACAATTTAAACAGGTGAATAAAATACAAATCCCCCTCCTGTGAACTTTTCTGATCCTGGGAAATTAGCTCTAGAGGCTAAAACTGTTTTTGTGTCCGGCTGTAAACGTGTTTATTTCTGCTGTAAAATTGGACGCTTCAACATGGAGGTCTTTGGGGGACTGACTCTCTACTGGAGCCCTCAAGTGGACATTAGAGGAACTGCATAACAATCCTCTCAGCGCCGTACCAAACTGAAAATGTCAAGTTTTGCCAAAGTTCCTGATCAGTTCTGCTGGCATGTTTTTATTTTAATTATAGATGATAATGAGGTGCAGTCAGACCGTTCTACACAGCGATGGAGAATGGTCTGATAATGTGAGACGAGGCTTTCTAAGACTAATCAAAAACAAACTGTCAAGTATTAGTATAGTATAGTATAGTATAGTATAGTATAATATAGTATAGTATAGTGTAGTATAGTATAGTGTAGTTCAGTGTATAATAATGTACTATAGTATAGTATAGTTTGGTGTAGTGTAGTATAGTATAGTATAGTATAGTATAGTATAGTATAATACAGTGTAGTGTAGTATATTATTATATAGTGTAGTATAGTCTACTATAATATAAGTATAGTGTGGTACAGTAGAGTATAGTATAATATAGTCTAGTATAATATAAGTGTAGTACAGTATAGTATAGTTTAGTATAGTATAATATAAGTAAAATATAGTACAGTATAGTATTATATAGTGTAGAATAGTATATTATTGTATAGTGTAGTATAGTCTACTATAATATAAGTGTAGTATAGTATAGTATAGTATAGTATAGTATTATATAAGTGTAGTATAGTATAGCGTTGTATAGTATAATACATTGTAGTATAGTATAGTTTAGTGTAGCATAAGTATAGTATAGTGCAGTATAGTATACTATAATACAATATAATATATATAATATAATATAATATAATATATATAATATAATATAATATAATATAATGCAGCGTAGTATAATATAGTATAGTCTACTACACTCTATAGTATAGTGTTATATAATATAATACAGTGTAGAAAGCATAATGTTGTTTCATGTAGTATAGTATAGCATAATACAGTGTAGTATAGTTTAGTGTAGTATACTATATTATACTATAGGAGATCAAGATTCCGTCGTTACAACCATCTTTATTTTCCATATCATGGTTCTGTTAGAGAGCAGGAACAATATGAAAGTTACCTGTTAGATCTAATCAGTGTATCTTTGTGTAATAAAACCACATGTGTGATGCACACATCCACCAACACACTGTCCAAACCTGTAAACGAGGCTGAGGACGGTGTAGAGCAACACGAACAGGGTGAACTCTCGGTACAGCAGCTTGTAGATGCTTCCTCTCCAGCGCAGCAGCAGCCGGTGGAAGCTGAAGAAGGTGGCGTTGGCGACTTTACTGGAGTAAGTGACGGTCATCCTGAAACTGTCCGACCTGGAGGAGTCCAACAAGTGTCACGAGTCTAATTTCTCCTGGATAATTACCACTATTACAGCATTATGAATCTAAATGATCTTTGCTGTTATCTTTTATGTAATGTACTCACAGTAAAGCGTCTCTGTTTTGCCCTCAGCTCTGCTTTCCATCAGGCTTCTGCTCTCCTGACAGCTGAATGCCAGCCTCTCTCTCTCTCTCCCCCTGCCTCTCTCTCTCTGATGCTCTCTCGCCCACCATGATGCTGTCCAGTTGCCCAGTAATGCTATCGATGAGCCGCAGAGCTAAATGTAGTCATGTTTCAGCTGTTTGTGTGTGTGTGTGTGTGTGTGTGTGTGTGTGTTAGCATAGCTAGCGGTGGAGGTAAACATGTAAAAACAGAAACACTGTCAGCCACAACATGATGTCATCGCAGTAAATAGCTGCAACCAATCAGAGAGAGGCACAGTGGTTTTATTTAGGTTGAACTTTTTATTATTTGCAAAACAGAATCAGTAAAAACATGAACTAAAAAGGACACATTTTATATTTCTAGAGATATTTTTTCCATTCATTTGAACTAGGCTGAAGTTTGGTTTAGCAGCATCTAGTGGCCACAGTATCAGTTCTTAGTCAGAGTAATTTATTTAATTTATAATAATAACAAAGGGATTATAAGTGTAACTAATAGTCAGCAGCATTATCAATAAATCACTGATTAATCATTACTGTGACTGAGGTAAAACCGACATTTTTGCACTTACTGATGGGTTTTTTTTGTATTCTGTTTTTAGTCTGGCTTTGTGAGTGCTTGTCGGAGGTCATTAACTGCCACATAAGTCTTTGTCATGGTGCCCATTGCTAGCTAAACACTGGTTCAGTCATGTATTGTACTTATATCTTATTGGTTTTCAATTAAACGCTGCTTTTATTCTCATGTTTTCTAATTTCTGAGCAATATCATGGCACAACAATTTCCTTTGGGATGAATACAGTTATATCTTATGTTATGCTATGACATGCTATACTATGTTATGCTATGTTATGTTATGCTATCTTATGCTATGCTATGCTATGTTATGTTATGCTATGCTATGCTGTGCTATGTTATGCTATGTCATGTTATGCTATGTTATGCTATGCTATGTATATGTTGTGTTATTCTATGCTATGTTATGTTATGCTACATTATGTCATGTTATGCTATGTTATGCTATGCTATGTTATGCTGTGTTATGTTATGTTATGTTATGGTTTGTTGTGCTATATTATGTTATGCTATGTTATGCTATGCTATGCTATGCTATGTTAAGTTATGTTATGTTATGCTGTGCTATGTTATTTTATGTTGTGTTATGTTATACTATGCTATGCTATGTTATGATATGTTATGCTATACTATGTAATGTTATGCTATGTTATGCCATGCTTTGTTATGTTATCTTATGTTATCTTATGTGATGGTATGTTAAGCTATGCTATGTGAAGCTATGCTATGTTATGTCATGTTATGTTATGCTATGTTATGTTATGCTATGTTATGCTGTGCTATGCTTTCGATGTTATTTTATGCTATGTTATGCTTTGGTATACTTTGTTATGTTATGCTGTGTTAAAAACTGGCAAAAGGTTCCACCTGGCAGCATGACCAAATACTGTAGCTAATCTACAGTTTACTTTTCTGACATGTCCTTTGTTTTCAGTCTTATCATTAAATATATTTTTTAATTAATTCAATATTATCAGCAATTAATCATTAACATCTCTATAATAATACAAATAATAACAATAATAATAACAACAAATAATAATAATAATCATTATCATCACCTAAAAACATTTTCCTTTTAAAATGCAGCCATGATGGCTGCTGATACTTTAGTCTAACAGATATGAAGCAGAGTGAGACTCTTCGCTTTGTTCTCCTCTCTGTGTTTTGCACACTGCTCCAGGAAATGACGCAGAGTGATGGCTCCTGATCGTCTCTGACAGAGGACCCCGGAAGACCCTCTCCTCCTCACCGGGCTGATGCAGCTGCTCTGGGTTCAGCCTGCTCTCCTTTCCCGGCTTCCTCCGCGTGTCTCCGGCTGCTCTGCGGTCAGTCTGCTCCCTTATAGCGGCTCATTCCGACCCCTGCTGCCGCTGCTCCGCCCCGGACGGAGGGTTTCGCGGGAAAAATCAAGCCTAGACGCCCAGAAGCAGCAGCAGAAACTCGGGTAAGAAGGAAAAGTTTCGTTTTTATTGATTTATGCGTTTTTCATCAGTCCGTGCTTCCTGCTGTGTTTAAGGCACCGACCGGTAGCTGCTAGCGGCGGCTAACTGCTGCTGCGTTAGATGCACTGGACGCGTTAGCATCATCCCAAAGCTAACGGTGTCAAACTAAATGAACCGGACACGTTTTAAACCACAGCGGCTCGTTTAAAGCAGCGACACGTTCCCTGAAGCTGCTTTCATAACGTCTGAACACTCTTTTAACTATACAGACAAACGATATTCACTCCACTGAACGATAAAAACACGTTTTACACGAATTTGTGGGGTTTTTTTGTTTGTTTGTTTTTTTTGGCACAGGTGTCCACAGCCGCCATGTTTGTTTTGATTAAGATGCAGCAGGTTCAGCTCAGGGAGGTGAGGGGAGGTCAGTTATTGACCATCTCAGAATGTCTTGAAACTTGGTAGGAATTATTTTTGGCATCTGAAACTGACATCTGCCTATTTTAAAGCTGAAACTCCAACATTTTAATCATTTTTCACCCGATGGAAATTATCATTAAATCATTAACAGGTTGGAAATTGAACCAGATGCCACTTTTAAACGTCCATATCTGTAGAAGTATACGTCCTGGAGTCTTCACATGTTCAGGAGACGTTCAAAAGTTTGTGGTGAATGGGGAGAAAGCAGCAAATTCTGGAAATCAGAGCTCCAAATACCAAATCCAAACAGAAAGGGGACGTAAAATTAACGCTAATAGCTACAGAATTAGCAAATTCGCTAATATATGCCAGTAAATACAGTGAATCACAACACATCTGTTGTTTAATGCTCCTAAAAAGTTTTTAAAAGCCTCCTGCTGATTGAAATCTATGTAAATTTTTATTTAAAGTAAATTTACTGCATAACATTCTCAGCTCTTAGCATGTTAACATTAGCCTGCTAGCATGTAGTGTACATTGGGGGCTCAGAGCAGCCATTAATTCAATTACTTGGAGATGAAAACTGCAAAACTATTAAATAAACACATATAATATTGTTTTGAATATATTTCCTTTATCCTAAAACGCTATTTTAGGTACCACTTAAAGAATAGTTCACCTAATGAGCGGCAAAAACAAGTTTTTAACAACATTAATGTCCCCAAGTCCTGCTGTTGGGTCATTTCATGTCAACCCAGCGAGATTAGGGGACGTCAGTTATTGACCGTCTCAGGATCTGTTGAAACTTCATAGGAATGATCTTTGGCATCTAAAACTGACTTCTGCCCAATTTAAAGATGAAATTCCAACATTTTCATCATTTTTCACCCAATGGAAATCCTCAATAAATATCTCTCAAGTTGGAAATCGAACCAGATGCCACTTCCAGACGTCCATATCTCTTGAAGTAAACGTCCTAGAGTCTTCAGATGTTTAGGAGATGTTCAGAAGTTTGTGGTGGATGGAGAGAACGCAGCAGATTGTGGAATCAAGACTCAGTCTTTTGCTTAAGACCTCTCAGTTTCAGGATTTGTTCAAA
The DNA here is from genome assembly GCA_024666655.1 of Dascyllus trimaculatus. Taxonomy (NCBI): domain Eukaryota; kingdom Metazoa; phylum Chordata; class Actinopteri; family Pomacentridae; genus Dascyllus; species Dascyllus trimaculatus. Next base: position 2,105,356 of record CM045465.1, on the reverse strand, counting down.
AAATGCAAATAAAGTGCTACTTGCTAGCAAGCTAACGTTAGCATGCTGAAAGTTAAGAATGTTATGCAGTAAATTTACTTTAAATAAAAATGTGCACAGATTTTAATCAGCGGGAGGCTTTTTAAGACTTTCTAAGAGCATTAAATGTCAAATGCGTTGTGATTCACACTGTTTATTGGCATATATTAGCGATTTTGCTAATTCTGTAGCTATTAGGTTAACTTTACGTCCCCTTTCTGTTTGGATCTGGTATTTAAAGGTTCCATATTATGCCTCTTTTGAAAGTTTTGGCTGGATGAGTTGTGATTTTATTCAGTTTATAGGTGGAAACTGAATAAAACTCTTACTAGCTTGTGTAGCTAGGAGGCTAACTGGTTGTTGTGGGGCCTGAGTAATGGCCGTAGTAGGTGTTTTCAAGGCACACAAAATACAATAAAACAGATTCAACCATGTGGGGCTTTTTTATGTTTGTAAAGAAATAATAAAACTGTGGATTATACCATATTTTACATGTTTTGTTTTGTTTGACAGTTCAAAAATATTTACTCTGATGTATCATATTTTGACCTTGTGTTCTCTCTCTCTCTCTCTCTGTTCTGCACATGCTCAGTAGAGTCATGCCGTCCAACGTGGAGATCAAAGCTAAAGTCAGCGACCCGGTGGAGTTCGCCAAGAAGGCCGCCGAGCTCAGCCAATCGGAGGGCACGATCATCAGGCAGCACGACACCTTCTTCAACTGCAGCCGAGGACGACTGAAGCTACGAGACTTGATGGTACAAGTTATGACTCGTTTAGAGCAACGCTGGACGGTTATCAAGTCGTTTCTTACGTTTCTTGTGTCGCTCTGGTTTTGAACTGGTGCTCCTAAGAGCTTCAGTCTCTTCCTGTGATCCAAACTGACTCCAGGATGTTTAGATCAGAACTCTGGGCTCAGACTTTTGTTCTTCTGGTGCACGATAAAGTTCTTTAACCTGTGTTTGGTCACCTGCTGTATATATGTGTGTGATTGAACTGTGAAGGTCCTAAACCCAGAGTCTGAACTGTGACTCCCCCTGGTGGCTGATGGGAGAAAAACATGAGTGGTGGCAACGAGTAGAGGCCAAACGATCAGTGAAATATTTGATTGATTAGCAGGTTAGAGACTAAACTAGTTAACAAAAAACTCATATTTAAATGTAAGGATTAAATAAAGACATTAAAAACTCTATAGAGGATATAAACAAGGAAATGAACTGAATGAATACGTCTTGTTCTGAGGTATAAAACTGACTCGATTGATTGATTGATTGATTGATTGATTGCTAGAACGGGTCGGGTCAGCTGATCTTCTACGAGCGTCCGGACACCGATGGACCCAAACTGTCTCGCTACTCCATCAGTCTGACCAGCGACCCGCCGAGCCTCCAGGTGAGACTCCGTCCTCCGATGCAGCAGCAGCAGCAGTGATCAATAATCATTAATTACCAATAGTGATCAATATCCACTGTGTGTGCAGGCGGTGCTGTCGGACGCTCTGGGGATCAGAGGGGAGGTGGTGAAGGAGCGGCGGCTGTTCCTGATTGGTCAGACCAGAGTTCACCTGGACAAGGTGGAAGGACTGGGACACTACATGGAGCTGGAGGTAAACACACACACACACACACACACACACACACACAGTAACACACACTCCGATTAAATACAACTGGTTTAACATGTTTTAACGTCTGCTGTTGCTTCTGTTCGTACTAATAGAGCAGTGGTAGTTTAATGACGTATAATTCTGACGTATTAAAGTCGATGTAATGAATTAAAATCAGTCTTAATGAGTTTATTTAGTTAATTAAAAAGCTCCAGCTGCAGGGTTTAGTTGTATAACTGCTGCTTTTAAATGAGTTTTTCTTTTCGTGAAGGACTTCGTTGAATTATTAAGAAAAGTGCTGCTTGATTTGAGTTTATTCCTGGGGATGCACGATGATGCCAGTTTCAACTGATACCAATAATTGATAATTTTATACTTCTAGCAGCTGATAACTGATGATGTCAACCAATATTTCTTTACTTAATTACCTATAATTTGAGTACAAATCCCCTTCCTACTATAATTATGACCCATACAAAGAAATAGAACCATTGAGTAGAGCATAAACTGCCAGTGAAATGAAGGACTGGTCCGAATAGCAACACCTGTGCTCCGGATCCAGTAGTCACCGAATATTTGGTTCGTGGCGCGGTATCGGTTGTGGGGGCAGGCGGGAGCAGGGGGTGACACCGGAGTTGGCAGGTCCACGTACTACAACCACGGCGGCGTTCTAGAGCCCCAGCGGCGCTCTGTAACGCTTGGCAATGCTCAGTGACGCTCAGTGATGCTTGTCAGTGCTCGGTGACACTCGGCAGCGCTCGGTGATGATCCATGTACTACAACCACGGCGACGCTCGGTGATGCTCGGTGATGCTTGGCAGCGCTCAGCGACGCTCGGCAGCACTCGGTGATGGTCCACGTACTAAAAACTTGGCGGCGTTCTAGAGCCCCAGCGGTGCTCGGTAACGCTTGGCAATGCTCAGTGACGCTCGATGATGCTCGTCAGCGCTCGGTGACGCTCACCAATGCTCGGTGACGCTCGGCAGCACACGGTGATGCTCGGCAGCGCTCGGTGATGGTCCACGTACTACAACCACGCGGCGTTCTAGAGCCCCAGCGGCACTCGGTAATGCTTGGAAATGCTCAGTGACGCTCAGTGATGCTCGTCAGTGCTCTGTGACACTCGGCAGCGCTCGGTGATGGTCCATGTACTACAACCACGGCGGCGCTCGGCGGCGCTCGGTGATGCTCGGCAGCGCTCAGCGACGCTCAGCAGCGCTCAGTGATGGTCCACGTACTAAAAACTTGGCGGCGTTCTAGAGCCCCAGCGGTGCTCGGTAACGCTTGGCAATGCTCAGTGACGCTCGATGACAGCGCGCTCGACTATTAGAATATCAAAATTATTATCCGAGTACCACCACAACCAACAAATATTCAGATATCCCAATATTCTGGACCAGCACTAGTCAAATGTCTTCTTCTGACTCGGTAAACAAAGTCCACTCTGGTCAGTGCCACCATGCTGCTTGTTTTCTCTGCACACGCAGTCTGATGACATCACACACATGCGACAGTACCGTCAGGGAGGGGAGGGGTTGAGGAGCCAGACATGAGCACAAACCACAACACACAGACCAACGGAGAAAACTAAGATTCACAGTCTTTATTATTATCGGCTCATTTTATCGGAATGACGTCATAATTACCAATATTATAATTATCAGACGCCGTATTATCGTACATCCTGGTTTATTCTTATGTGTTGATGGACTTTGTTAAGTGAATAATGGTATTTCACTGTCAGATGTGAGAGTTTGTTGCTTCTCTTAGTTTCATTTGACTGTAAACTTTAATATTTATAAGTTTTAGACTTTAAAAACCCACTGAAGGACTCCAGGCTGCTGTTTTGGTTATTATTAAAGTTTTATTGGCCAAAGATGACGATTAGCAGCAGAGACGGATGATCTGGAAGACATGTTGACGGATGTAGAGTGAATTTAGACATTTATCAGGTCATTTTTAATTATTTTTCTGTCATTTTGGATGAAACTTTCAGATATGTTGAACAAATTCTGAGTGCTGTACAGTAACCGAGTCATGTTTTACATTTTTTTTGTCATTTTGATGAATTTTTGAGTCCCTTTGTTTGTTTCCTTTGAACATTTTAGACAAATTTCGCCCACAGTGGACAAATTCAGACTAATATTGGACAGTTATCGAGTCGTCTTGTGCTTTCTCACATTTTTGGATGAGTTTTGAGTCATTTTGATGTTTATTTTAAGCATTTAAGACAAATTATGTCTTATTTGGGACATTTTGAGTGACGTCGGACCATTTTCGAGCAATTTTGGACGTTTTTTGACATTTTGGGTGAAATTTTAAGACATTGTGGACAAATTTTGAGTAATACTGGACAGTTGTCAGTAGGGATGGTACCTCACGATACGATACTATGGGGCCTTTTTGGCTTTGGTTTTAGATGTTTGGATTTCTTACGACCGTTGTGGACAAATTTTAAACAATACTGGACAATTATCAAGTTAATTTTTACATTTTTTGCGCCATTTTCATGAGTTTTTAGGCATCGTAGGTGATTTTTAATCAACTTTAATGTTCTTTTTAAAGATTTAAGACAAACTATGACTCGTTTAGGACGTTTAAAGCAGCCTTGGACATTCGTTGCGTCATTTTAGATGAAATTCTGGGATATTTTGGACAGTTTAGGCCCTTTGTGGACACATTTAAGTGATACTGGACGGCTATCAAGTCCTCGTATTTCACTGTTATTTATTAATGTTTAATTTATCAGAATAAAGTTTAGCTGCAGGTTTGTATTCAGTGTCAGAGGAGAACATGAGGTTACAGCTGATAAAGGACGACCTGTTTATTTTAATGGCGGCCGGTTCAGCCTGAGGTCTGATGGTTCAGAGCAGCAGCAGGTAAACAAGCGACTCACATGGTGCAGCTGATCCAGGTGTGCTGGTCCAACCGTCCGACTGCTTCCTGTTTGTTCAGGTGGTGATGGAGCCGGAGCAGACGCTGGAGGACGGGCAGCAGGTGGGTGTGATCTGATTGGCTGTTCACCTGCAGCCTCCACCTGCACAAACAACAAACAACAAACAACAAACACAGCAACCCTCTGAGCTCTGAGCAGCTCCTGGATTGTTTTAACCCACTGTGGATCATTTTAACCCACTGTTAGATCGTTTTAACCCACTGTGGATCATTTTAACCCACTGTTAGATCGTTTTAACCCACTGTGGATCATTTTAACCCACTGTTAGATCGTTTTAACCCACTGTTAGATCATTTTAACCCAGTGTTAGATCGTTTTAACCCACTGTTAGATCGTTTTAACCCAGTGTTAGATCATTTTAACCCAGTGTTAGATCGTTTTAACCCACTGTGGATCATTTTAACCCACTGATCATTTTAACCCACTGTTGGATCGTTTTAACCCACTGATCATTTTAACCCAGTGTTAGGTTGTTTTAACCCACTTTTGGATTGTTTTAACCCACTCTTGTATAATTTTAACCCGCTGTGGATCGTTTTAACCCACTGTGGATTGTTTTAACCCACTGTTGGATCATTTTAACCCACTGTGGATCGTTTTAACCCACTGTGGATTGTTTTAACCCACTGTTGGACCATTTTAAACCGCTGTGGATCATTTTAACCGCTGTGGATCATTTTAACCCATTATTGGATCATTTTAACCAACTGTGGATCATTTTAAGCCACTGTAAGATCGTTTTAACCCACTGTTGGATCATTTTAACCCACTATTAGATCATTTTAACCCACTGTGGATTGTTTTAACCCACTGTTGGATCATTTTAACCCACTGTGGATCATTTTAGCCCACTGTTGGACCATTTTAACCTGCTGTGGATCATTTTAACCCATTATTGGATCATTTTAAGCCACTGTAAGATCGTTTTAACCCACTGGTGGATCGTTTTAACCCACTATGGATTGTTTTAACCCACTGTTGGATCATTTTAACCCACTGTGGATCGTTTTAACCCACTGTGGATTGTTTTAACCCACTGTTGGACCATTTTAACCCGCTGTGGATCATTTTAACCCACTATTAGATCATTTTAACCCACTGTGGATCGTTTTAACCCACTGTGGATTGTTTTAACCCACTGTTGGATCATTTTAACCCACTATTAGATCATTTTAACCCACTGTGGATCGTTTTAACCCACTGTGGATTGTTTTAACCCACTGTTGGATCATTTTAACCCACTGTGGATCATTTTAGCCCACTGTTGGACCATTTTAACCTGCTGTGGATCATTTTAACCCATTATTGGATCATTTTAATCCACTGTAAGATCGTTTTAACCCACTGTTGGATCATTTTAACCCACTATTAGATAATTTTAACCCACTGTGGATTGTAATGTTGGACGATTTTTGAGCCATTTCTGAAATTCTTTGTCTTATTTTGAAAGGTTTTTTCCGTCTTCCTGGGAGGTTTTTTTGTCTTATTGTGGAATATTTTTGAGACGTCGTTGCATTTGCAGTAATATCAGACGATTTTGGAGCAACTTTTGACGTTTTTTTCTGTCATTTCAGACAAACTTTGAGTCTTTTTTAAACATCTTTTTGTCATTTTGAGACGGTGATATCAGACGACTGATTCTGGAAAATAAACGATCAAAGAAATTCATTTTTTGTCTTTATGTTTTTTTATTAAACAGTGATAAATGGTCCACAGTGAAGAGAAATGTGACCCGGAGCGTAAAACGAGCTCAGAGGGTTAAAAGATCAGAACGCTCTTTTACACTGTTGATAAAACGTGTCGGTGGATATTTAAATAATCATTAATATAATAATAATAATAATAATGATCTATATTTATTCTCGTTTTAATGTGTCTGTTTCTCCTCAGGTGGCCGAAGGTTTGATGCAGCAGCTCGGAGTCTCCCAGGAGAGTCTGGTGACCGGAGCTTACATGGATCTGCTGCTGAAGGGACACAAGGAGACGTAAAACAAACGCACCCAGAGCCGGCAGTAATCAGATTACTGCAGCCGGCTGAACGCCATGAGGCGTTCCTCATAGTAATCCTGTAGCTCCACTGTAATCAGATTACGGTCTGATCCGTTTCATGTCTCTGAAGTGTTTTTTTCTAAATAAAGGAACTCAAAGTTTCTGGTTTCTGTGTTTGGATTCATGAGGAGCTCTGACTGGGTTTGTTTGTTTGTTTGTTTGTTTGTTTTGGGTTTTACTGTTAAAATTTCACCAACCGAACCTCAGAGCTGTTAGATCATTATAACCCAGTGTTGGATCATTTTAAGCCACTGTGGATCGTTTTAACCCACTGTTAAATCATTTTAACCCACTGTGGATTGTTTTAACCCACTGTTGGATCATTTTAACCCACTGTTGGATCATTTTAACCCAGTATTGGATCATTTTAAGGCACTGTGGATCGTTTAACCCACTGTTGGATCGTTTTAACCCACTGTGGATCATTTTAATCCCCTGTAGGATCATTTTAACCCACTGTTCAATCGCTTTAACCCACTGTGGATCATTTTAACCCAGTATTGGATCATTTTAACCCACTGTGGATCATTTGAATTCCCTGTAAGATCATTTTAACTCACTGTGGATCATTTTAACCCACTGTTAGATCATTTTAACCCACTGTTCAATCGCTTTAACCCACTGTTAGATCATTTTAACCAACTGTGGATCAGTGTAACCCACTGTTTGATTGTTTTAACCCACCGTTTGATCGTTTGAACCCACTGTAGGATTGTTTTAATCCACTGTTGGATCGTTTTGTCCCCAGTGGATCATTTTAACCTACTGTGGATCGCTTTAACCCACTGTGGATCATTTTAACACACTGTTGGATCATTTTAACCCACTGTTTGATCATTTTAACCCACTGTGGATCATTTTAACCCACTGTTCGATCATTTTAACCCACTTTTGGATCGTTTTAACCCACTGTAGGATCGTTTTAATCCACTGTCGGATCGTTTTAACCCACTGTGGATCATTTTAACCCACTGTCATATCATTTTAACCCACTGTGGATCGCTTTAACCCACTGTGGATCATTTTAACCCACTGTTGGATCATTTTAACCCACTGTTTGATCATTTTAACCCACTGTGGATCATTTTAACCCACTGTTCGATCATTTTAACCCACTTTTGGATCGTTTTAACCCGCTGTGGATCATTTTAATCCACTGTGCATCGTTTTAACCCACTGTGGATCGTTTTAACCCACTTTTAGATCATTTTAACCAGTTTTTTGAGTAATTCCAGACATTTTTTGTCTTGTTTTGGATTCTTTTTGTTGTTTTGGACACATTTGAAGTAATATTGGCCATTTCTTTTAGTAATTTCTGACATTGATTATGTATTTTAACCACACTGAGTCTTTTCTCAACAAGTTTTATGTTCTTTTGAATGATTCTGATTCATTTTGGACACATTCTGAGTAATTTTGGATAATTTTTAAGTCATTTTGAACATCTTTTTGTTGCTTGTTGCAAGGTTTAATCATTTTTCTTGTCATTCTGGATGCATTTTAAGTAATATTGGACGATTAATTAATAATATTAGATGCAGCTGAATCACTGATAACTTCACATTTGCTCTGAGGAACAAGGACTCTTTAGTTTTTTACATTTTCCGCTTGAAGTGAATTTTAAAATGACATGTTGAGTAAAATGATTTTCTCCTCAGGTTTGGTTAGTTTTCCTGATTTAACTGAACATTACAGATGATAGGTTCAAGGACTGTTGGAAAGTTTAAAACCTGGCATTTTTTTCTGTTTTTGCAGCTCCTCGTCTTGATCAATCGTCTGATTTTAGTGAATTTTTAAACATTTATTTCACGTCTATAGGAGGGTTTTTCAGTTCAAAGGGAGAATAAACTGAGCCTTTATAATGGTCCTATGTTTCCTGTGTCTGGGGAAATAACGGAGCTGCTGCTCGGCTGGGAAACACCTGAACGCACCTCAGACTCCTGCTGACGGCTTCCTGATCGCCCGCCGATGTATGGTTGCCATGGAAACTAGACACTGGGTCGGCACAGAGCCTGAAATTAAAATGTAAATCCCAAAACGCAGATCTCCAACTTTTATTATTGTTTACCCGTCAGCGCTGGAAGAACAGGTGGAGGTTTAATCATCTCAACCTACAGGATGGAGCTCAGCTGGTGGAGGTCTGGACGTGGTTCTGGGGTCAGATCAGCTGATGGAGGTCTGGATGTGGTTCCTGGGGTCGGATCAGCTGATGGAGGTCTGGATGTGGTTCCTGGGGTCAGATCAGCTGATGGAGGTCTGGATGTGGTTCTGGGGTCAGATCAGCTGGTGGAGGTCTGGATGTGGTTCTGGGGTCAGACCAGCTGATGGAGGTCTGGATGTGGTTCTGGGGTCAGATCAGCTGATGGAGGTCTGGATGTGGTTTCTGGGGTCAGATCAGCTGATGGAGGTCTGGATGTGGTTCCTGGGGTCAGATCAGCTGGTGGAGGTCTGGACGTGGGTTTGATTCCTGTAACTGAGTTTGGACATTTATAGTTTAACCTCCAGGATCAGCTGCTTCCGTCCAACAGAGGGCGCTGCAGCTCTGCAACACTCACTGTAAAGGACTTCCTTCACTTCTTCTGCATCTGGAACATGTTTATGATTTAACATGTTCTATTTGTTTACATGTTTAGAGACACAAACATACAGACTGAGACACAGCTGAGTGGTTTCTGTCTCTTTGTTGTTGTTTTGCGTCTCTTTGTTGTTGTTTTGTGTCTCTTTGTGGTTGTTTTATGTCTCTTTGTTGTTGTTTTGAGTCTCTTTGTGGTTGTTTTGTGTCTCTTTGTGGTTGTTTTGTGTCTCTTTGTGGTTGTTTTGTGTCTCTTTGTTGTTGTTTTGTGTCTCTTTGTGGTTGTTTTGTGTCTCTTTGTTGTTGTTTTGTGTCTCTTTGTTGTTGTTTTGTGTCTCTTTGTGTTGTTTTGTGTCTCTTTGTTGTTGTTTTGTGTCTCTTTGTTGTTGTTTTGTGTCTCTTTGTGGTTGTTTTGTGTCTCTTTGTTGTTGTTTTGTGTCTCTTTGTTGTTGCTTTGTGTCTCTTTGTGGTTGTTTTGTGTCTCTTTGTGGTTGTTTTGAGTCTCTTTGTTGTTGTTTTGAGTCTCTTTGTTGTTGTTTTGAGTCTCTTTGTTGTTGTTTTGTGTCTCTTTGAGGTTGTTTTGTGTCTCTTTGAGGTTGTTTTGTGTCTCTTTGTGGTTGTTTTGTGTCTCTTTGTTGTTGTTTTGTGTCTCTTTGTTGTTGTTTTGTGTCTCTTTGTTGTTGTTTTGTGTCTCTGTTGTTGTTTTGTTTCTCTTTGAGGTTGTTTTGTGTCTCTTTGTTGTTGTTTTGTGTCTCTGTGTGGTTGTTTTGAGTCTCTTTGAAGTTGTTTTGAGTCTCTTTGAAGTTGTTTTGTGTCTCTTTGTGGTTGTTTTGTGTCTTTGTCATTGTTTTTTATGTTTCTTTGTGGCAATTTTGCATCTCCTGTTTTTTGTTTGTGTCTCTGTGTTTTTTTTTTTATCACTTTGTAGTCATCGTTTGTCTCTTTATGATCATTTTTTGTGTCTCTTGTTGTTTTGAACTCGGCTCTGTTGCCTTACAACAGGCGGTACAGTGTCTTCAGACGGAGCCATGCAGAGACTCATCCTCTAAACCATAGGTGTCAAACTCTGGCCCGCGGGCCAAATTTGGCCCGCAGTGTAATTATGTTTGGCCCGCGATGTAATGCCAGATGACTACTAGAGCTGGCCCGCCAGTATTATACAGCGCATTTACCGCTAATTCTACAAAACCCAGAATGCTCTGCTCTGTTTTGGCGCGTCAATCAGGACAGGACCCATAAACACCCACTCCTCTGTTGACAGTAGTCATAGCAGCCGCACGCTACTTACTGACCCAACCACCCCCACCCCCCCGCCGCCGCCTGGCTGAGCATCTGCACCAGCAGCACGCCAGGACGCTGCTACTGTACCACCACCAGCAGGACATATCCGCGCTAACACCGTCGGACTCCGACGAATATTTCCCCTTCGCCCTCGCCGCCACCCCCGGCCCCGGCGGCCACACGACCCAAATATTCGGATATTTGTCAGTAACTGGACCAGAATATCCGGAGCTCACCTATTGCTATTGAGACCAGCCCCGTCTAGTATGTGGAGCCAACGTGGCGATAACCACGGAAAACAACATTAGACGACACTATGAAACACCACGACAAGTACAAGGACCTGGACATGAGTCAAAGGCACATGAAAGTAGAGGAGATGAAAATAAGTTTGGTTTCACAACAGACTATGTTCAAAAAAGCCATATCACAAAGTGAGGCTGCTGTAAAGGCTAGTTCTATTGATATATATGTGTGTGTGTACACAGACACACACACACACACACACACACACACACACACACACATATATATATATATATATATATCTCAATGTTGGCCCGCGACTTTGTCCAGGTTTTCAAATTTGGCCCACTGTGTATTTGAGTTTGACACCCCTGCTCTAAACCCACAGACTCTGGTTTCTTCCACTCCTCAGACTTTTGCCAGCATCACACACACCTTCAGACGCCTCTTGTTTGTTTGCTTCTTTGTTTGCCAGACGTCGGCGGCTGACGTCGTTCAGATCTCCGTGCGATTGATCAGGAACCAGAGTGTCGTCTGTCGGGTCCCGGCTGGAATCTATCGCCCGGCCCGACTCGACGAACGTCTTATTTGGCAAAAACATGCTGCGGCCTGAACCCAGCATAAGCTGCAGAGGATTCTCAGCTCCCTCCGCCACCATATGTGGCTGCATCACCGACCAGTTGTCTCATTGAAAACCTCCGAGCTCCATCTGTTCTCGCCGCTCCATTCAGGAACAAACCCGCTTCAGTTCTTCTGTCGTTCCTCCTCCAGTTTATAGAAGAGGGACGCTGCAGATTACAGGTTTATCTGCTGCCGGTTCATCTGATGCGTCATCCGTCAACAGTGATCGCCGCCTGAGTAACTGTTTGTTTTACAGATGCAGCGACGGTTCAAACAAATACAGCAGCGGCGACAGACTGAAGCCTTCGGAAACCTGGAGTCGCTCAAGAGAAACGACAACTAGCCGAGCTGACCCATCAGGTTTAATTGATGACATTAGAGGGTTGTTTACATCATCAGATTAAAGGTTCCTCTTAAGTTCTCATCCGGTTTAAAACGTCCTATCCAGCAGCGAAGGCCCGGAGATCATGATCTTTCCCGTCGCACCACCATCGGGGCTAATTTGCCAACTTTATTGAGGTAAAGTCCTGGACGATGGCTAACTCGGTTCTCTCTGAAGACCACAAAGGCTCGTACCGACACCTCTAAAGCTCAGTGGTGAACAGGATGAACTCTGAAGCTGCCCTGATTGGTCCAAATCGAGTGGTTTCCTCTTTGTCCGTCATAGAATCCCTTCCCCTACCAAGCTGTTCACTGGATGGATCAGCAGGAAGTTCTGCACCGACTTTGGTTTCACAGGTGATGAGTTCCACTTTCTGAGGTTTAGCGTTCTCCCCTAGCGCCACCGTGAGGTCGACTCCAGGAACTACTTTCATTTTCAATCAAGCTGACGTCAGAAGCAGCCACGGTCTCGCTTTGTTCGTTCAAACACCCCGAAGTACTCCGAGTGTTTTTATTTGAAAAATGACTGAAACTGTTGTTGGTTTTACGTGAAATACTTTGACGGTGATTGGATTGATTGTAGTGAAATTAGATATTCGAGGTTCCCAGAGGATAAACTTGTTGCTTTAGTAAGGCTCTTACTCGTCTTCAGTGAAACGTCTCAACACGTCTTCGTCTTCAGATGTCTCATTTTATTTGGGTTAAAGTGAGAATACCTCAAAATGTAAGCAGGAAGCAGGAAACCCCCAACTATGGACGGTTTGTTGAAAATGTTTTAATAGTTTTGCATAAAAAAACAACTGAGAGATCATGTGTGGACGATCAGTTGATAAAAAAATGTGTTAGATTGAAGTGAAATATCAGTTTGAAGCTTAGCTGAAGGTAATTTTCCTGAACGAACCAGACGTCTCACATAGTTCGTTAAACTTTCTGATGATCCATTAATTACCTCCGTCAAGGAGGTTATGTGATGGCCGGCGTTGGTTTGTTTGTTTGTTTGTTTGTTTGTTTGTTTGTGTTCAAAATAACTCTAAAACTCATGGACGGATTTGGATGAAATGTTCAGGAAATGTGTGAAATGGGACAAAGAACACATGATAAAACTTTGGGACTGATCCAGATCACCATCTGGATCCAGGATGTTTTTAATCTAAGTGTAACCAGGTGGACAATTAAATGTGGTTTACTCTAAAAGCCACCAGAGGGCACTCTTGTTTTTGGGGTAACCCCCTCTGACCACATGACATTTTGGGTCTCCACGCGACAGACAGCGACAGTGACGGAGTTCTCTTTCCTTCCTGAGCGACATACCCACGGTTGGGCCGGCATTATTATCTCCGGTTGTCTAAGAAGCTGGGAGGCTGTTAGGAGCTGCCGCGCTAGAGGCCGCGCCTGTTCATTAGGTCGGATGGGGTGAAGGCCGCATTGTTGGTAGGACATTTGAACTGTATGTAATTACATTTGTATCTGTAACGTTCCATACAAAATATTTGAATTGGGAGATTGTGTTGGGGGTGGACTGAAGCTGCTTGGTGGAGGTATGAGCTCTCTGAGGGCTTTTCTGGTTTAACTTTTGTGACAGACTTTAAGAACAGTGTAAATGTGCTTACTGTTGTTTTTTTCTACGTGTCTCATTAAAAAATCCCCAAAGAACAAACTGCTTTTATTAGATACGCACATGTTAAACAGTTTTCTTAACCAACAGTCTGCAGCGTAATTAATCACTAATCAATTAATTATTATAATCAATACTAAACACTGGACTGGAACCCATTAAGCGTCACAGAAGTCTCTGTCATGGTGGCCTGTTGCTAGGTAGACAAACAGCGTCCTCTTAATACAGCCAATGAGCTGCAGCCTTCAATCTCATCAACACTAACCGGCTCCACCTGGTGGTGCAACAAAGCACTGCAGCTGATCTACGACAGGTTTTCTGTCATGCATGTCCTCGGCGTCGTCAGTTCATACGTGTCCCAATCGGTAACCGTGAGTTTCCAGAGGATCTCTGCAGGAGCAAACCTCAGTTTTTGGGGTTTCCTGTGCAATTCTCCAGGGGCCAACCATACATTATATAAGCCCCATAGACGGTCTTATGTAAACGCTGCTCCACACCCACTCGGCTTCACCTTCCTCTCTCTTTCCCATCTGGCTCACTCGCATGCTGGAAGGCATTAAGCGTCACAGAGGTCTGTGTCATGGTGCCCCTTTGCAGACTAAACTTGGTCGTAAACACTAAGAAGCTCCACCTGGTGGAACAAGCAGGTACTACAGCTAATCTACAGCACATATTCTGACATGCACGTCCTTCATCTTCTACATTATCGGTTAATATATTAGCAGCAATTAACTGACTATCAACGCTAAAGTTAGCTTCAAAAGTCTAACCATAGTACACATAGTCAGTGCTGGTTTCCTGTGCAGTTTGGCAAAGGTAAAACCTTGTTTAGGGGTTTTTGTATGCGTTTTTATAGGTGCAGCTCATTATTTTGGGGGTTGTCTTTGCCTTTTTGTAGATGGAAGCCATTTTTTGGGGTTTTGATGCAGTTTTGTAGGTTGTCGGTGCATTTTTGTTGGGGTAACCTATTGTTTTTGGGGTTTCCTATGCAATTTTGCAGGGGCAGCCCCTTGTTTTTGAGGTTGTCTGTGCAGTTTTGTAGAACAGTCCGTTGTTTTTGGTGTTTTCCATTCATCTGTGCAGCGGAGCCTCTTCTTCAGGGGTTTCCTCTGTGTTTTTTACAGGTGCTGATCTTCACAGTTGCACAAAGTGAGCCTTGATATTTGAAGTACAGCCTTGCATCCTGTCCTGATGTTGACGGTGGTCGGCCTGAGTGACAGGTGAAAGGTAAAGAGCCACCGGGGGCGGGGTCAGCGGCCACGTGCGTTCTGATTGGTTGGAGAAAACACACTCGATCAGTGGATCAGTGAGTTGCAGCGTCTCCATCATGATGTCTTTCATGATGAGGATGATGGATGCTGAATCCTGAATCCTCGCTTTTTTTTGGCGACGGTATCGTTTCCATGGCGACGGGGCCGCTCCTCCACACCCACGCTGCTTTACCCCCCACCCCTCCCCCCTCCTCTCTCTCTCTCTCTCTCTCTCTCTCTCTCACTCGCTCACGGCGAGCGGGCGAGCGAGAGAGAGAGGTGTGTTTTCTAACCCACGCATTGGAGTGGGAGACAACGTGCACGCTCACACGTGCACACACACACACACACACACTCACTGGCATCCACTGAGTGTGTGTCATGCTAGCAGTGTGTGGGCTGAACCGACCAGCCTTCCACTCATCTCCCTCCCTCTCTCTCCCTCTTCTTCTTCTTCTTCTCCTCTTTTCGTCTCCAGATACTCTTCTTCTTTTTCCATCCTCCATCATCTGTTCCTCTTCCTCCTCCTCTTCCTCCTCTTCCTCCTCCTCTCCATCATTTTCTTTTCAGTTTATCATCATGGAGTCGCTGATCTTCTGGGTGAGTCTCTTTTCCTCTGCAGCTCTGTGTTCACTCTGTCTATATGTGTGTGTTTGTGGTGATGTTGTGTGTTTGTGCGTGTGTGTGTGTGTAGGTGTGTGTGTAGGTGTGTGTGTGTGTGTGTAGGTGTGTGTCGGTCACTTGCTGCCGCTCTGTAACTTTAAAAGTCGTGACTACGTTTTCTTTTTACTTTACCTTTTGATGCCTCCGATCGTCTCCGTCTGGTTTTATGATTCTCCTCCTTCTCCTTCCTCTTCACCTCCTCCTCTCTTCCTTTCGCTTCTTCTCCTTTCCTTTCGTTCTCCACCGACTCATTTTCCTCTCGTGTCCTTTTCTTTTCCTTCTCCTCTTCCCGTCCTTTCATTTCATTTCTGTCCTTACTCGTTTTCATTTCCTTCCCCTTCCTCTTGATATCCTTTGCATCTTGCAATCCTTCTCTGATTCTTTCCTTCTTTCCTTTCCTTATTTCTTTTCCTTTTCTCGCTTCCTTTCCTTCTTTCCTTTCCTTTCATTCTTTCCTTTAGGTCTTTCCTTCTCTCCTCCTTTCATGTCCTTTTCTCTTTTCCTTTCCTTATTCCCTTTCCTTGTTTCCTTTCCTCTCCTCTCTTCCTTTTCTTTCCTTCTCTCCTTTCGCTTCATTTTGTCTTTTCCTTTCCTTATTTCATCTTCTTATTTCCTTTCCTTTGCTTGTTCCCTTTCCTTGCTTCTTTTCCTTTCCTCTCTTCCTCTCCTTTCCTTTTTCCTTTCCTCATTTTTTGTCAGTCTTTCCTTCTGTCCTCCTTTCCTTTCCTCTCCTCCTTTCCTTTCCTTTCCTTTTCCAGTCTCTTTCATCTCACCACTTCTTTCCTTTCATTCCCTCTTCATTCGGCTCTTTCCCTCTTTATTTCTTCCCTTTTTCCTACCATCCTCCTCTCCTATCTTCTCTTTCATCCTCACATCTTTAACTCCGTCCTTCCTCCTCTCCTCCCATTCATCTCTTATTTAATCCTTCGTCTCCTCAGTTGCCCTCTCCCTCTCCTTCCTTCTCTCTTGTCTTATTTCCGGTTTCCTCCAGCATCACTTCACTGTGTGTTGTGTTATATATATATATATGTGTGTGTGTGTGTGTGTGAGTGTGTGTGTTATAAGTGTGTATTATGTGTGTTATATAAGCCGAGCAGCAGCAGCAGCAGTGTGTAGGCCGTAGTCTCAGACCGACTATCTGAAGATATGATCTGCCCCCCCTCCAAAAAAAAAAAAATCAAACACTTGAAACAGGAACAGGAAGTGCAGCTTCTTCTTCTTCTTCTTCTTCTTCTTCTTCTTCTTCTTCTTCTGTGGCTCCTGGATGTCGTGCAGTTGTCACGGCAACACGTTACCGAGGCAGCCGCCGACGGCCAGAGGTTAAACTGCTGCGTTAGCGACAGCTAGGCGGCTAAATGCACAGAGGGAGATGGGGACGCACAGATTGCAGCAACGGCAGTGTTTTATAGAAAAAAAAAAAATCCAAGTCTGGATCACAAGATCTGCAGGTTTAATCCTAAATTTGACTTAAATGGTTTTATAAGAGGTGTTTTTTTATTCTGGAGTTCAGTTTGGAAAAGCTGGAATCATCTGATGTCTGAGGCGACGTTCACAACATCAGATTTTATTTAGTAAAGTCAGCGGTCTCACTTAGACAGCCGATTTTGCAGTGTAGAATGGTCAGACTCCACCTCACTATTGTTCTGTAAGTCTATAGCATAGAATGGTCTGACTTTACCTCACCATCACTGTGTATTGTAGAATGGTCTGTAATTCTGTAGTGTAGAAAGATGACTCTACCTCACTATCGCTTTGTAATTCTGTAGTGTAGAATGGTCTGACTTTACCTTAGTATTACTCTTAATCTGTAGTGTAGAATGGTCTGACGCCTCCTCACTATGTTCTGTAATTTTGCAGTGTAGAATGGTCTTATTCGACTCATTATTGTTCTGTAATTCTGGAGCGTAGAATGGTCTGACTCCTCACTATGTTCTGTAATTCTAGAGCTTAGAATGGTCTGACTTCACCTCACTATTGTTCTGTAATTCTATAGCGAAGAATGGTCTGACTTCACCTCACAATCATTGTGTATTGTAGAATGGTCTGTAATTCTGTAGTGTAGAATGGTCTGACTCCTCCTCACTATCGTTCTTATTCTATAGTGTAGAATGATCTGACTCCACCTCACTATTGCTTTGTAATTCTGTAGTGTAGAATGGTCTGACTCCTCCTCACTATCGTTCTTATTCTATAGTGTAGAATGGTCTGACTCCTCCTTACTATTGTTATCCTTTTCTATAGTGTTGAATGATCTGACTCCACCTCACTATCGTTTTGTAACTGTGTAGTGTAAAATGGTCTGACTCCTCCTCACTATCGTTCTTATTCTATAGTGTTGAATGATCTGACTCCACCTTACTATCATTGTGGAGTGCAGTCAGGTAATAAAACAAACCTTTTCAAACATAAGCAGCGTCTGATCAAACAGGTCAGACTAGAGGAACCTTTAACTCCATATTTAGAGTACAGCTAAAAAGAGGTTTCATTTTATAACGGGACTAAAGCCTCTTACAGACCATAAGAGCAGCTGAACGACGTCCTCTTCAGTCTCCATTAACTCCATCATGGGGGTCCAGATGCTGCAGAAGGTCCACGGATGGAGCTGTTGCATCATGGGATACTTCACCGCCCCAGACTAGTCCGTTCATTAACCAAAAACCAAGTCTGCGTCTTATAAAAGTGGGTCTTTAAAAATTTAAACAACTTGTAAACTCCAAATATGTGATGCTAAAAGTTGAGGCTAACAGGTGAACGCATCATGCTCCTTAAAAGCCATCGAAAAACTCCTTTACTATCATAGCAACATAAAAAAACAGTCGGCACCATGATTAGAAGTCAGTAGAACCTCGTCTTTAATGAATGTTCTGCACAACGTTCCATATTTTCATGCAGATAAATACGACACACAGTAGTTTATGCTGAAAGAAAAACCCTGCAGCTGGTTTAGGTGTGAAGTAGTGTGGGAACCAGGAAATGTAGAAGAATCTGCATCTTATTTGCATGACTGTGCCTTTTTGCATCTTTTTTTTAGCATTTAGCTACTAGCTACATGGTAGCATCAGCACTGGTCACTACCTGGAGCATCTCCTAAATGGGCCTGGGTCAGTTGAACGTGGCAGTGCTGGTTGAATTAGCAGTTAGCATTAGCATTTAGCAGTTAGCTAAATGGTAGCATCGGCACTGGTCACTACCTGGAGCATCTCCTAAGCGGGCCTGGGTCAGCTGAACGTGGCAGTGCTGTTTGGAGTAGCAGTTAGCATTAGCATTTAGCAGTTAGCTAAATGGTAGCATCGGCACTGGTCACTACCTGGAGCATCTCCTAAACAGGCCTGGGTCAGCTGAACGTGGCAGTGCTGGTTGGATTGTGTAGCAGCAGTGTGAACTGGCACTAGGGGGGGCGACTCTGGGACGCCAGAGTTAACCTCCTAGCCTCCTGGAGGCGTCGTGGGACTAAGTAGGAGAAACAGCGTTGAAGGGAGGTTTCCACCTGATGACCCCAGAGACGTGTTAGGAATCACTGCTATTGGTAGGTATAGAGACAGATTAGGGATCCTAGGTCCTTCATGGAGGATGGATCCTTTCTTTTTGAGCACAAGTGTCTGGTGTTTAAATTAACGAGTCTCTTCATGGTTGTTTTTGTGTCTTTTAATGGTTAGCTTACGTCTGTTTGTGGTTGTTTTCCAGTGTTTCGTGGTCACTTTGCGTCCTCTGTGGCTGCTTGATCTCTTCTTGGTCATCTTCTGTGTCTTTACGGTTGTTTCTCATCTCTCTGTTGTCATTTCTTTCCTACTTGTGGTTGTTTTCACGGCACCTTGCTCAGCATTCCACACACGGGTCCCGATTGCTTTAATTGCGTCTGTTAATTAAGGTGGAAACTCGGCGTGTGGCGATGTTCCAGACTTCAGACGGTCACTGAGTGCAAAGGACCCATTAAAAAATAATCCTTATTAATATTTATTGCTTTGTTAGTTTGTCCGGCTGCCTCAGAGGCTGTGAAAACAAAGCGACTGCGTGTATAAAAGGCAGTTAGTTCCTGAACAGTTGAAGCGACGTGTTCGTTAAACCCCTTCAATTAAAGGTGGAAGTCTCCACTTCAATCACGGCTTATTTTAAATCCATTGTGGACGTTGATGGAGGCGAAACTACGAACGCTGCGTTGATGTGCAAACTACGGACTGGACTGTAAACATCAATAAGTAATTAGCTTTATTGTTTGTTTTCTTTCATCCTTTCACAGTGAAAAAGGTCTTAAATCCTCTACGGGGTATTAAAACATGTTAGAATTAATTTGGTGAACGCTGAGAACTTCCTCCTCCACATGGATGAAGATCAGACGGTACATTTGCTGCAGGATGAACTGGAGCCGATCAGTTTCCTGCTAATAGCCTGAAGCTAACTGCTGTAAAGTTTTGTGCTTATTCTGTTGTCAGAGGATTTAATCAACTTTCATCAATGATCAGTTAACACTTCTTCCAAGCTAAAAAGACCCGACAGTAGTTGGAAACTGGGCAGTTTTCAAGTCGCTCATACCCCTTCTCCACCCAGCTGGTTCCAGGTCTAGTCCAGACCCAGAGCCTGACTTAGCTCCACTTCTTTGTGTTTCCACCACCTAAGCACCGACTCCAGGTTCTATAAACTGGAGCTCAGCAAGGACCAACTCTTTGCTGGTCCAGAGCTAAGCACCGAGTACGTCAGGGGCTGGGGGCGGGGTTATGGTGACCAACCATCAACGGTGGAAAGGGACACACAAGCGCTAATTAGTGTCCTTGTTCTCCAGGACGTCCCTGGTCCCATCACACATGTATTGGAATGACTCCCGGGACACACGGAAGTTTAGCACAAACTGTTGACCTGAAATCCGCTACAGTTGTGTCCCACCAGTAGCGTGATCACGGATGTGTCCAGGCAACAGGAGGACCTCCGCCTCACAATCAGCCTTAAGACCATCTATAGAGATAAACATAGATATTATCATCAACTTACTGCTTTTGTTTAACTGCTATGTAATGGATGCTAGCGTAGTGGTTTTATGGTGACCCAATGGCTCCAACTGGACTCCAAACAGGTTCTTAGGAGGAACCAGATTAGAACCAACTAAGAACCAGAACTAGGACCTGGTTCTTCTTGATAAGGAAGGAAGGAAAGAAAGAAAGAAGGAAGGAAGGAGAGAGGGAGGAGGGAAGCAAAGAAGGAAGGAAGGAAAGAATGAAAGATAGAAGGAGGAAGGAGGGAAGGAAGGAAGAAAGGAAGACAGCAAGAGGAAGGAAGGAGAGAGGGAAGAGAAGGAATGAAGGAAAGAAAGAAGGAAGGAGCGAGGGAGGGAGGAAAGGAAGAGAGAAAGCAAGGAGAAGGAAGCAAGGAAGGGGAAAGAAGGAGGAAAGGAAGGGAGTGTTGACCTTATTGTGTTTAACTGCTATGTAATGGATGCTAGCGTCGTGGTTTTACGGTGACCCAACGGCTCCAACTTGGAAAAGCAAACAGGTTCTTAGGAGGAACCAGATTAGAACCAACTAAGAACCAGAACTAGGACCTGGTTCTTCTTGGTGGAGAAGGGGCAACAGACAAACTGTGAGTTATTCTTGGTAAAGTTTGGGTGATTTTCGGGCGACTTCTGAGGTCATTTTGATTGATTTTTGACAGTTTTAGTCGAGAAACTCAACTCTAAAATAATCGTCTTCGTCTGCTCAACATGTAAATTAATTCTTTGAGTAATTTTGCTAAAACTAAACTGACCGAATGTGTGAATCAACATTAGATTAACGTTAAGAAAAGCAGCTCTGAGTGACGGTGATGTTTAAGAGGAACCTTGAACGACTCGTAGCCTCCGGGCGGCTCTGAGTTTCCTGCTGTGACTGGTTTTAACTGGTGTGTTATGGATGGACGTCGGCTGAATTCTGCTTCTGACATTTTCAGTCATCTCCATCTGAATTCTCGTGGCTTCGTCCGGCGTGAGGAGAAGAGGGAAGCCGAGCAGCCTCTCTGGTTTTTAGTTTCCCAGTGATGTGCGAAACTTGACAAGGGAAGTGTGTGTCAGAGAGGAGAGAATACAGAGTGTATTATCAGCTCCTGCCATTGGTTACCATGGTAATGGCCAGGGGAGCTACATTTCCAGGACACACACACACACACACACACACATCTTGTTCACACCTAACAATGAAATGCATCTTCGGCGATCGGCTGCACAGATTTAAACCCAGCTGCCGACACACCTGAAGCCCAGACCTGCTCAGACCCGGCGCAGCGCGAACGCCGTCGCAATGAATGCAAATGCACCTGAACGCTCTCAGCTGCTGGAGGAGAGCCTCAAATTATCATCACATCACCGCAGAAAAGACGAACGCTTCCACACCCGACCGCTGTGGCTCGTCCAGGCCGGTCAGGAAGGTGGAAACCAGACCAGGTGTGGACCAGAGCAGGTTTTAACCCCACAGTCAGCCGACAGGTGTGACGACGTGTTTTACCAAAAAGAAAATCACCAAAGTTGCACAATTTATGAGCCACAAACTTTAAACACAGAAAGACTTTTCAATTTTCCAACGGTCCTTGAACGCATCACACGTGACGTAGTTTTAACAGTTAGTTCGCCTAAAATCACGACATGTAACCTAAATCACTTTATTCTACCTGGACTCAGCTGTGACCAACAATTACATGACGAAAAAGAAAGTGTCCAGGTTGAACTGCAGGCAGTGTTTCCTCAGAGAGACTGAGAGGAGAATCCAACCTACTGGATAAATGAATGAATGCAGCATCAGAACCAGAGAACAGAGGAGACAGTAGCTGGAGATACATCCAGCATGGAGAAACATCTAGTAGCTGGAGATACATCCAGCATGGTGGAACATCTAGTAGCTGGAGATACATCCAGCATGGAGGAACATCTAGTAGCTGGAGATGCATCCAGCATGGTGGAACATCTAGTAGCTGGAGATACATCCAGCATGGAGGAACATCTAGTAGCTGGAGATACATCCAGCATGGAGGAACATCTTCCTACAGCTGATGAACATGGAGGTAGTTTAGTACCTACAGTATGAGGAGGCAACATTTACTCCATTAATGAGTCTTTGACAATTTTATGCATCATTTCGGACAAATTTCTAGTCATTTCTGATGATTTTGGACAAATTCCGACTAATTTTGGGCAACGTTTGAGTCATTTTGGGGATTTTCTCAACTAAAATGACCTGCGACACCATGGTTACATTCAGCTGTTTTTCCACAAATTTACAAAAGGGACCAAACCGACGTTT
Organism: Dascyllus trimaculatus; assembly: GCA_024666655.1. NCBI lineage: Eukaryota > Metazoa > Chordata > Actinopteri > Pomacentridae > Dascyllus > Dascyllus trimaculatus. The sequence goes on along the minus strand of CM045465.1, from coordinate 2,082,845 downwards.
CCTGGATGAGATTTCTAAAGTAGTTAGCAAAATGTTTGGTTTCAGCGGCTAATTTCCAGCGTTGGTAACACCTGTAGAAACTTCCATCCATCATTCATCCATCTTCTACCACTTATCCGGGGTCGGGTCATGGAGGCAGCAGTCTAAGCAGAGAGGCCCAGACTTCCCTCACCCCAGACACCTCCTCCAGCTCTTCCAGTGGGACCCCGAGGCGTTCCCAGGCCAGCCGAGAGACATAGTCCCTCCAGGGTGTCCTAGGTCTACCCCGAGGCCTCCTCCTGGTGGGACATGCCAGGAACACCTCCCCAGGGAGGCGTCCAGGAGGCATCCAGAACAGATGTCCAAGCCTCCTCAGCCGACCCCTCTCAATGTGGAGAAGTAGCGGCTCTACTCCGAGCTCCTCCCTGGTGACTGAGCTCCTCACCTGATCTCTAAGGGTGCATCCAGCCACCCTACAGAGGAAACTCATTTCAGCCGCTTGTATCCAGGATCTTGTTCTTTCGGTCATGACCCAAAGCTCATGACCATAGGTGAGAGTCGAAACATGTTTTGGTTTAGCTCCTTCTTCACCATGACGGACCGGTTCAGCGACCACATGACTGCCAACGCTGCACTGATCCTCCTGTCAACCTCACGCTCCATCCTCCCCTCACTCATGAACAAGACCCCGAGATACTTAAACTCCTCCACTTGAGGCCTCTCCATCAACCCGGAGAGGGCAAGCCACCTTTTTCCGGTGGAGAACCACGGCCTCAGATTTGGAGGTGCTGATCCTCATCCCAGTCGCTTCACACTCGGCTGCAAACCGCCCCAGTGAATGCTGGAGGTCCAGGTTCGACGAAGCCAACAGGACCACATCATCTGCAAAAAGCAGAGGCGAGATCCTGTGGTCCCCCCCAAAAATGAACAATCAAACAAATTTAACTATTTCTTAGTTTATGAGTTCCCTTGACTTCTAGCCTTGGTTCTGGTGTTTCCATTGAGGTGCAGGACTGTATATCATAGTGAAAAATGAGTCCACAGTGGTAAAAAATGTGACAGCAGCAGAGAAAGTGTAGAAACTGCCTGGATTATAGAGATTTAATCAACGAAACCGTTTAATTACCTCCACCAAGGAGGTTATGTGGTGGCCGGTGTTGGTTTGTTTGTTTGTTTGTTTGTTTGTGTGCAAAATAACTCTAAAACTCATGGACGGATTTGGATGAAATTTTCAGGAAATGTGTGAAATGGGACAAGGAAGAAATGATGACATGTTGGGACTGATCCGGATCACCGTCTGGATCCAGGATTATTTTTAATGTAAGTGTAGCCAGGTGGACAATTAAATGTGGTTTACTCTAAAAGCCACCAGAGGGCACTCTTGTTTTTGGGGTAACCCCCTCTGACCACATGACATTTTGGGTCTCCACGCGACAGACAGCGACAGTGACGGAGTTCTCTTTCCTTCCTGAGCGACATACGCACGGTTGGGCCGGCATTCTTATCTCCGGTTGTCTAAGAAGCTGGGAGGCTGTTAGGAGCTGCCGCGCTAGAGGCCGCCCCTGTTCATTAGGTCGGATGGGGTGAAGGCCGCATTGTTGGTGGGACATTTGAACTGTATGTAATTACATTAGTATCTGTAACGTTCCATAGAAAATATGTGAACTGGGAGATTGTGTTGGGGGTGGACTGAAGCTGCTTGGTGGAGGTATGAGCTCTATGAGGGCTTTTCTAGTTTTCAGGTGTTTTTACTTCAAAAATCATCAAAAATCACAGAAAATCAAAAAGCATCTTGTTCTTTGTAGTTGGTTCCATCTCTGTCCTTAGTTATTGTCGTTATCTTAAAATGGTTTAGCTGAGATGTGAAGCTTTGTGCTTTCAAACTTCATTCTCCAATATGCTGATTCCATTTAAAATACAATGGAAAGGAACACCTCGAGCTGCTTTTTGTGTTAAAGGTAATTTTAGTCCATTGCATCCTGCTGTTTCCCATTCATGTGGCTGTTTTATTTTGCTAACATCTTCAGCTCTTTTGTGGAGAGTCGAGGAAATGGAGTTTGTCCTGCAGCTTCCCAGAGAAAACCGACTTTCACACGAATCACTGGAAACATTTTTATTAAACTATCAGCTCTTACTGGAGAGCCGAGCATCTCGCCGGATGTTTGGGAGGTGAAAAACCGTCTCCTCCATGTTTGTCAGAGCTGCTTGTTAGATTTCACACGGGTCACTACTCCCACTCTGCAGCAGCAGTGAGTGCAGGAACGCCACCAGCTTCCAGAGGGATGCTGTCTTTCAGGACATCCTCGACAAAGTGTGACTCATTATGGACACATTTCAAGTCACACTGAATCATTCTGGACCACTTCTGAGATGTTTCAGACAAATTCTGACCTTTTTGGAAAGTCATTTTAGAAGCATTTTGAATGATTTTTGACAAACCTGCAGTGACTCTGGACAGTTTTGTATCATATCAGGTGTTTCTTATTAGGGACAAATACATATATATATCTTTTGTAAAGCAGTAATGCCAACATTCTCCCATTTCAGCTTATTATAGGTTCGAGGTTGCTGCTTTTGTTTGTGTTCTGTCTTTATTAATTGAGTATCAGTGTGTTAACGCTGCAATAAAACCCACAGTGTTTTGTAGCAGAGGCTAGAGTCCAATGACATATTAAATTAACTACTTTAATTTGACTTTCTGGTTATAGTTTAATTAATTTCTGCTTTTAGGAGTGTTTTTGCCTCTTCGGGGACATGGCATTTTATTATAATAAACTTTTTCATAGAACAAAAAACACACTAATTAGATGTTCAGTCAAAATAAAAACAGATAAAAGCATCTAATTGTCATAACAGATGTGGTTTTAGCATTAATTTAAAAGCTAAACTACTAACAATAATCTGCTTTTTTTGATTAACGCAGTGCAAGCTTGTCTGGCTAGCTTGCTAGACATCGAATACATTTTCTTCACAGACTTTTAACTCTCTAACGCTAACCTTAACGATAACTCGCTAATTAAGCTAGCATACAAAGCACAAAATTAACATTTCATGGCATCAAATAACTGATTCATAGCAAACAGCTCCCGAACATTAGCCGTGATTGCAGGAGCAACAGCTCCTGGATTGTGCTAGCATCTCAAAATCCTAGATTAGTGTTAGCATGAGCCTCAGGTAGCTAGCTAAACTGAAGCACAACTGCTGCTGAGTTCGTTAACGCAACATTTAGCAATCAGGCAGCAGAAATGTGCGCTCATGTTAATTATCTTCACCAGCGGTCAGCAAACACACCTGTAACTCCATCTCACTAAACAGTAAGAGGCCCCACCTGGTGGAACAACCAGGTACTGCTTTAACAGAATGACAATACTGCTACTGCAATACGAGGTTGTTGTATTTTTGATTAGTGAAATTATTAATGGCAGAACAGTTAATCATTAACATCGTTGTATACGTCTGTGGGAGTTATCCAGATTGTTCAGACGGTAAAAAGCAATTTAAAGTCCTTCAGCTGCATTTGTGGAATTCTGTTCAAGTCAATTAAAAACAAAGCAGTCCCTCAGTAATCATGTCGGAATATTTCTGTCCAAGGCGCCTCATTATATGGTTGTCATTACTCATAGCATGTGATCGATTTGCAGCCTCCCGAAGAGTAACTATACCCCTAAATTAGACGTGAAAGGGATCTCTGTTGTCAGTCCGTGGAGATGTTTCTGAATAAACTACAGAGCCCATATTTTTTGGGCAGAAGGACAACAATGGAGCTTAACGGCACATGCACAGACCCTGTATCCGGATACATTCGGTGTTGGTTTTGGTCTAATTATGGGATTTATTGTATCATTATAATGTCATGCCTATAACAAAACAATACAAATTAATAGAAAGTGTGTGTGTTCTTGTGTGGCTGCCTTTGTGGGGACTATCGTGAGATAATGACGGTGATTTCTAAGGGTTCAGGTGTCAGTTTGTGAACGAGGATCCTCAAAAGAGTCCTTGTGTGTTCCTGTACAGCTATCATTGTGAGGACTTGTGCAAGTTTCAGACCTTATTGGGACATTTCATTGGGTCCTCTTTTGATAACGTGACTGGTAAAAATCAGGTTTAAGTTCATCAGTAAGGGTCCTCCCAATGACAGAAGCCAAAAAGTATGTGTGTGTGTGTGGTCCTGTATAGTGGTCGTTATGTGGACTGTGAGTTTTTGGATTATGTGAGGACATTTTATTATTGGGTTCTCACTTGCCAACATGGCCGTTCAAGCTTTCAGTTAGAATCAGTTTTCTGTTTTCGGTGAGGGTCCCCACAAAGACAGAAGTACAAATTGTGTGTGTGTGTGTTCTTGTTCACCTATAGTTATGAGGACCACTTTTAGTTTTTGGATTATGTGAGGACATTTTATTGTGTCCTCGCTTGTAACATGGTGGTTTGAGTTTTTGTGCTAGAATCAGGTTTCAGTTTCCGACGAGGGTCCTCACAAAGACAGAACAAAAAATTGTGTTTGTGTTCTTGTTCACCTACCGTTGTGGGGCCTGCTGGAGTTTTGTCGTTTGTGAGGACACTTGATCAGGTCCTCTCTTGGCTGCTGTCAGGGTTCAGCTTCAGGTTTCAGCTGGTCAATGAGGGGTTCTCACAAAGACAGAAGCACAAATGTGAGTGTGTTTGTGTGTTTGTTATCAGTGCTGTCCAGCCTTCTCGGCTTTTTCCTGCCAAACATCCGTTTCCTTGGCAACCCAGACGGGAAACAGGAAGTGCGAGTCACAGGAAGTGACTTCTAATCTTTGTCAAGTCTTTTTTTTTCTGTTTTGTTTTAAAACTCTGTTCTCGTTTCCAACATGCCCTCCTGCTGCCGGCGTTGCTGTAGAAACGTGTTAGTTTTACACACAGACCCACACAGGCCAGCTGGCTAGCGTGCTGTTAGCGGTTAGCAGGCTACCAGCTGACTGCCGGTACCATAAGCTGATAGGTAGCTAACAGCTGGGCGCTAACAGACTGAGCCAACATGCTACACCGTGGTGTGGTGGTGCTTTGGTAGGTTTGTCTTTAATTTAGATGTATATACGCACATTTACCACATTTATTTGACACTTTTAGGAGAATTTACACAAACAATATATGATTAGCTGATTAAATATGATGCACACTTACAGATTACATTGGACAAGACGGAGACAGATGCTTTATTTATCCCCTTGGGGAATTTCACAGTATCCACGTGTTATATTTAAGAAAAACAAGTAAAATAACACTCAAATTGTTAATTAAATAGCATAAAACAGCAGTGAAATGCAGCTTCCAGTGAAATCCATCACCCAGTATTACAGTGCAGCGCTCACAGGCGACGTTACCTGAATAAAGACGTGTTTAAAGAGCGTTTTGGTGACATCAGTGCACAACTTGAACACATGACGGAGTATTTTGTCCTGCAGTTTAATGTTTAAAAGTAGCTCTTGTATTAGTTATGTTAGATGGATTTAAATTCTCCAGCGTTGATTGTGTTGAACAGTTTTTGTTCTTGCTGTCTTGATTTACTGTAACATTAAATCCTCCTGATCAGAAGGGCTTTATTTTATACCCCCGGCCCTGAGAAGAGTCGCTTCATCATCGGACTTCCAGAGCCAATGATGACAGTTCAGCAAAGACACTTGTGTTCTAAAATACTGCGACCCAGTGTTTAATACTGCAGATAGAAAACTTCACATTCAGCCACTAAAACCCAAAGAATCTCATCTTTTCTCGACATTATTTAAAAGGTAGTTTTGTGTCGGTTTGTCATCATTTTCAGACTATTTGTGGTAGCTTAGTGTCTCTTCATGGTAGATTTGTGTCACTTGTGGTTGTTTTGCGACTATTTGTTTTTATTTTGTGTCTTTTGGTGGTCAGTTATCTCTTTGCAGCCATTTTGTGTCTGTTTACCATCATTTTGGGACTATTTGTGGTAGCTTAGTGTCTCTTCGTGGTGGTTTAGTGTCTCTTTGTGGCCATTTTGTGTCTTTTGGTGTTCAATTTATGACCATTTGCGGCCATTTTGTGTCTCTTTGTGGTAGTTTAGTGTCTCATGGTCATTTTGTGTCTCTCTGCAGCCATTTTGTGTCTGTTTGCCATCATTTTGGGACTATTTGCGGGAGTTTGGTGTCTTCATGGTAGATTTGTGTCACTTGTGGTTGTTTTGTGACTATTTCTTTTTATTTTGTGACTATTTGTGGTTGTTTAGTGTCTAGTTGTGCCTCTTTGTGGACATTTTGAGTCTTTCGGTGGTAAATTTATGACTCTTTCTTTCCGCTTTGTGTCTCTTAGTCATTGTTTTGTGTCTCTTTGAGGTTGTTTTGTGACTGTTTGCGGTAGTTTAGTGTCTCGTGGTCATTTTGTGCCTCTCTGTGGTCATTTTAAATGTTTTTGTGGTGGCTAAGTGTCTCTTCACGGTAGTTTACTGTGTCTTTGCGGCCATTTTGTGTCTCTTTGTGGTAGTTTAGTGTCTCTTTGCAGCCATTTTGTGTCTCTTTGTGGTAGTTTAGTGTCTCTTTGCAGCCATTTTGTGTCTCTTTGTGATGATTTTGTGTCAGTTTGTGGTCGTTTTGTGTCTCTTTGGGGTTCTTTTATGACTATTTGTTTTTATATTGCGACTCTTTGTGATAGTTTTATGTCTGTTTGTGGTAGTTTACCGTCTCATGGTCATTTTGTGACTATTTGTGGTTATTTTAAATGTTTTTGTGGTGGCTTTGTTTCTCTTCATGATCATTTTGTGTCTCTCTGCGGCCATTTTGTGTCTGTTTGCCATCATTTTGGGACTATTTATGGTAGCTTAGTGTCTCTTCATGGTAGATTTGTGTCACTTGTGGTGGTTTTGTGACTATTTGTTTTCATTTTGTGACTGTGATAGTTTTATGTCTCTTTGTGGTAGTTTAGTGTCTGTTGGTGGTCTATTTATGATTCTTTGCAGCCATTTTGTGTCTGTTTGCCATCATTTTGGGACTATTTGTGGTAGTTTAGTGTCTCTTTTTGATCATTTTGTGTCTCTTTGTGGACATTTGAGTGTTTTGCTGGTCAATTTATGACTTTCTGAACGTTTTGTGTCTCTTTGTAGTCATCTTGAGACTACTTGTTGTAGCTTAGTGTCTCTTCAATGTAGTTTTGAGTCACTCGTGGTCGTTTTAAATCTTTCTGTGGTAGCTTCGTGTCTCTTTGTGGTCATTTTGTGTCTTGTTGAGGTTGCTTTGTGACTATTTGTGGTTCTTTTTCATCTCTTTGTGGCCATTTTGAGTCTTTTGGTGGTCAATTTATGACTCTTTCTGGCAGCTTTGTGTCTCTAAGTCATTGTTTTGTGTCTCTTTGTGGTCAATTTATGTCTCTTTGCAGCCATTTTGTGAATCTCTGCGGCCTTTTTAAATCTTTTTGTGGTAGCTTTGTGTCTCTTCGTGGTCTTTATGTGTCTCTTTATGGTCATTTTGTACATCTGTTTTATCATTTTGTGTCTCTTTGTGGACATTTTGGGGGTCAATTTATGACTCATTCTGGCTGCTTCGTGTCTCTTAGTCATGATTTTGTGACCTTGTGATAGTTTAATATTTCTTTTCGGTAGTTTAGCGTCTCTTCGTGGTCATTTCGTGTCTCGGTAAATATTTTGTGTTTGTTTGTTGTCCTTCTGTGACCTTTCCAGCAGGACGTGTGACAGCGTAACGGGCCTCTTCCATTATTTTATGATATTTTACCGGCAAAACAAATAATCGGCTGTTCCAGGAAACAACTGGCAGCGTGTTCGGTGATGAAAATAAAAGTGACTGTAACAGAAAATCTCCCCGTTCAGACGCTGTGACTGAGATTCTGCATCCCTGTTTGCAGTCAGAAGCTCTGATTTGCCCGTAGATGCTAGCGGCTAATGGAAGCTAAGCCCTCATCTGCTGCAGCGAGGCCCTCAGTCGATGCACGTTCCAGCGCTCGGCCCAGAATAGAAGCAGAGAAATAAATCAATATGTAAAACTTTACATAATACTAGCAGCGGTGAGGCGGACGCTGCCTCGCTCGGCCGGTTGCCATGCTAACAGCTTCACATTGTGTAACTCTGGAGGTTTAAACTCCTGACTTGTTGTTCTCCTTCTCCCCCCTCCTCCACATCCTCCCTCTCCTTCACCTCCTCCCTGCCTTCCTCTTCCTCCCCCTTTTCCTCCCTTTCTACAGGATGGGCAGGGCAGCTCCCAGAGTACAATCTGAAGCTCCGAGACTCCCCCACGCCAGTAGTACCACACAAAGTACTTCACCGAGTACTGCAGGTACAAGAGGAGCCGCCGCAGGGAAGACGAGTACCGCTTCAGCTCACCTCCTCCACCAGAGACCAACCAGGAACCCCAGACTGGACCAGAACCAGAGCCAGAACCAGCCAGTCAGAGGACAGACCAGAAGAGCCCAGTAGAACCAGTAAAGGCCAGTGGAAAAGTTTGATGGGACTGCTGACGATAGGTGAGTCTGCCTCTGCTGCTACTGAGGCTCATGATCAGGTTCAGATTCAAACACTCAGTTTAAAACCTGATTCAGGACCAGTCTGGGTCTGAAGGTCCTCTTTGGTTGATCCTCAGTCGCCCCGTTTCAAAGACAGGAAGTCTTCTGAGGTCTGATTCACGAAGCTCTGAGTGTTTATTTCTTTCTCTTGCAGCAGCTTTGAACCTTTGACTGTTTTCATTTCAGCAAAACACGAAATAATTTGGTGAATCTGTCCTTTAGGCGATGAGAGTCACTGTTCAGGGTCTCCTGGTGGTCATTTTCAATCTTTGCAGTCGTGTTTCGTCCCTTTACAGCGGCTTTAGATGTCTTTGCAGTCGTTTTGTGTCTCTATTGTTGATTTTTGTCCCTATCTTCGGTCATTTTAAGGTTCTTTGTGGTTGTTTTGTGTCTCTTTATGGTTATTTCGGTTCTCTCTGGTTATTTTACTCGTCTTTGATTCATGTTTTGTCTTTTTTTGTCCATTTTTGGTGTATTTTAGGTGGTTTTGTGTCTCTATCATTGGTTATTTTAAGGTTCTTTTGGTTGTTTTATGTCTCTGTGGATATTTTGGGTCTATTGTTGGTTATTTTGGGTTGTTTACTGTCATTTTTTTGGTGGTTTTCAGTATTTTCGTGGTTGTTTCTTTACGGTCATTTCGGTTCTCTCTGGGTATTTTACTCATCTTTGATTCGTGTTTCGTCTTTTTTTGTCCATTTTTGGTATATTTTGGGTTGTTTTCTGTCTCTTTTTGGTGGTTTTGAGTCTTTTTGTGGTGGTTTTTGGTCACTTAAGGGTAGTTTTGTGTCTTTATCATTGGTTATTTTAAGATTCTTTTTGGTTCTTTATGTCTCTGTGAATATTTTGGGTCTATTTTTGGTTATTTTGGGTTGTTTTCTGTCATTTTTTGGTGGTTTTGTGTCTTATTTGTGGTTTTTAAGTCTCTTAAGGGTAGTTTTGAGACACCATTATGAACCTTGTCGTTTTGCATCTTTGTGGTTATTTCACTTCTCTGTTGTTGTTTTATGTCTCTGTGAATATTTTGGGTCTTTTTCTGGTTAATTTGGGTTGTTTTCTGTCTTTTTTGTGTGGTTTTCAGTCTTTTTGTGGTTGTTTTGTGTCTCTTTATGGTCATTACAGTTCTCTCAGCTTATTTTACTCATCTTTGATTTGTGTTTTGTCTTTTTTTTGTCCACTTTTGGTATATTTTGGGTTGTTTTCTGTCTCTTTCTGGTGGATTTGAGTCTCTTTGGGGTAGTTTTGAGTCACCTTTTTGAACCTTGTCATCTTATATTTTTGTGGTTTTTTGTCTCTTTGCAGTCATTTCACTTCTCTGTGATTATTTTGGGTCTGTTTTTGGTTTTTTTGGGTTGTTTTCTGTCATTTTTGGTGGTTTTAAGTCTTTTTTTGGTGGTTTTGTGTCTCTTAAGGGTAGTTTTGTGTCTCTGTCCCTGGTTATTTTAAGGTTCTTTTTGGTTGTTTTGTGTCTCTTTGCGGTCGTTTCACTTCTCTGTCGTAGTTCCACGTCTCTTTGATTATTCTGGGTTTATATCTGGTTACTTTGGGTTTTTCTTGTCGAGCTGAATGTGTGAAACCGCGTCAGACGTTATTCATTATTTTATATTTCTGCAGGCAAAACAAATAACTGAATAATCCAGAAAATAACTGCCTCTTTGGGGTCGTTTGGAGCCTGTTTGTCGTCATTTTAAATATTTCCAGTCATTCCGATTCTCTCTGGAGTCGTTTTAAACGTCTTTGCAGTGGTTTCCAGTCTTTAAAGCTGCGTTACACAAACGTAAAGTTCAGACTTTTTAAACACCGACGACTTCCTTAGTTTGGAGTCGACTCAGTGAATGTTAAACAGGTCGGACAGAGAATTCTCAATCAGGAAAGCTGCTGACGTGGAGCTTTTCTCCTAATCAAAGAGGGAGATTGATTAGACCGACTAATCCAGCAGAGCACCTGGAGACTACAAACCAGACCCGCAAACACCAAACAGTCTGGATTCTCTGTTTGCAGCTTCTAAAATGTGAATATCGGTTAGTTTCTTTGGACTGAGAGCGAAACAAAACTGTCATCTTCAGCATTTTCTGACATTTTACTGATCGACCAGTCCACCTGGACACTAAACCACCGAATAAAACACCCGTCAAGAGTCTTTTTGGACATCAAATGATATTTAAAGCCATTTTTGCTTCAGTACTTTAACATGTTTCGGCTCTTTTACCTGCAATCATCTCGAACGTATCGCAGATTATTTGGAACGTTCATCAGATACTGAAGCCTGACTTTAGGCGGCAGCTTACGTCGTCTTCTTTGTCAGTTAATAAATTAGTTCTTTGGTCTGTAAAACGTTGAAAGTGGTTGTTTTAAATCTCTCTGTGGTTTTGAATGAACCAGTTTTCCAGACAATCCAGCCAACAACCGCCGCAGCTAAAGATTATTTTTAGTTTTGATTATTTCGATTGGTTTCTCAAATATTCCATCAGTTGTTTGGTCTTTAAAAAGTCACTCAGTGGTTAAAAAAGTGGGTCAGAGTTGAATCAAATGTCTTGTTTTGTCCGAAGATACTCAGTTTAATGTGAAAGAGGAGGAAAGTACGGTGGCCCAGAAGAGTCAAAGCCAAAACGGAAGAACAGGATTTGTTTCAAGGGGACGACATTTTCTGACGGACTATTTTGATTACAGGAAAGTTTAATGAGAATCAGTAAAACGCTGCTGCTCGATGATTGTGGTTAATGTTGTTTTGTGTTGGTCGACGTGTTGAAACTGTCATTAATCAAAATAGTCCGTCTAAAAATACCGTCCCCCAGAAACAAAGCCTGTTCTTCCGACCGCTGGGCCACCGTAGGAAAGAAACCGGAAAATATCCACATTTAAGAAGCTGCAGAGAACTTTCTAGTTGACCAAAGCTCTTGTTTGCACCTGGGCGGCTGTGGTTCAGGTGGTGATTGCAAGGTTGGTGGTTCGATCCCCGGCCCCTCCACATGCCGAAGACTTCTGAAGAGGAGCTAGCGATTTAGCGTTAGCGATTTAGCGCTAGCGGCAGAGCTAGCGGCACCACAAGGTCCCTCCAAAGGGACAAATAAACCCCACGCTGGTGAAAAGTCCACTGTGAAATAGTGAACAATGTGAGCCAAGCAACGTTTGGACCCCACAGTGGGTCTTCATCAGGCCACGGCACACAGCAAGGTCTGCTAACAGTGAGCTAACACTGGAGCTTTAGATACCAGATCCTTCCTCATCAGAAGTCAGACGGGTCACGGAGCCAAAACCAACAGGAAGTAGAGAAATAAGTTTTCCACGGGTGTATTTTAATTTTAATTTCCATTTACGAACACATCTAATTAAATCAGATAACAGATAATAGATAATGAATTAGGGCCTGTTTTCCGTTTTTCATTTTGTATTATCACTGAAAAAAACGGGAAACAGTTTATTTTTCGCTTTTATTTTGAAATCTCAAAATAAGAAAACGAATGGCCGCGACGTACACGGACCGTTTATACCCACTGCTCGGCCATTTCTTTGGAAGTGTTTTCAAAAACCGCCCGGTTCCGATAAGAGGCCTGGAGTTAGTCCTGACTAGAGCTGTCCCCCCAAATATTAAAGAACTCCCAAACCTCCACTGACTGGACTCCACATTATCGTCCTCCATGGTTGTTGTTTTTGTTCCTACTTGAACCAGAATAGAGACGTTTGTTGTGTATCAGTGACGTGTAGGTCGGATAGATGCCACCTGGACGTTCAGACAGAAGTCAATGCATCCATCCATCATTTATACACCACTTAATCCTCTGTAGGGTCATTGGGGGGCTGGAGTCTATCCCAGCCGACTCGGGTGAAGACAGGGGACACCTGGACAGGTAACCAGTCTATCACAGGGATACATATAGAGACAGACACCAAGCTCACTCTCATTCACACCTACGGATAATTAAGAATAATCAATTAACCTCAGCCTGTCTTTGGACTGTGGGAGGAGGCTGGAGAACCTGGTGAAACATGCAAACTCCACACAGAAAGATCCCAGGCGTCCTAACCGGGACGAGAACCGGGGATCTTCCAGCTGTGAGGCGACGCTGCTAACCACCGAACCACCGTGCAGCCCTCAGACAGAAGTCGCATTGCAGAAGATCAGATACGTATCGGGTTCAGGACCACATGTCCAAGTGTCCTGGGTCGCATTTGAAATATCAGATCTGTGTTCAGACTGTCATGAAAAGATCAGATCCAGGTCACATAGGGGGGCAAAGAAATCAGATTGGGTCACTTTATCCTGCAGTCTGAACGTAGCCTTAGTGCAGACCATTTACATGACCATCAGTGACCCTGGTCCTCCAACAAACACCTGATGACTTCAATCTAAACCAGGGGTGTCCAGTCCTGGTCCTCGAGGGCCCCTATCCAGCATGTTTTAGACGTTTCCCTGATTCAATGATCAGCTCATCATGAAGCTCTGCAGAAACCTGATAACGATCCTGATCATCTGAATCAGGGAAACATCTAAAACATGCAGGATAGAGACCCTCCAGGACCAGGACTGGACACCCCTGATCTAAACCGTCTTCCAGTCGTGAGGTAGAACCACTCATGCAGTCGCAGTCGATCGGTAGATAAAAGTCCGGCGCCTCGTTTCTCGCTGAGCTTTCTCTCCTCGAGCTCCTGTTGTGTTTCCTCCACTCCGCCTGTGAAACAGAGAGTTTACACTCGAGGCCGAGGAGCTGATTCTTTATTCTGATCCGAGTGTAAAACAGGCCGACTGTGATCGCTGTCAGCTGGAATCGCAGACGCCGCCGAGGAACACTCAGTCTTTCTGAATTACACCAGACCACAGAGGAAGGACGTCTCGGCTTTTATCAGCGTCCTGCTGTTAACAATAATTACACTGAACTTTAATACATGAGAACGCAGCTCAGTGAGACCCAGCATCAGGTTTGACTGTAGCTCTGAGTAGTTTTTACTTCCGATCCCGATATCTGCCCATACCGATACTATTCTGATACCAGAGCTCTGTTTGCTTTAATATTATTATGATCATTATTGTTGATTACCTCCACCTACAAGGGAGGAGGTCATGCGATCGTCTGCAGTAAAGCTCAGGGCTGGAACTCCTTTTAGCTTCTCAGCTAACTTGGTCGACACTCAGTTCTATAGTTCAGGGAGCCTCTGATAAATATCTCCTGGATAAACTAGATCTTGGCTGTGAAGTCCTTCGTTTTCTACAGCTGATAACAGTTGGTCATGGAGGACAATGAAGCTTCTCGGTGATCCCTTTAGCTTCCACGTTGTCTGGAGGGAGTTTAATGACTCCAGAAGTGATTCCTGTCGGCTCCTTTCGTCTTTCTGTCCCGTGGCTAACAAACCGCTGTGCTCTTTACTGTGATGTTTTTTCAAATGTCTGATTAAGTTTGTTGTATTGTAGGTCGTGACGGAGCTTCTGCCTCTCGGTACGTTGATGTTTTGCTTTGCAGTGTCGCTAAGGTCAAATATCTCCACACGGCTACGATGAGAAGTTAGCCACAGTGCTGCTAAATGCTAGCTTGCTAGCTGGCTGCAAACTGTGGAGTAGATTTCCTGAATGGAGGCGTGTCGTTACTCCGCGGTTCATCGAGACACGCCTCCGTTCAGGAAATCCACTCCACAGTTTGCAGCCAGGTAGCAGAGCAGCATGGAACCACCTGTGGAGTCCTTTACAGACGTGAACAGACATGTTGGTATCAGACCGACACTGATACTGGATCAGATCAGCCCCATCACTAATTCTGAGGGCTGAATTTCATCTAGTAGCTCTATCCAGGACTCTTTCTTGAATTTATTCAGCTGTTATCAGCAGATTCACAGTTAAAGCTCCTGATCATTCTTCTGGTAACTCGGTCTTTGACTTTAAGCATTTTTAAAGTAGTTGCCGATCGTTGGTTTCGTTGAATTTAGCAGCTTGTTGGCTTCAAATCCAGAGCTTGAGAGGCCTGCTGTAGCTTCACGGTTAGCGCAAATGCTACCCAGAAGACATTCCTGCATGTGCTGATGTTAGCTGAATCCATTAGCCACTTGGCTGCTGTCCAGAATGAGTCGAGTTGAATGTGTGTGTGCTGGCCGGAGGTCATTAAGCACCACAGAGGTCTTTGTCATGGTGCCCGATGCTAGCAGGACTTTATACTGCAGGGCGGCAGCAGGAATGGCTTCTGATAGGGGCTTCCATTTTAGATTTTAAAGACGCTGCCATTAAAATATGTAAAGTTTCTTCCTTCTCAGGCAAGAAAAGACCTTTAGATGCATGACAAGTAGATTTAATTAGACTTAATCATATAAAATAACATCTAAATCCACCCATGATGACGGGACGCTGTTCAGACGACGGTTTTATATCCAAACTTGACGTGATGAGGTGTAATCCCTAAAACCGACTGATAACTTGGATGCCCTCGGAGTCGTGTCGGTCAACGTCTCCTGGGTTTGAATCGCTTCACGTCTCACTGCTGTTTCCAGCTTTCTGCAGCGTTGTTCAGCCGTGTGGGAGGACGCCGGCATCGCTCAGGACAAAAGCGGGAAATGATCGAAGCGTTGACCCCGAGTTATTTCAGGACGAAGCCTCCCGCCGCTCGGCTTCGCCTCGTGTTTTTTTCATCCCGGACGGCGATCTGGAGCTGAAGCCTCTTCCTGGACGAGAAGGAAACCCGAGGATCGACCCGAGGAGGCGTTACGTAACCGAACGCTGCGCAGGAAAACAAACCGCTGTGAGCGACTCAAAGGGCTGCTGCTGCTCGCCGAGCGCTACCTGAACGACCCATTCACACTTACAGAGGAGGGACGCTGCGCTTTTTCCTTCTGACGCTGCAGCAGAAACGTTTCACCGACTGAAGACGAGAGGAGGAAGACTGACGACTGATGCCTTCTGCTCCACCATCTCTGATTTACTCCGAACTTTTCTATCTTGAACTTTGGATGTTTAAAACTTTATCTGTGGTATTTTAGCCTCATATATCAAACACTTTACGACGTATTTATCTTTAACTCATTGGCTACCAGCCATTTTCAAGCATTTTGACTGAAAACAGGAGTGGATCTCTGCTGGATGCACGATCTGTAAATTGAACATTGCTTCACATCAGTACTGGCAACAGATTTTACAGGAGCTTAGATGAAGTAGTGGGACTAGATGGGGTTCATCTGGACTGAAGGAGGGTGGCGGGGGGATCACTTTGAGGTCAGGACCGATTATCTCTCAAACCACACTCAAAACGATCGCAATAAAAGTTAGCTAGCTAGCAAGTTAGCAAATCAAATGGATCTTTATGTATAAAGCAGGTTAGTTCTCACCTCCTTCATGTCTTCTGGAGAATCTGGAACGAGGCTCTGCTGCTCCGGTTGACCCAGACGGCAGCCGATCATCTGGAGAATCTGGATCAGGTTCTGAATTCATCCGATCCAGATTCGTTGATGATTGTCTTCTCTCATGATCTCAATACTCTATTTAGAGCCTCACATGCTCTGATCCAGTCTGAGCTGCTTGAACTTAACCATCTTCTCTCGTTTCTCCATTTTCTCCCTCATAAACTCGACCTCTTCTCGGCTATATGCCATTATCGCGGCTTATCTCTCATCCAGATCGTTGCACTGCTGCCACCTACAGGGCTCCAGATGGTCACTACACAACAGTACAAGTCTGATATTTATGGAGAGCTCCGCCAGAATGTCCCCTACCACCTCCCGTTGAAAAACATAATTGACGTAAAAACACGTCGATGGATTTGAAATGACGTATATATACGTCGATGGCAGTCAATGAGTTAAAAACGTGCCTGTCGACCTGCTTTCTTCAGGGTTTCCCACATTAACATTTAAAGCTGTTCGAGCGCCGACATCTCAGGAACTACTGGAGATAAAAACCTGAAATCACCTCTCTTACTTCTCATCATTGATCCAGAATCTTTAATACTCAACAGATTAAACCTTTATATTTCAAACACCCACCGAGATAATCTTTATTTTTTCCCCAAAGTTGCTCATCGACACACTTTCAGCAGGTTTTTCCATTTGAGGCTGTTTGAATGAAAACATCTCGGGAGCTATTTTTATTTTTCATCAGGTTATTGATTCAGAATCTGCTTTATTGGACAAGTTACCTGTGAGTGTAGGTGAAACGAGGGTCGTTCCTCTTCGGATTTTTAGAACAGTTTCTGCTCGACGAGCTTTCAAATAGTTTGAGATTTTTAAAAAAACTGCACGGTGGAATCGGTGAAATTTGAGGCTGTTTGAACGACAGCATCTCAGAAACTATTCCTTCATTAAAATCTATTTTCCAGTCCCTCCAAGATTTCTTGGGTGTTTTTCCAGATTGTTGCTCCTAAAATGTCTGAATTCGCAGCAGCTTTTCTAAAAAAATGTGATGTTTTAAGCATATTTGTTGCGGGAAACGGTAAAAAATTGCTAAAAAGTTGCATTTTTTCTTTGTTTTGTATAATTCATTAAACATTTTTCTAAGTTTAATAAGTTAATTTCACATCCTGGCACACGCGTGTTCACACACACACGCTCACAGCTCGTCACGTCAGTTAATGAATCTAACTGACCTTCATTGTTTCAGTGCTGCCACAGATCTGGATGCAGCAGCTTCATCACGGTGGTTTGTCTGGTCTGTGGTCCGCTGGTTTCACCCATTCTCCTGATATGTTTACGGTAGAAAAGTGTTTGTCAGTGGATGGTTTTGGTTTGTGTTCCACCTCAATATTCCACGGGGTGAAAACAGTTTAGCTCCGCTTTGGTGAAGGGATGACATTTTGGGTCTCCACGCGACAGACAGCGACAGTGACGGAGTTCTCTTTCCTTCCTGAGCGACATACGCACGGTTGGGCCGGCATTCTTATCTCCGGTTGTCTAAGAAGCTGGGAGGCTGTTAGGAGCTGCCGCGCTAGAGGCCGCGCCTGTTCATTAGGTCGGATGGGGTGAAGGCCGCATTGTTGGTAGGACATTTGAACTGTCTGTAATTACATTTGTATCTGTAACGTTCCATAGAAAATATGTGAATTGGGAGATTGTGTTGGGGGTGGACTGAAGCTGCTTGTCGAAGGTATGAGCTCTCTGAGTGGTTTTCTAGTGTTGTATGTATTTCTGCAAAATGAACAATCAAACTAATCTATGTTTTTCTTTCTTTGTGCTTTATGTTTTTCTAAATTCTCCCTACTTCTAGTGTGGTTCTGGTGTTTCCACAGAGGTGCAGGTCTTCATATTGTAGTGAAAAATGAGGCCACAGTGGTAAAAAATGTGACGGGAGCAAATAAAGTTTAGAAACTGCCTGGAGTTCAGACACTAAGGCTCCATCCTCAAGAAGACGAGTCCAGGCCTAAACGCACCAATAGTCCATCAACCCGTGTATCGTCCACACCAAGCCGGCGTTTTGGGGGTCTGAAAATGATCCTATCTGAAAACGCCGTTTACGTGTCACCGTTGTTACACCCTGTCCTCTTGCCTCATAGCTCCACCTCTCCATAGATGCTCCAAACTCAGAAAACGACGACAACAATGTCTCCGTATAGTGCTGCGTATGTCCTGCTGATAGTTCCACCTCATCGTCCGTCCAGACTAGAGTCCTACCAGCTCGTCCACTCATATTTGCTGCCGCCATGTTCTATGTTTACATCCTATACAGATTTCTACATGCCTAAAGTCCCGCCACCAGTTTCAGCTTGTTCCTGTTACGGCGTCATAGCGCCACCAACAGGCCTGGCATGTGTTTTACATCGTTTTCGTGGACGGACACATTTACTGGAACAGCTCCGTCTTTATGAAGAACGTTTTAGAAGCTAAAGGCTTCGTGACGACGGGGCCTGAATCAAAGACACTGTTTAATTTTCACCCTGTTTTTCGTTGTTTGGAGTCGTTGGCTTCAGTTGTCGCTGTCTTAAAGAGTAGAAAGAGGAACTTTGTAGAGGCTGGAAACATGGAAATAGTCAAAAATCTGTAGCATGTAGAGAAAAAACGACCACAATAAGACACAAAATCAAGATAAAGACACAAAATTATCCCAAAGACACATAAAACGACCAGAGGGAGACAAAAAGACGACAGAAACTAAAGCTTGTGCTGGAAATCCAAACTATAGAAACCTGAAACGTCTTTAAGAAGCTGCTGTTTTGTTGCTGCTGCTTTATTTCACCTCCTTCACTGCATTTGTTCTCCGGCTGTTTATGAACTCCGTGTTTCGACAGTAAACACCAGAGGAGTCGGTGTAATATCACCTACTGTCGTCTCAGACTCCGTCCAGTTCCTCCCTCTGCAATCAGAGCCTCCACTCCAGGAACTCTTCAGATCCACCAATCAGACGCTCCGAATCACCTTCCTGCCTTTTAAAAAAGCCTCTTCCTGCTGCGATGGGGAGGACGGTCGACTGGAAACGAGGCCAGAGATGTTTATCTGGCGTTGATTAGCAGGTTGAGACCCCAGAAATCTCCCTTTTGAAGAGCCAACAAACGTTTTCCCGTCAGATCCGACTCGTGTTTGTCTTCTCTTCTGATCTTCACCTGTTTCTGAGAAACTCTGATCGTCTCAAAACAAAAGGAACCGCATAAATTGGAAGAAAGTTAAAAAACACAACCCAGAAAGTGTTTTCATGCATCAGCGCCTGAAATAAAAGCTCGTTAAATCGGAGCCCGCCGCTGTTGTTTCGCGGATTAACCTTCAGAACGGAGACAAAAGGCGAAGCGTTTCCCTGACAGCTGTTCAAACACCGATCTGTGACGCTCATCCAGCGCTGTGAAGGAGCTCCGTTACACCGGAGTTTCCAGATCGCTCAAAGCTGGAGTGAGACGTGAAGCTGCGGAGAACACATGTATGATTCAACGACTTCATACTCAGATGACCCTAAAACACTTAAACCTGAGTGGAGGCTGATGAAAGCGTAATGAGACGAAGTGCAGCGGGAACAAGCCGTTAAATAAAAGAAGACGAACGAGAAGCGCTGAGGAGATACGAGGCAAACACAAACCTGGTGTTTATCATTTTCCTCTACGTCTTCTTCTACGGCGGTTTAATGGTACAGACTGGAGAGTTGGCGCCCCCTGCTGTTAATACGACGGCAGCTGTGGACGTTAACGGTCACTGATTTGCATTTTCTCGAATTTCGGTTAAAGTTTGGATGGAAACCCTGCTAACGTTTGGAGGCGACAAGCGAGACGAGATTTATCGCTTCGCTGATTTGTTGTTTCATTTCAACACCTCCCATTTGTTGTCTATATCAGTGGTTCTCAACTGGTGGGTCGGGACCCAAAAGTGGGTCGCGAAGCCATTTTTAGAGGGTCACAGAAGCAAAAAGTAGTGGTATAAAGTCTTTTATTTTGAAGGACGTGTTTCCTATGACACAGTTTGCTTTCAGTAGCAGGATATTTAGTGGTGGTGACACCAGTAGTTTCCCACTATTAACCTCTAGATTTGTCTCTGCCAGTTTATTGGAGAAATTTATGCTAAAACGTCCCAAAAATGAACTAAAATGTGCTCAGAATCTGTCAAAATGGATCAAAATATTCCAAAGTATGGCAAAAGCGTCCAAAAGCGTAGCAAAAAAAAAAGCCCAAATTTCCTAAGTTGTATCTAAATGTGTTGAGACTCCACCAAAATAAACCTTAATCTGTTAACAGGAACAGCAAACTTCAACAATTTGGGTCACGACTGTTATTAATAGAAACATAGTGGGTCCTGAGGCTGGACCAGTTGAGAACCACTGGTCTATATGAGCAGCCTTGCAATGCATTCTGGGAGCGCAGTGCTGTGTTTTGGGGCTTTGTGTTGCGTAAAGTTGAGGTCTCAGCGACTTCACGCAAACCTGGGCCGTTCTGTCGCCTGTGGAAACCAGAGAAACACTTTTAAACGAACCGCTGTCGATGGATAATGTCAACAAATGATGCAGCTGCGTTGCCGATTCATCGCCTGAAGTGTTCTCAGAAACACCTGGGGGAGGCGCTGTGATCCCCCGAGTCCTAAAACTCCGCTGTCAATACGTAGACGACCGCTTCATTTCACCCTCGATGAACTCCACCAACATCAGAAACCTCAAGCAGCCAATAACGTCCCTACATGCTGTATCTGTATGTAAAACATGGAACCTGCATTCTCGCTAACAGCCAGCAGGGGGCAAAAAGAAGTCTATGAGAAAATAAACTTACTTTTCGCTCGATTCGTTACCTCAGTAAACATTTTCCTGATGAATTTATGGTCTCGGTTGCTGATTTAGAACCTCCTTCGACACAGCATGATGATCTTTTTATAAATTATGATGTCATTTAGAGGAAAAATAAGGCGACTTTTCACTGCAGGAGCTTTAATGTTAATAAGAACAGCCGACTAATCAGCCCTGGCAGCCATTTTATTATAGGTTTTACTGAAAATAGTGCACCAACACACTTACAAACAGCAGTTACTGTATAGCCTAAACAAGATAACATTAGCGGCTATGTTTGCCTAAACACAGTAATGTTAGCCACAAAATTAGCCAGAAGTAGCCAGATACTATTTGCCAGTATTTTAGCCTACACATTATGGTGCTAATTGCTACATTATCCTAAACATTATGGAAGCCTAAACAAGATGCTATTAGCAACTACGTTTGCCTAAACAAGATACTGTCAGCCATGATTTTAGCCTGAAGAAGCTACAGCTAATATGTTAGGTTAACCATGATATGTTTACCGCTTTATTAGCCTAAACAAGATACTATTAGCTGCTATGATTACTTCAACAAGGTAACGTTAGCCCCAACATTAGTTAGAACGAAATACTATTAGCTGCTATTTTAGCCTACAGTAGATAGTAGTATTTGCTACATTATCCTAAAGATTACAGTAGCCTAAACAAGCTAGTATTGGCAGCTACGTTTGCCTAAACAAGATCTTGTCAAGGAGGATATAGTAGATAGTAGTAGCTAATTTGTTGGGGTAAACATGATATGCTTAACGGTACATTAGCCTAAACAAGATAACATTAGCGGCTATGTTTGCCTATACAAGGTAATGTTAGCCACAAAATTAGCCTGAAGTAGCCAGATACTATTTGCCAGTATTTTAGCCTACACATTATGGTGCTAATTGCTACGTTATCCAAAAGATTATGTATAGCCTAAACAAGATGCTATTAGCAGCTACGTTTGCCTAAACAAGTTACTGTCAGCCATGATGTTAGCCTGAGGAAGCTACAGCTAATATGTTAGGTTAAACATGATATGTTTACCACTTTATTAGCCTAAACAAGATAACATTAGCTGCTATGATTACTTCAACAAGGTAATGTTAGCCACAACATTAATTAGAACAAGATACTATTAGCTGCTATTTTAGCCTATAGAAGATAGTAGTAATTGCTACATTATCCTAAAGATTACAGTAGCCTAAACAAGCTACTATTGGCAGCTACGTTTGCCTAAACAAGATCTTGTAAAGGAGGATAAAGGAGATGGTACTACCTAATTTGTTGGGGTAAACATGATATGCTTAACGGTACATTAGCCTAAACAAGATAACATTAGCGGCTATGTTTACATCATTAAATACAACGATGTAAGTTTGCTATGTCCGTCTATAAGGTTAGATATTAGCGAGGAGAAGCTCTTGGATGAGGACATCAAGACGGTGTTTGCTTCCTCTTTGGATTTAACCAATCAGTGTTGAACCTTCACAGCAGTTTTCATGGGCTGCCAGAAGAACCAACCCTGCAGGAGGCAATTTATCAACACTGATTGGTTGAACTCGTAGCTAATTGGTTGGTTAAAGCCAAAGAAGATAAGTGGCGCTAGCTCTTCCTTGTTGATGTCGTCGTCCAACATCTTCTTGGTAACGTCTCCATCGACAAGGTGAAATTCACCGTATAGACCAACGAGACGAACCTCCTGTTCTGTTCTTTATGTGCTCATAAACTGGAGGTACTACGAGTCTGTGTTTTGGTTCGCTGGACGTTAACGTTGTGGTTGAAGATAATGAATAAACAGAGTTCTAGCAGGTCTTTCTGAATGTGGCACTAATTCTCAAAGGAGTTTGAGGAAACCGACAAAACAAGAACGTGACCCAACCCATCCACGACTGTTAGTATGAAGGAGTCGGTTAGACGAACAGCAGGTGGCGCTGCTTCTCCAGTCTGTACTGTTAAACCTTTATGGAAGGAGTTGTTTCTGTCTTTAAACCGTTAGAGTGAATCTGTGAGAGCTCACCAGGAAACAAAGGAGCCTGACAATAATTATTCTCACCATTGAGGCCGAGCTGGCCTTCAATGAGACTCGGAAACAAAGAGCCGCTGAACGCCTCACGTGTGTCGATATGTTTGACCCGTCCATGACTTCCACCCGGTGCATGCTGGGAAACTGTGAATGGCAGCGAGCGTCGACGGAGACGGAATCAAAGAGCCTTTTAATCTGGTCCTGTGACATTTCAGAGCCGACATGTCGCCGAGGATTCCTCCACAGGCTGAGACGCCGCCGTGAAATATCATCGCAATTACCGGCTTTTACTGTAGTAAATGAAAGGAGGTGATTCATTTCTGCTCTGCGTCCTGTTAGCGCTGCCTGATTACCCACAGTTCATTTCATCGTGCTGAGAAAATCAGCTTAAAATGTGTTGGTATTGACTTCCACCGCGGAGCTAAAGCTGCTGAAAGTGGCGGCTGTTTTCAAAACTCTCGCTGCTGGTGCCTTCAAGGACGCTCCGACGTCCGAGGTTTCAAAGCTCAGAAACATTAAAAGAACTCAAAACTCACTTGAAACACAAGAGACACTTAAAAACAGAATTCAGAGTGAAGCTCAGGAAGAGATCCAAACAGGGAAGATTCATGTATCTTAAAGGATAATTTCCACATCAAAGTGTCGAGGTGTTAAAGAGCACACCTGCAGCTTGAAAAGTTAAAAATATTGGTAATGATGTCGCTTTCTGTCGAGCGTCTGTTTCAGGAGCTTCGTTAACTCAGTGCAATTTCTGATTTAGCATTTCTTTGATTGTTTCTCGTGAATAAACCACTGATTTTTATCTTTTGATTTTATTTTCTAACACAAAAACAGCTGCTACATTAGCTTAAACATGGTACTGACTGCTAGATTAGCCCAAACAAGATAGTGCTGGCTGTTGTGTTAGCCTACACAGTATAGCATTAGCCCTGTTAGCTCAAGCAATATAGTGTTAGTCACTTAGTTAGCATAAACAAGGTCCTGTTCGCCTAAAAACAATAGCATTAGCTGCTGGTTAGCGTAAACAAGATAGCAGAAGCTGCTACGTTAGCCTAAAGAGGAAAGTGTTAGTAGCTTTGTTAGCTCAAATAAAATACTATTAACTAACACGTTACCATAGATAAGATATTATTTGCTATGTTAGTCCAAAACATATACTGTTATTCACTGCATTAGCCTAAACAAGATTATGTTAGTCCAAACAAGGTAGCATTAGCCATGTTAGCCTTAACAAGATTGTATCAGTCACTACAGTACCTTAAACAAGGTAGTCTAAGCAAGCTAGTGTTAGCTGCTATGTTAGCTTAAACAAGATAATGTCAGCTGCTATGTAAGCTTTAACAGGAAACCGTCAACCAATACATTACGCTACACTATATAACATTAGCTGTTATGCTGGCCTGAGTAAGTTAATATTATCCAGTACATTTGTCTAAAAAAGCTTTTATTAGCCATGATGTTAGCCTAAAAGATATAGAACTAGCTAATATGTTAGGGTAAACATAATGCGTTTACCACTTTATTAGCCTAAACATACAATAGCATTCGCTGCTATGTTTGATTAAACAAGGTAATGTTAGCCACAACATTAGCAAGAACAAGATACCTTTAGCTACTATTTCAGTCAACACAATATAGTGGTAACTGCTACGTTAGCCTAAAAATGAACAAAAATGCTATTAAAGGCTACGTTTGCCGAAACAAAATATTGTCAGTAATGATGTTTGCCTAAAGGAGACAGAACTAGCTAATATGTTGAGTTAAACATAATAATTTTATCAGTACATTAGCCTAAACAAGATAACGTTAGCTGCTATGTTCACCTAAACAAGATAACGTTAGCTGCTATGTTCACCTAAACAAGGTAATGTTAGCCACAAAATTAGCCTGAAGTAGACAGATAAGATTAGCCTGTATTTTAGCCTATACATGATCATGCTAATTGCTACGTTATCCTAAAGATTATGGAAACCTAAACAAGATGCTATTAGCAACTATGTTTGCCTAAACAAGATACTGCCAGCCATGATGTTAGCCTGAAGAAGCTAGAACTAGCTAATGTTAGATTAACCATGATATGTTTACTGCTTTATTAACCTAAACAAGATAACATTAGCTGCTATATTTACCTAAACAAGTTAATGTTAGCCACATTAGCTAGAATAAGACACTATTAGCAGATATGTTTACCTGAACAAGGTAGTGTTAGCCACAAAATTAGCCTTAACAGGATACTATTAGCTGCTATTTCAGACTACGCAAGATAGTGGTGATTGCTACATTAAGCTAAAAATTAAAGTAGCCTTACGAAGATGCTATTAACAGCTACGTTTGCCTAAACAAGATATTTTCAGTAATGATGTTAGCCTAAAGGAGATAGAACTAGCTAATATGTTAGGTTAAAGATGATATGTTACCACTATATTTGCCTTAACAAGATACTGCCAGCCATGATGTTAGCCTGAAGAAGCTAGAACTAGCTAATGTTAGTTTAACCATGATATGTTTACCGCTATATTAGCCAAACCAAGATAACATTAGCTTCTGTGATTACCTAAAAAAGATAATGTTAGCCACAACATTAGCCTGATAAGATACTATTAGCAGCTACATTTGGCTAAACAAGATGCTGTTGAAGTTTGGCGCTAATGTGGTTCCTGTTAGCGTTCTGGTTTTAGCTAACAGGTGCTTCCTCGGTTCTCTTTGACTTCATATCTGACCTGCAGTGATCCTGAGAGGTTTTATGGTCGATGCACTGTGGTGATCTGACTTCCTGAGTAGATAAACTGGTGGAACATTTGAGGAGTTTCAGGCTGCAGGGAGCTAAATGTGCTGTTTTTATAGATAAAGCAGCATGATGGTGCTTTAAACTGGAGAGGCTGCTTCACTGCAGAGACAAACTCCAACATGTGACCTCACTCTGACATCCAGCTGGCTTCATGTTGGAGTCTGTACCTGCTGATCAGTTTGAACCCACTTCCACTCATGACGAGTCCCGCTGTGGACGGACGGGAGGCGTTTGGTTGACAGACAGGGAGCCGGCAGGTCGCTAGTTTTAAACGGAGAGGAATTGTTCAACCGCGTTGCCGTGGCAACAGCGAGCATGTAGATCAGGAGGCTTTTTTTACCGCTCAGAGTGACACAGTGAGGTTAGCACAGGATTCCCTGCTATTCCAGTTTCTATGACAACTCACAACTCATCCTGCCTCCGTCTGTTTGATCTCCAGCTGCAGTGGAAGCAGAACAACTTCTGAATGATGATCAGCTGCTAATTAACGCTAAACGTCACGTGTGTCAGTAGCGTTTAATATCGACGCTAAGTAGAGGAGCTGTTAAAACCATCTGATGTTTGATCGGCTGTTTATTTATTTATCTGTTGGGTTTAACTTTATATCGGTTTCTAGTGTCGTGTTGGTCATTGTGAGATCATTTTAGTGGTCATTTCTTGTCTCTTTGTTGTTGTTTTGTGTCTTTGTGGTTGTTTTGTGTCTCTTTCTTGTTGTTTTGTGTGTCTTTGTTGTTGTTTTGTGTCTCTTTGTTGTTGTTTTGTGTCTCTTTGTTGTTGTTTTGTTTCTCTTTGTTGTTGTTTTGTGTCTCTTTGTTGTTGTTTTGTGTCTCTTTGTTGTTGTTTTGTGTCTCTTTGTGGTTCTTTTGTCTCTTTGTTGTTGTTTTGTGTCTCTTTGTTGTTGTTTTGTGTCTTTTTGTGGTTGTTTTGCGTCTCTTTGTGGTTGTTTTGTGTCTCTTTGTTGTTGTTTTGTGTCTCTTTGTTGTTGTTTTGTGTCTCTTTGTTGTTGTTTTGTGTCTCTTTGTGGTTGTTTTGTCTCTTTGTTGTTGTTTTGTGTCTCTTTGTTGTTGTTTTGTGTCTCTTTGTGGTTCTTTTGTCTCTTTGTTGTTGTTTTGTGTCTCTTTGTTGTTGTTTTGTGTCTTTTTGTGGTTGTTTTGTGTCTCTTTGTGGTTGTTTTGTGTCTCTTTGTGGTTGTTTTGTGTGTCTTTGTTGTTGTTTTGTGTCTCTTTGTGGTTGTTTTGTCTCTTTGTTGTTGTTTTGTGTCTCTTTGTTGTTGTTTTGTGTCTCTTTGTTGTTGTTTTGTGTCTCTTTGTTGTTGTTTTTGTCTCTTTGTGGTTGTTTTGTGTCTCTTTGTGGTTGTTTTGTGTCTCTTTGTGGTTGTTTTGTGTCTCTTTGTTGTTGTTTTGTGTCTCTTTGTGGTTGTTTTGTGTCTCTTTGTGGTTGTTTTGTGTCTCTTTGTGGTTGTTTTGTGTCTCTTTGTGGTTGTTTTGTCTCTTTGTTGTTGTTTTGTGTCTCTTTGTGGTTGTTTTGTGTCTCTTTGTGGTTGTTTTGTCTCTTTGTTGTTGTTTTATGTCTCTTTGTTGTTGTTTTGCGTCTCTTTGTTGTTGTTTTGTGTCTCTTTGTGGTTGTTTTGTCTCTTTGTTGTTGTTTTATGTCTCTTTGTAGTTGTTTTGCGTCTCTTTGTGGTTGTTTTGTGTCTCTTTGTGGTTGTTTTGTGTCTCTTTGTGGTTGTTTTGTGTGTCTTTGTGGTTGTTTTGTGTCTCCTTGTGGTTGTTTTGTGTCTTCTTGACTCCTGACTTTTGTAACTGACCTGAAGTGACTATAAGGTAATTGAACTGTGATATTCTCAGTGACTTCGTCCCTCCTGATCCTGCTGCAGTGAACCAAACGTCAGTCCGGCCCAGTCCCAGAACACCCAACGCCTCTTTATATTTACTGTCATAAACAGCTGCGACAGAGATCCAACGTGATCGTCGGTGAATTCCTGATGAAGGTCGGCAGCTTTTCTGCCTCCAGCAGGGAGAATAAACGCTGCGCTGAGGGTGAATAACAGGATGTGATATAACATCCCGAGGCCGTGATTAGAGGAGGTGGAGGTCAGACCAGCCTCAGTAATAAGATGTCGTCCTACAATCACCTGAGCGCTGATGGACAGCAGCCATTTTTACAAACAGAATCTGGGCTCAGGAACGTCTGTGGGCGGCCGCTAGATTCATGCTAATATCTGAGCCTGTCTGGCACAAAACCCAGCGCTAATCCGGATTTAAATCATGTTTTAATGCATGAACACGTCTTAATTCAACAGCAGGATGGTTTCGGTTTCAGTGTGAGTGATGCAAAAAACAGCACTAATGTTCAGATACGAGCAAAAAGAGCTGAACACAGGAAACATATCGACATGTTAGAAAATCACAGAGACATATTTAATAAAAACCTGATTAACTGATGAATCACTGCAGCAGGAATCATCCAGAAAACTAAAGGTAGTTTTTTTATTGAATGTCTTTAGTTTGTTTCTCAGGTATTTTATCTTAAACTGGTTGTTTTGAGTCTCTTTGTTGTTGTTTTGAGTCTCTTTGTTGTTGTTTTGAGTCTCTTTGTTGTTGTTTTGTGTCTCTTTGTGGTTGTTTTGTGTCTCTTTGTTGTTGTTTTGTGTCTCTTTGTGGTTGTTTTGTGTCTCTTTGTTGTTGTTTTGTGTCTCTTTGTTGTTGTTTTGAGTCTCTTTGTTGTTGTTTTGTGTCTCTTTGTTGTTGTTTTGTGTCTCTTTGTGGTTTTTTTAAGTCTTCGTGGTTGTTTTGTTTCTCTTTGTTGTTGTTTTGTGTCCCTTTGTTGTTGTTTTAAGTTTCTTTGTTGTTGTTTTGTGTCTCTTTGTGGTTGTTTTGTGTGTCTTTGTGGTTGTTTTGTGTCTCTTTGTGGTTGTTTTAAGTTTCTTTGTTGTTGTTTTGAGTCTCTTTGTGGTTGTTTTAAGTTTCTTTGTTGTTGTTTTGCGTCTCTTTGTGGTTGTTTTAAGTTTCTTTGTTGTTGTTTTGTGTCTCTTTGTGGTTGTTTTAAGTCTTTTTGTGGTTGTTTTAAGTCTCTTTGTGGTTGTTTTAAGTCTCTTTGTTGTTGTTTTGTGTCTCTTTGTTGTTTTTTTGTGTCTCTTTGTGTCTCGTGGCTGTCGTAGCGGTCTTTTTAAGTGTCTTGTTGTTCATTTAGTCACTTCTTTTAGTATTTTCTTTCTCCCACTTTGGGTCATTTTGAGTGTCTTGTTGTCATCTGTGTCTTCTTCAGATAAATAACTGTTATTTGACTTATAACTGAGCTCTGACCTACATTTTCCCAAAGTACGATCATTAAAATCAGTGAACCTGACGACTTAAATATTCTTCATGCAGCAGTTTATGTCCCAGAGACCCTCTGATCCCTGTGGACCTGTTCATAAACACAACGGCTCGTTTAAAACTCCTTCAAAGTGTCCTGAAAGTGCAGAAAGTTCTGAACAGAAATCTGAAAAACATCTGAGTAAATGACCTTTAAAGACACAACAGAGGACAGAGAAGTAAATCTAAACGTTGATCTACAGGAGAATAAAACCTGCACTATTTGAAACGGCCACCAGGGGGCGACTCCTCCAGAAGTCTGATTATATAGAAGTCTGTGAGGAAACGAACCGACTTGTCACTTGATTTATTACCTCAGTAGATATTTTCCTGTTAAGTTCATGGTCTCAGTTACTAGTTTAAGATCTGTTTTAACTCAACATGAAGCTCATTTATTAAATTAAGTTTCCATTTAGAGGAAAATAGACGACAAACCAGAGGATATTCGATTCTAGTTCTCAGCCAGATCCACCGTTCATCCATCATGTCTGGTTAAAATAAGAAGAATTAGGGTATTTTAACACATTTTCATCTTTAAACATGGTTAATAATCAACTAGAGCTTCATGGTGACATTAATCTAAACTGTAGACTCTGTTCTCTGTGAGGCGGACGTTAAACGTGGTGTTGGAAACGTCCGGAGCTGATAAACTCCTCCATGTTTTACACTTCGGCTCTGGAAGGGCTAAGAAAAGACGCCTCCCTCAAACTCTTCCCGCATAAATAAAACCTCAGAGCTGCTGAAATAACCGGCGACACGTCTTTGTTCAAGTCAGATCAACCTTTATTTACAAAGCCACGTCTTTATGTGGTGGTTTGAGTCTCTGAGGTCGTCTCGTGTCTCTTTTTAGTCATTTTTAATCATATTGTTGTTGTTCTGAGACGGTTTTGTTGCTTTTGGTGATCATTTAATGTTTTTTCCGATCATTTTGACTATTTTTCAGTCATTCAGAGTCTCTTTGAGGTCATTTTAAATCTTTTTGTGGCTGTTTTGACTCATAATTTGTGGACACTTTGAGTCTTTCTATGGTTTTATCTCTATTTATGGTCGTTTTGAGTCATTTTGTGATGGTTTCAAGTGTTTTTGTGGTCTCTGTAAGTCTCTTGTTGGTTGTATAAATTGACTTCATTGTAAATTGAATCTAATTTAACGGCTTTTGTGGTCGTTTTGCTTCTATTTTTGGTCATTCTGAGTCTTTTTATGGTTATTTTAAGTGTCTTTGGTTGTTTCGCATCTTGTTGTGGCTGTTTTCTGTCTCTTAGGTTGTTTTTTTAGTTCTTTTTTTGGTTCTTTTATTTCGGTTTTTGGTCATTTCGGTCAATTTCTTCTTCTTTATGGGGGTTTTTGTGTCTCTTAATGGTTGTTTTAATTTGCTTTTTGGTCATTTTCTGTCATTTTGAGTCATTCTGTGATGGTTTAATGTGTTTTTGTGATCTTTCCAAGTCTCTTGTTGGTCATATAAATTGATTTCATTGTAAATTGAACCTAATTTAATGGTTTTTGTGGTCGTGTTGCTTCTATTTTTGGTCGTTTTGAATCTCTTTGGTAGTTTTGTGTTTCTTTGTGATCATTTTTAGTCTCTTTGTGGACATTTTGAGCCTCCTTTGGTTCTTTTATTTCGGTCTTTGGTCATTTCGGTCAATTTCTACTTCTTTATGGGGGTTTTTGTGTCTCTTAATGATTGTTTTAATTTGCTTTTTGGTCATTTTGAGTCTATTTTGTCATTTTATGTCTCTTGTTTTGTTTATTTGTGTCAATTTAACGTGCATTTGTGGCCGTCTTGCTTCTATTTTCAGTCATTTTGTGTCTCTTTTTGTTTCGCATATTGTTGTGGCTGTTTTTTGTCTCTTTGGTTGTTTTAAAAGTTGCTTTGTGTTTCTTTGTGATCATTTTTAGTCTCTTTGTGGACATTTTGAGCCTCCTTTGGGTTGTTTTATTTTGCATTTTTGGTAATTCTGAGCCTAACGTGGTCACTGTTTCTGCCTCTCTTCGGTAAATTTCTATTTCTTTACTGGTTTTTTATGCCTCTTTGTGGTTTTAACTTGCTCTTTGGTCATTTAGAGTTATTTTGTGGTTGTTTTGTGTCTCTTTGTCGTATTTTTGGTCGCTCTGACTCCTATGATCCTGCCTCACTGTAAATCCAGAGGCCGGTCAGTTACCTGCCGATCAGAGGCGTCGCCACCGTCCAGGTGCGTGTTGCGTTCAGGTGTCGTCTCTGACCGCGGTGCTTCTGCTTTGTTTTTCCAGCCACATGCCTCTGAGTCCGGCTGCTGACACCAAACATGATCGCCCGCGGCAACAGGCGGTTACTAACGGCAACCCGACAGGCTCTGCTGTTGCCAGGGACGACGACGCGGACGACACGCCCCCCGGAAACAGCATCGTCGTCCGCATCGGCATCCCGGACCTGCAGCAGACGGTAACACACACTGACACACTCTACCGGGAGCTGCACAGTATAAGTATACAACAGAACACAAACCTGTGTGTCTGTCTGTGTGTCTGTCTCTTTCTCTGTCTGTCTGTCTGTTCAGAAGTGTTTGCGGTTGGACCCAGAGTTACCAGTTTGGACCAGTAAGCAGAGGGTTCTGGTGACGTTGACTCAGTCTCTGTCGGATGTTTTGAACTATGGTCTCTTCCAGCCGGCGTTCAACGGCCGAGCCGGAAAGTTTCTGGACGAGGAGCGGCTGCTGAAGGAGTATCCCCTCCCTCCAATCACTCCCATCCCCTACCTGGAGGTAAAAACACACCTGAGCCGGTCTTCAGAGGGCAAATCTGCAAGAACACCTCACAAGAACTCACTATTTTTAACCCTCTGAACCCCAAAACCTCACCAGGATCCAGAACTTAAAGCCTTAAACCTGCATTCTTTAAAGCAGCCAGCAGGGGGCGACTCCTCTGGCGGATAGAAACAAGAAAATGAGCCGATTTCTAACTGGATTTACTCCGTCAACAAACACTTTCCTATAAAGTTTATGGTCTCGATTGGTAGCTTAAAGCCTCCTCCAACACGGCATGAAGTTCATTTAATAAATTATGTTTCCATTTAGAGGAAAACAGACGATAAACCAGAGAACATTCAGCAGCAGACGTCCTCTAGCCTCAGTCAGATCCACGCCTTGTCGTCATGTTTGGTTTAAAAAATGTTTTCAGTGTCTAAAACATCATTTGCATATTTAAACACTGAATTTCTGAAGACTTCTGAGCTGTTTCATGGAGATATTAGTTCAAACGTCGACACTATTCACTCGTAGCGTCTCCTGTTAAATGAAAATACATCCTGCAGACTGACAACAACACAAACTTCTTTAACTCAAACCCTCCGACGGGTTTTAACGTCGTGTTGTTTCTTATAAATCACCAAAAAGACGACATTTAGCAGCTAGAAGTTAAGATGTTCGCATTTCTGACGGTCCTTGAACTCATCATAAATTACTGCTGGTTAATTTGAGTTTAAAACATTGCATTAAAATCACTTCATTTTACACGTCTCGTTTGAAAATTTGCCAAAAATAAAGAGTTTACTGTCGAGTTTACTCTTTCTGACCCTTCATACTTATTATTTATTATTGCTTTATCTTGTAATTCTGATTTTTTTACGTCAAAATTTAGATTTTCTATCAAGATTTCTGACATTTATCTCATAATTCAGACGTTTTTGTTTCATAATTACGACTTTTTATCTCTGAATTTTAGCATTTTCCTACATAACAGCTGCTTATTTCTGTAATTCTGTTCCGTAGCGTCTCTTTAAAGCCTCCTCCACATGTAAATCACTTCCTCCGACCAGATTCTGTGAAAACCAGAACCTTCTTCCCTCCTGGTTCTGGTTCTCCAGGACTGACTCGGCCGACAGTGGAAGGATTTGTACGACCTTCTTTATGAAACAAGGCACAAACTAGTCGCATAAAACGACCAAAAATGAGAAAAATGAGACCAAAAATGTTCCCGAAAATCTCACAAACGCGACTGAAGACGACAAAAACAAGACATTAAATGAGAGAAACGAGTTGAAAAACAGCAAAAACACAACAAATATGAGAAATAAAGCAACATAAAGGCGACTGAAGGCTCTTTTCTGTTGGACGTTTTGATTCCAGGTTGTGAAAAATGAGTTTCCAGTGAGGAAAGGTTTGTAGGAGCCGGTTGGAGTTCAGAGGGTTAAACGGTAAAATTCAAAACGTGTATTTAACCTCGTGGTTTAAACTCTCTGAGCGACACGAAGCTTCGGTTTATTCTGAATTAATTTACTCCCGTGGTTCCGAACGCTGCTCCTCAGACTCTAACTGGCATCAGGACGCATGAGGTACTTTAAATTCAGCGCTGAGTAAATTCTGAGAATCGCTTTTGAGGCTTTAAACGAGGCTCGGCTGGTTGTTCCTGGTGGGAAGAGGCTGAAAACATCTTTATTAAAACAACACGTTTCGATCCACAGGAGCTTTTATGATCGGACTGCTTGGTTTTCACTATTTCTGTAGATGTTTTATTTCTGTTCAGCGCTCTGCAGCTTTATTATGAACAGTTCTGTGTGAATAAAGTTCATTTCATTGTCTAAACTAACCGTCGGCGTCTGTTTCTGCAGTTTCGTTATAAGAGGAGAGTTTACACGCAGAGCTACGTGGACGACAAGCAGCTGGCGAAGCTGCACACGAAGGTAAAAACACTTCACGTCCTTCAGTTCTGTCGTCGGGAGTCGAGATTCAATCAGCTGGAGCAGCTAATAATGCAGAATTACAACAGAGTAAATGTGGGAACAGGAGGGTTAGAGTTGATTCCAGCAGATTAGCAGCTCCATAATTCAAGATTTAAATAAATGTTGGAGCTGAAATAGCAGCACTGATGGAACAGGAAGTAAAGACGTACAGTTGTGGTGAAAAGTTTACACATAACGTCACGGTTCTCTGGAGTTTCCACTTATTTCTACAGCTCTGATTTTCCTCTCATAGACTGGAACAGATTCTTCTTCATCCATGAAGTTTGATTCTTTTATGACTTTATTATGTGTTAACAGAAGAAGTGACCAAACCTGCTGCCTCATAAATAAACATACAGCAACATGAATTAGCATTTTTGGTGACTTAGAAAGTTGTGTGAAATGAGCTTCATAATGGCCTCTTAACTTCCTGTGAGTGATTATGATTGACTACAGCTGGTGACTCCTCTGAGGCCATTTAAATAAGGCTCACTGGATACAAACGCTACAATGGGAAAGTCAAAGGATCTCAGCACGGATCTGAAGAAGCCAATCATTGACTGGAACAAGTCTGGAAAGTCACTTGGAGCCATTTCAAAGCCGCTGCAGGTCCCAAGAACAACAGTGATATAAAGAGCATGGAGGGTGAAGAGTCAACCGAGCCGTGAAGAAGGAAGACGTTGATCCAGAAGCAGCAGCTTAAGGCTCGACTGAAGTTTGCTGCTGGACAAAGATAAAACCTTCTGGAGGAAAGTTCTGTGGTCAGACCAAACTAAACAATGTCCAGCGATATGTTTGGAGGAGGACAGATGAGGCCTTTAACCCCAAGAACACCATCCTACCGTCAAGCACGGTGGTGGTAGTATCATGCTGTGGAGCTGTTCTGCTGCCAATGGAACTGGAGCTTTACAGAGTAAATGGGAGAATGAAGAAGGAGGATTAGCTTCAGATTCTTCAAGATAACCTAAAATCATCAGCCTGAAGGTTGGATCTTGGGCTCAGTTGGATCCAACAGGACAATGACCCCAAACACACATCAGAAGGTAATGGAATGGATAAATCAGGCTAGAGTTAAGGTTTTAGAACGGCCTTCCCAAAGTCCTGACTTAAACCCCACTGAGAACATGTGGACAACGGTGAAGAAACAAGTCAGAAAGCCAACAGATTGAACTGAACTGCACCAATTCTGTCAAGAGGAGAAGTCAAAGATTCAACCAGAAGCTTGTGGATGGAAACCAGAAGAGCCAAGAGACATGGAACCAAATATTAGCATCGCTGTATGTTTATTTATGAGGCAGCAGGTTTGGTCACTTCTTCTGTGAACCCATAATAAAGTCATAAAAGAATCAAACTTCATGGATGAAGAAGAATCTGTTCCAGTCTATGAGAGGAAAATCAGAGCTGTAGAAATAAGTGGAAACTCAAGAGAACCATGACTTCATGTTCTTTACAAGTGGATGGAAACGTTTGACCTCAACTGTATTTACAGGACATTTACTGACGAACAGCAGCGTTTGTTTTGTTTCGCTGCATCACCTCGACGCTAAATAAAGGAAACTCCGAGGTCGACGCTGAGACGGGAGTCAGCGCTGCGTTTCTTTTCACGCTCGTGTCGTTTTCTTTCCAGGCCAACCTGAAGCGCTTTATGGAACATGTGCACCAGAAGAACGTGGAGAAGGTGTCCAAATGGCTGGAGAAAGGCCTGGACCCCAACTTCCACGACTCCGACAGCGGAGGTGAGCCGACCCAGGAAGTAGTCTGAGCCGCTAGCGTGAGAATATAAACATGTATGAACCGAACATGAAGTGACGCCACAGCAGACAGCGTTTAAAAACTCAGAATAAGACTGCTGGAAACGGAGATGTAGACTCAGGATGTTGAAGATGAAATGATGAAAATTCAACCGATTAAAAACACACTAACCGATTCTGAAGAAGAAGAAGGTCGTGCATGTCAGTAAATGTATTCCTGCTGGAACTACCCAGTAATCCAGCTAATCTACATTTCCTGACATCATGTAGAGAATACAGGTTTCCCCCGTCAATACAACAATTTAAACATAAGGCAGAAAAAGAAAAAGGTCGTGCATGTCAGTAGATGTATTGTAGATCTAATCAGCTAATCTATATTTCCTGACATCATGTAGAGAACACAGGTTTTCTACATCTTTCTGAGCTTGTGGAGCCTCAGTACATCCTACCATCTAACACAACAATACAACAATTTAAAGCATTTCAACTGATAACGCAGGAAAAGAAGAAGGTTGTGCATGTCAGTAAATGTATTGTAGACCGTGTGTAGTACCTGCTGGAACTACCTGGTAATACAGCTAATCTACATTTCCTGACATCATGTAGAGAATGCAGGTTTACTACATCAATACAACAATTTAAACAATTAAAAGCATTTTAACTGATAAGGCAGAAAAAGAAGGTCATGCATTCAGTAAATGTGTTATATATATATACTAATGTAGCATTAGACGGTAGGATGTTCTTAGGCCCCACAAACTCCAACAGATGTGTATCAAACCTGTTTTCTCTACATGATGTCAGTAAATGTAGATCAGCTGTAGTTCCTGGTTGTTCCACCAGGTGGAGCCTCTCACTGTTTAATACTGTAGAGACCAGAGGAGGCGTCACTCAGACTACAGTTCATGTTGGAAGCAGAGAGCATTGTGGGAGTTTAGCTAGCAACGGGCACCATGACAAAGACTAATGTGCTGTTGATTAACTGTAGTACCTGGTTGTTAAGACACCAGAGGGGGCGTCACTCAGACTACAGGCAAAGAATCATGGGAAGTTTAAATCTAAATTGCTAAATGAGCCGTTTTATGAGCAGGGGTTTAGCTAGCAAGGGGCCACCATGACAGAGACTCCTGTGGCGGTTAATGGCTTCAACCCAGTCGAGTGAACCCACCTTAAACCGGGGCGACGTTCCTGCAGCCGTGCGGTGATGTCGGCGCGGTAAATGCTAACTAGAGTAAAATACTGGTCTCAGGCTGCTATAGCGCTAACTGCTACGGAGCTGATCGCTAATATTTTGATTGTAAGCGAAATTATTTTGCAGTGAACGGTGAGTGTTTATCAGAATATACAAAACCTCAACAGTATTTTACTCTTTTAGGTGATTAATCAAGTATTGATTGCTAATATCGTCGACTGTCGGGTAAGAAACTCGTTTAAAATGAGCTTTTTTATTGTTTTTTTCTGATTGGGTCGGTACTTGTTCCCCAGTTCTTCGATCACAGGACTGTAATCCAGCCGAAAACAAAGACTCGAATTCATCCAGTGTGTAAACTGAACCACAGTGTTGTTCTCTGGTCTGACTTGTTGTTCTTCCTCCGTAGTGTTTCCTCCACTAAACCCCCCCCTGCCACATGTTCACCCAGCTGATGTGTTCTCAGGTGTGTTAGCGAGCTGGAAAATCACTCCTCAGACGGTTTCATCCGGACGGAGATCATTTTCATTTTAAAAAGCTGTTCCGAAACGAGGACGTGTCAGAGTGGACGCAGCCCGATTCAGATGATTCACGGCTGAAGCCTCTTTGTTTCAGCCGGAGATCACGGCGACTCCTGACTCACCGCTGCGAGGCTGTAATTTACTCTCTAATCTACAGCCCAGGTTCAGTTATCGGCTTCTGCTGCAGCTTTTCAGGCCTCAGTGTGACCTGATGCTGCTGGAAACAGACTCGTGTTTCTAAATCGTCCTTACGTCGTTCAGTTTGGTCTCACAGCTGTGGAACTGACTGAACGAGAGGACGAGTATCTAAAGCCTGGTCAGATCATTCTACACAGAGTCATGTAGAAGGATCTGACTGCTCCTCATCAGTATTCTAAAGGGACGAGCTGCTCAGTCGGGTCTGTTATGAATCACTGAGATACAGAAACTTTGTCCTGGTTGATCCCAGTTTGTTCTGAACACAAGATCTGGTTGGAGGTCATTAACCACCACATTAGTCTTTGTCTTGGTGCCCGTTGCTAGCTAAACTCCCACAATGCTCTCTGCTTCCAATATGAACTGTAGTCTGAGTGACGCCTCCTCTGGTCTCTACAGTATTAAACAGTAAGAGGCTCCACCTGGTGGAACAACCAGGTACTACAGCTGATCTACATTTACTGACATCATGCAGAGAAAACAGGTTTAATACATCTGTTGGAGCCTCAGTACATCCTCTAGTACTACATTTACCCTCTAGTACTACATTTACCCTCTAGTACTACATTTACCCTCTAATACTACATTTACCCTCTAGTACTACATTTACCATCTAGTACTACATTTACCCTCTAGTACTACATCTACCCTCTAGTACTACATTTACCCTCTAGTACTACATTTACCCTCTAGTACTACATTTACCCTCTAGTACTACATTTACCCTCTAGTACTACATTTACCCTCTAGTACTACATTTACCCTCTAGTACTACATTTACCCTCTAATACTACATTTACCCTCTAATACTACATTTACCATCTAGTACTACATTTACCCTCTAGTGCTACATTTACCCTCTAATACTACATTCACCCTGTAGTACTACATTTACCTTCTAGTACTACATTTACCCTCTAGTACTACATTTACCATCTAGTACTACATTTACCCTCTAGTACTACATTTACCATCTAGTACTACATTTACCCTTTAGTACTACATTTACCCTCTAATATTACATTCACCCTGTAGTACTACATTTACCTTCTAGTACTACATTTACCCTCTAGTGCTACATTTACCCTCTAGTGCTACATTTACCCTGTAGTACTACATTCACCCTCTAGTACTACATTTACCATCTAGTACTACATTTACCTTCTAGTACTACATTTACCCTCTAGTGCTACATTTACCCTCTAATACTACATTCACCCTGTAGTACTACATTCACCCTCTAGTACTACATTTACCATCTAGTACTACATTTACCCTCTAGTACTACATTTACCATCTAGTACTACATTTACCCTCTAGTACTACATTTACCCTCTAATATTACATTCACCCTGTAGTACTACATTTACCCTCTAGTACTACATTTACCCTCTAGTACTACATTTACCATCTAGTACTACATTTACCCTCTAGTACTACATTTACCATCTAGTACTACATTTACCCTCTAGTACTACATTTACCCTCTAGTACTACATTTACCCTTTAGTACTACATTTACCCTCGAGTACTACATTTACCATCTAGTACTACATTTACCTTCTAGTACTACATTTACCCTTTAGTACTACATTTACCCTGCAGTACTACATTTACCCTCTAATACTACATTTACCTTCTAGTACTACATTTACCCTCCAGTACTACATTTACCCTCTAGTACTACATTTACCTTCTAGTACTACATTTACCCTTTAGTACTACATTTACCCTGCAGTACTACATTTACCCTCTAGTACTACATTTACCCTCTAGTACTACATTTACCCTCCAGTACTACATTTACCCTCTAGTACTACATTTACCATCTAGTACTACATTTACCTTCTAGTACTACATTTACCCTTTAGTACTACATTTACCCTCCAGTACTACATGTACCCTCCAGTACTACATTTACCTTCTAACACTACATTTACCCTCTAGTACTACATTTACCCTCTAACACTATATTTACCCTCTAGTACTACATTTACCTTCTAGTACTACATTTACCTTCTAGTACTACATTTACCTTCTAGTACTACATTTACCTTCTAGTACTACATTTACCCTCTAGTACTACATTTACCTTCTAGTACTACATTTACCCTCTAGTACTACATTTACCCTCTAGTACTACATTTACCTTCTAGTACTACATTTACCCTTTAGTACTACATTTACCCTCTAGTACTACATTTACCATCTAGTACTACATTTACCTTCTAGTACTACATTTACCCTCTAGTACTACATTTACCCTCTAGTACTACATTTACCTTCTAGTACTACATTTACCCTTTAGTACTACATTTACCCTCCAGTACTACATTTACCCTCCAGTACTACATTTACCTTCTAGTACTACATTTACCCTCTAGTACTACATTTACCCTCTAGTACTACATTTACCTTCTAGTACTACATTTACCCTCTAGTACTACATTTACCCTCTAGTACTACATTTACCATCTAGTACTACATTTACCCTCCAGTACTACACTTACCTTCTAGTGCTACATTTACCTTCGAGTACTACATTTACCTTCTAGTACTACATTTACCTTCTAGTACTACATTTACCCTCTAGTACTACATTTACCCTCTAATACTACATTTACCCTCTAGTACTACATTTACCTTCTAGTACTACATTTACCCTCTAGTACTACATTTACCTTCTAGTACTACATTTACCTTCCAGTACTACATTTACCTTCTAGTACTACATTTACCTTCTAGTACTACATTTACCCTCTAGTACTACATTTACCCTCTAATACTACATTTACCCTCTAGTACTACATTTACCCTCTAATATTACATTCACCCTGTAGTACTACATTTACCCTCTAGTACTACATTTACTATCTAGTACTACATTTACCCTCTAGTGCTACATTTACCCTCTAATACTACATTCACCCTGTAGTACTACATTTACCATCTAGTACTACATTTACCCTCTAGTACTACATTTACCATCTAGTACTACATTTACCCTCTAGTACTACATTTACCCTCTAGTACTACATTTACCCTCTAATATTACATTCACCCTGTAGTACTACATTTACCCTCTAGTACTACATTTACCCTCTAGTACTACATTTACCATCTAGTACTACATTTACCCTCTAGTACTACATTTACCATCTAGTACTACATTTACCCTCTAGTACTACATTTACCCTCTAGTACTACATTTACCCTTTAGTACTACATTTACCCTCGAGTACTACATTTACCATCTAGTACTACATTTACCTTCTAGTACTACATTTACCCTTTAGTACTACATTTACCCTGCAGTACTACATTTACCCTCTAGTACTACATTTACCCTCTAGTACTACATTTACCCTCCAGTACTACATTTACCCTCTAGTACTACATTTACCATCTAGTACTACATTTACCTTCTAGTACTACATTTACCCTTTAGTACTACATTTACCCTCCAGTACTACATGTACCCTCCAGTACTACATTTACCTTCTAACACTACATTTACCCTCTAGTACTACATTTACCCTCTAACACTATATTTACCCTCTAGTACTACATTTACCTTCTAGTACTACATTTACCTTCTAGTACTACATTTACCTTCTAGTACTACATTTACCTTCTAGTACTACATTTACCCTCTAGTACTACATTTACCTTCTAGTACTACATTTACCCTCTAGTACTACATTTACCCTCTAGTACTACATTTACCATCTAGTACTACATTTACCTTCTAGTACTACATTTACCTTCTAGTACTACATTTACCCTCTAGTACTACATTTACCCTCTAGTACTACATTTACCCTCTAGTACTACATTTACCCTCTAGTACTACATTTACCTTCTAGTACTACATTTACCCTCTAGTACTACATTTATCCTCTAGGACTACATTTATCCTCTAGTACTACATTTACCCTCTAGTACTACATTTACCCTCTAGTACTACATTTACCATCTAGTACTACATTTACCCTCCAGTACTACACTTACCTTCTAGTGCTACATTTACCTTCTAGTACTACATTTACCTTCTAGTACTACATTTACCTTCTAGTACTACATTTACCCTCCAGTACTACATTTACCCTCTAATACTACATTTACCCTCTAGTACTACATTTACCTTCTAGTACTACATTTACCCTCTAGTACTACATTTACCTTCTAGTACTACATTTACCTTCTAGTACTACATTTACCCTCCAGTACTACATTTACCTTCTAGTACTACATTTACCTTCTAGTACTACATTTACCCTCCAGTACTACATTTACCTTCTAGTACTACATTTACCTTCTAGTACTACATTTACCCTCTAGTACTACATTTACCCTCTAGTACTACATTTACCCTTTAGTACTACATTTACCCTCTAGTACTACATTTACCCTTTAGTACTACATTTACCTTCTAGTACTACATTTACCCTCCAGTACTACATTTACCTTCTAGTACTACATTTACCTTCTAGTACTACATTTACCCTCTAGTACTACATTTACCCTTTAGTACTACATTTACCTTCTAGTACTACATTTAACCTTTAGTACTACATTTACCCTCTAGTACTACATTTACCCTTTAGTACTACATTTACCTTCTAGTACTACATTTACCTTCTAGTACTACATTTACCCTCTAGTACTACATTTACCCTCTAGTACTACATTTACCTTCTAGTACTACATTTACCCTCTAGTACTACATTTACCTTCTAGTACTACATTTACCCTTTAGTACTACATTTACCTTCTAGTACTACATTTACCCTCTAGTACTACATTTACCTTCTAGTACTACATTTACCTTCTAGTACTACATTTACCCTCTAGTACTACATTTACCATCTAGTACTACATTTACCCTCTAGTACTACATTTACCCTCTAGTACTACATTTACCTTCTAGTACTACATTTACCCTTTAGTACTACATTTACCCTCCAGTACTACATTTACCCTCCAGTACTACATTTACCCTCTAGTACTACATTTACCCTCTAGTACTACATTTACCCTCTAGTACTACACTTACCTTCTAGTGCTACATTTACCTTCTAGTGCTACATTTACCTTCTAGTACTACATTTACCTTCTAGTACTACATTTACCCTCTAGTACTACATTTACCCTCTAATACTACATTTACCCTCTAGTACTACATTTACCCTCTAGTACTACATTTACCCTCCAGTACTACATTTACCCTCCAGTACTACATTTACCTTCTAGTACTACATTTACCTTCTAGTACTACATTTACCCTCTAGTACTACATTTACCCTCTAGTACTACATTTACCCTTTAGTACTACATTTACCCTCTAGTACTACATTTACCCTTTAGTACTACATTTACCTTCTAGTACTACATTTACCCTCCAGTACTACATTTACCTTCTAGTACTACATTTACCTTCTAGTACTACATTTACCCTCTAGTACTACATTTACCCTTTAGTACTACATTTACCTTCTAGTACTACATTTAACCTTTAGTACTACATTTACCCTCTAGTACTACATTTACCCTCTAGTACTACATTTACCCTCTAGTACTACATTTACCTTCTAGTACTACATTTACCCTCTAGTACTACATTTACCCTCTAGTACTACATTTACCTTCTAGTACTACATTTACCCTCTAGTACTACATTTACCTTCTAGTACTACATTTACCCTCTAGTACTACATTTACCCTCTACTACTACATTTACCCTCTAGTACTACATTTACCCTCCAGTACTACATTTACCCTCTAGTACTACATTTACCCTCTAGTACTACATTTACCCTCCAGTACTACATTTACCCTCCAGTACTACATTTACCCTCTAGTACTACATTTACCCTCTAGTACTACATTTACCTTCTAGTACTACATTTACCCTCTAGTACTACATTTACCCTCTAGTACTACATTTACCTTCTAGTACTACATTTACCCTTTAGTACTACATTTACCCTCCAGTACTACATTTACCCTCCAGTACTACATTTACCCTCTAGTACTACATTTACCCTCTAGTACTACATTTACCCTCCAGTACTACATTTACCCTCCAGTACTACATTTACCCTCTAGTACTACATTTACCCTCTAGTACTACATTTACCCTCTAGTACTACATTTACCCTCTAGTACTACACTTACCTTCTAGTGCTACATTTACCTTCTAGTACTACATTTACCTTCTAGTACTACATTTACCTTCTAGTACTACATTTACCCTCTAGTACTACATTTACCCTCTAGTACTACATTTACCCTCTAGTACTACATTTACCCTCTAGTACTACATTTACCCTCTAATACTACATTTACCCTCTAGTACTACATTTACCCTCCAGTACTACATTTACCCTCTAGTACTACATTTACCTTCTAGTACTACATTTACCCTCTAGTACTACATTTACCCTCTAGTACTACATTTACCCTCTAGTACTACATTTACCCTCTAGTACTACATTTACCCTTTAGTACTACATTTACCTTCTAGTACTACATTCATACTGCGTCCTACTGTAGTTCTACTACATGGTTTCTGACCTATAGAACATTGAGTATCAGTCAGGCAGGTGTAGTTTTCTTGTTTGATGTATTGCAGATATTGAGTCAGACGCTGGACTGATTAAATAAC
This sequence comes from Dascyllus trimaculatus, assembly GCA_024666655.1. Taxonomy (NCBI): domain Eukaryota; kingdom Metazoa; phylum Chordata; class Actinopteri; family Pomacentridae; genus Dascyllus; species Dascyllus trimaculatus. Next base: position 2,039,040 of record CM045465.1, on the reverse strand, counting down.
TTTAATGTACTTGAAGTATTATTGAGGATCCTGGTCCTGGATCAGGACTCGGATCAGATCAGTAACTAGACCCCCGTCCCTCCATGAAACCATCTGCTGACTTGAACCTGTGAGTTTCCCTCTAAAGTCTCGTCCTTCTGCTCCAGAGTGTCCTCTGACTCTGGCCGTGCAGCTGGAGGAAAGCTGTGAGCTGATCAAGGTGCTTCGCAGTGGAGGAGCTCACCTGGACTTCAGGACCCGAGACGGCATCACGGCGCTGCACCGGGCCGTCCTCTGCCGGAACAGCGCCGCCCTCACGGTGAGAAACACACCCAGCAGACGCATGGCTCCCTGAGAGCAGCTGTTTAACCGACCTCCTGTCCTGGTCCTCAGACGCTGCTGGACCTCGGAGCGTCTCCGGACTACAAGGACAGCAGGGGCCTCACTCCGCTGTATCACTCCGCCATGGTGGGCGGCGCCCCCTACTGCTGCGAGCTGCTGCTGCAGGACCACGCCACCATCGGTACGGAGGCTCAGCGGGGTCAAACCGCCGGCTGCTGCTGTTCAAACACCTCCGCCGTTATTCAGTTATCATGTTTGTACTTTGTGTTTCTACTTTTCCCGTGTGGAGCTGAAACAGTTCTTGTTGTCATGGTTACAGGGATGACTGATGAGAACGGGTGGCAGGAAATCCACCAGGTGACACACACACACACACACACACACACACACACAGTTAAATTACCTGCACTGATGACAGGTTCAAACCCTGTACAATTATGATTTTGTGTGTGTGTGCGTGTGTGTGTGTGTGTGTGTGTGTGGGCGCATGTGTGTGCGTTCAGGCATGTCGCTATGGTAACGTGCAGCACTTGGAGCACCTGCTGTTCTACGGCGCTGACATGAGTTCCCAGAATGCATCGGGAAACACCGCACTGCACCTCTGCGCTCTGTACAACCAGGTAACACACACTGAGCACACAACAACACACCGAACACAACTACACACACGCGTGCTACGTGTTCTTATCCACATGTTAAGTTTGTAGTCAGTAAAATTTCCGCTGCTGCCGGTTTTGCAGGACAGCTGTGCCAGAGTGCTGCTGTTCAGAGGAGCCAACAAAGACATCAAGAACTACAACAACCAGACGGCTTTCCAGGTAAAATAAAACACAGCAGGGTCTGACGGAGCCTCCAGTCCACCTGGACCAGGACAGATCAGTTTGGCTTTTAAAGAATTTACAAAAAAAGACTCTTTAATGTCAAAGTAAAGAATAATTTCTACAAAGTAATGTTGAGTAACTAAAATATAAAGTGTACAAGAGACTGAATCAATGTTGACTCACCGACCCAACACAGGTGCTAGAAAGTCCCACAGTCAGTAAATGGATCCTCTGAGGTCAGTGAATGTGTCTCAGTGATTGGAGGATAAAGACTCCTGTAACTAGAAGGTCCAGTCTCTGGTGGATCAGGACTCCTGGATAGAACTAGACCATGAAGACTAAAGAACCTCCAAGAACCTCTGAGAGAAGGTTGTTGAACAGCATCAGTCAGGAGATGGAACCAGAACATTTAAGGTCCTGAAGATCTCTGGGAGTCCAGTTAGACCATCATTAAGACCTGGAAGGACCTGGACCAGGAGGACATCTGACTAGAGCAGGACGTCCTCAAAGACTGAGAGACCGAGCAGGAAGGAGACTAGTGAGGGAGGACACCAAGACTCCTATGACTCCTCTGAAGGAGTTAGAAGAAGGAGACTAGTGAGTGAGGACACCAAGACTCCTATGACTCCTCTGAAGGAGTTAGAAGAAGGAGACTAGTGAGGGAGGCCACCAAGACACCTATGACTCCTCTGAAGGAGTTAGAAGAAGGAGACTAGTGAGGGAGGACACCAAGACTCCTATGACTCATCTGAAGGAGTTAAGAAGAAGGAGACTAGTGAGGGAGGACACCAAGACTCCTATGACTCCTCTGAAGGAGTTAGAAGAAGGAGACTAGTGAGGGAGGCCACCAAGACTCCTATGACTCCTCTGAAGGAGTTAGAAGAAGGAGACTAGTGAGGGAGGCCACCAAGACTCCTATGACTCCTCTGAAGGAGTTAGAAGAAGGAGACTAGTGAGGGAGGACACCAAGACTCCTATGACTCCTCTGAAGGAGTTAGAAGAAGGAGACTAGTGAGGGAGGACACCAAGACTCCTATGACTCCTCTGAAGGAGTTAGAAGAAGGAGACTAGTGAGGGAGGACACCAAGACTCCTATGACTCCTCTGAAGGAGTTAGACTAGTGAGGGAGGCCACCAAGACTCCTATGACTCCTCTGAAGGAGTAGAAGAAGGAGACTAGTGAGGGAGGCCACCAAGACTCCTATGACTCCTCTGAAGGAGTTAGAAGAAGGAGACTAGTGAGGGAGGACACCAAGACTCCTATGACTCCTCTGAAGGAGTTAGAAGAAGGAGACTAGTGAGGGAGGACACCAAGACTCCTATGACTCCTCTGAAGGAGTTAGAAGAAGGAGACTAGTGAGGGAGGACACCAAGACTCCTATGACTCCTCTGAAGGAGTTAAAAGAAGGAGACTAGTGAGGGAGGACACCAAGACTCCTATGACTCCTCTGAAGGAGTTAGAAGAAGGAGACTAGTGAGGGAGGACACCAAGACTCCTATGACTCCTCTGAAGGAGTTAGAAGAAGGAGACTAGTGAGGGAGGACACCAAGACTCCTATGACTCCTCTGAAGGAGTTAGAAGAAGGAGACTAGTGAGGGAGGCCACCAAGACTCCTATGACTCCTCTGAAGGAGTTAAAGAAGGAGACTAGTGAGGGAGGACACCAAGACTCCTATGACTCCTCTGAAGGAGTTAAGAAGAAGGAGACTAGTGAGGGAGGCCACCAAGACTCCTATGACTCCTCTGAAGGAGTTAGAAGAAGGAGACTAGTGAAGGAGGACACCAAGACTCCTATGACTCCTCTAGAAGGAGACTAGTGAGGGAGGCCACCAAGACTCCTATGATTTAGAAGAAGGAGACTAGTGAAGGAGGACACCAAGACTCCTATGACTCCTCTGAAGGAGTTAAAAGAAGGAGACTAGTGAGGGAGGACACCAAGACTCCTATGACTCCTCTGAAGGAGTTAGAAGAAGGAGACTAGTGAGGGAGGACACCAAGACTCCTATGACTCCTCTGAAGGAGTTAGAAGATGGAGACTAGTGAGGGAGGCCACCAAGACTCCTTTGACTCCTCTGAAGGAGTTAGAAGAAGGAGACTAGTGAGGGAGGACACCAAGACTCCTATGACTCCTCTGAAGGAGTTATAAGAAGGAGACTAGTGAGGGAGGACACCAAGACTCCTATGACTCCTCTGAAGGAGTTAGAAGAAGGAGACTAGTGAGGGAGGCCACCAAGTCTCCTATGACTCCTCTGAATGAGTTAGAAGAAGGAGACTAGTGAGGGAGGCCACCAAGACTCCTATGACTCCTCTGAATGAGTTAGAAGGAGACTAGTGAGGGAGGTGAGGTGGTGGCAGCATCATGATGTTCCTCAGCAGCAGGTCCTGGAAGGCTTGTAAAGGTAGAGGGTAAATGAATCCAGCAGAGTCTAGAGAAGTCCTGGAGGACAACCTGATCCAGTCTGATGGAGAACTGAGACCTGGAGAAGATCAGTTTCCATCCAGACGATGAGTCGAAGTAAACAGAGATGGTTTGAAGACAACAAGGTGGAGGTTCTGGAGGCCCAGTCAGAGTCCAGACCTCAGTCCAGCTGAGAACTAGAGTCTGGACTAGAACAGTTCTGGTCCCTCATGATCCCTGAGGAACCTGACAGAGTTGAACAGTTTATAGTAGAATGAGGTCAGATGTCAGCGTCCAGATGTTCAGACTGATGGAGACCAACCCAGGACCAGATCTAGACCTGCAGACTGAGGATCATCCATGACTTATTTTATGTTCCATATTTTAATGAACTGACATTACTGAGTAGAAATAATCTGTTTTCACTTTGACATGAGAGTCTTTTTAATAAACTCCACTGACTGTGATTTAAATTAGAAAAGCAATCAAAGGAACCTTCCAGGGAGGAGAAGCTCGTTAAAGGCAGAGCGTCAGATGTTTCCAGTGTTTAACGGTGAACCAGGTTTTCAACTCTCTGACTCACTCAGCCTCTCTTCTGTCCAGGCTTCTCCATCTGTTCGCTCTTCCTCCCTCTTCATCGCTGACCTCCTCACACACACAAATCCACACTGAGCGCGCTCAGTAGGGAGCGATACTCATGACATCATCTCATTAACAGCTGAGGGAAACAGCTAATGAGGGTTAATGAGGCTCCCAGCAGGACCTGCAGGTGTGTTCAGGACCGGTCCAGGTCTGGTGGTCTGCCAGTGTGAGGGTTGATCAGCTGAAGTAATCAGATTACTGCATGGATGGAAGTGTCTGACACATGTTCCTGTTCAGAGACAGATGATGTCTGATAAGATCCAGAGGAAGTTTTAGTTTACATCAGTGTTTTTATCGTTAGTAGTTCGTTTTCATGTTGAGGCTCATCGGTGTGTGTTACATGGGATGGAGCTCGTTACCTTGACAACCCAGAAGCTTTAAACATGGAGTGAAAGGCTCATATTTTAACCCAGAGTCTGATCTTTTTCTCCACTGAACCAAATAATAACACATTAATAAATGAAACCGAAGTCTAAAAGTAACCATCCCAGACTGAAGCACCTCCTCCTTCTAGCTCCTCTCAGGACCTTTAAACTCCTCAAACTGGACGACTTTCCTACAAACTGGTTCCACACGAGACCAAAATGAACTCTAGTGGACTGAAAGTAATTCTGCCGCTGGAGGAGATCAGAGCAGGAAGGATTTAAACGCTGTAAAATGAAGCTAAAGAGCTGCAGCCCTCTGATCTGATCATGTGTCCGATGCTCCTCGTTAGTCGCCACGGCAACTCTGCAGCCAATTAGAAGGCTCATTAGGGATCCTTTTATGTATTTTTGCCCCCTGCTTGTTATTTCTCCGTGTGGGACAAATGGATAAATTAAATTACAGGATCCCTGGTCGGATTAGACGAGATGGAGGTTAATCAGAAGAGACGTTAAACGAAGGAGGCCAAAGAACAATCAGATTACTGGATCGAGGAAAGTGAAAACACAAAGAGAGGAGGTTTTATGATGTCATAGACTAAAAACACCCCCATGAAGTTATTCCTGGAGGTGTTGCTGTCAGGATGTAGGAGGTCTGAGGTTTGGTCTGTATTAGTCTGACATGTCTGTGAAGATCCTCAGTCATCCAGGTCACAGTTATCCTTGTAAAGTTGTGTGTCGTCGGCGTATTGGAGCATTCGGATAGGCCGACGACATTCTGAGTTTCAGTCGTAGCGTCTGGACTGGCTTGAGTTTTTTAGAAGATGTTTCACCTCTAATCAGAGACGAGAGGTTAAATGTCTTCAGTAAACTCAAACCAGTCCAGATGCTATGATTGAAACCACTAGTCTGACTCACTGGATTAGACTTCAGTCCTCTTCACTACGTCAAACAGCCACCTCCAACATCTGGATGAGGGCAGGTCTGCGGGTTCTTCTCAGGTTATTTATTAGGATCACCTTCCTGTTTTTAGCTCCGCCCACAACAACTGTGATTGGTCAGAGAGTTTTCCAGGTGTTCTGGTTCAGGTTTGTCTGTTTGGGTGAAAATTCCCTAAAAAGCCGTGGATGTAAATGTGATGAGTGTGAGATGTCTTTATAGTTACCTCCACCAAGGAGGTTGTGTTTTTGCCGGCGTTGGTTTGTTTGTTTGTGTTCAAAATAACTCAAAAACTCATGGACGGATTTGGATGAAATGTTCAGGAAATGTGTGAAATGGGACAAAAAACAAATGATGACACTTTGGGACTGATCCGGATCACCGTCTGGATCCAGGATTTTTTTAATGTAAGTGTAACCGGGTGGACAGTTAAATGTGGTTTACTCTAAAAGCCACCAGAGGGCACTCTTGTTTTTGGGGTAACCCCCTCTGACCACATGACATTTTGGGTCTCCACGCGACAGACAGCGACAGTGACGGAGTTCTCTTTCCTTCCTGAGCGACATACGCACGGTTGGGCCGGCATTCTGATCTCCGGTTGTCTAAGAAGCTGGGAGGCTGTTAGGAGCTGCCGCGCTAGAGGCCGCGCCTGTTCATTAGGTCGGATGGGGTGAAGGCCACATTGTTGGTAGGACATTTGAACTGTCTGTAATTACATTTGTATCTGTAACGTTCCATAGAAAATATGTGAACTGGGAGATTGTGTTGGGGGTGGACTGAAGCTGCTTGGTGGAGGTATGAGCTCTCTGAGGGCTTTTCTAGTTCAGTGCTGAAGTGCTTTAATGTGCATCCTCAGATCCTCACCTGTTGTGATGCTACATACTCCCTGAGCAACAGTACAAGCCGTCATCCTCATCTTCCATTTGAACCTGAGTGGCCCAACTGATTTAGACTCCTCTAAAGCTGCAGTCAGATGGGAGCCTCACTGATCTTGATCTAATTACACCACCGGGGTTTAAACTCACCTCGGCACTGATCGGCCTCCTTCTCTGCTCTTTTGTCTTCCAGGATAATTCCTCCTGCCTCCTGTCACATCTCATCCTCCTCATCGTCCTCCTCTTCCTCCTGCAGTGACAGCGAGGCAGCGGCTATATTAAGCAGCGTTCAGGAGCGCTGACTGTTGGGTTATTGTTCGCCGGTAATAACAGCTGTCATCGGCGAGGACACAGCGGTGAGAAGGAATCCTCTCGCTGCTGTCAGCTCCTCTGTTAACCTACATTAGGTAGCAGCAGAGCGGATTTACAGCATTAAGCAGTTAAAGAGATCCTCACAGCCTGACAGCCAGCGTCCACCGATAAAGTCTGATAATATGATTAAAGCCCAGTTTTAGTTCCAACCTGATTTCATGTAAGCAGGAGAGCAGCTTTCATTTTTCAGATTAAGAGACTAAAAATAACCTCGCTCATGCAGCTCGATTACTGATGGAGGAACCTAATTACCTCAGACCTTAAATGGGCTTCAACACGTTTTTATTTGCATGACGAATTACAAGGACAGGAGGGGGCCGAGTGGAGGGGCAGCTGAAGGATCCGTCCCTGATCTCAGCACCAGAATGTGTGGAAATAACTTCGGTCCACAGTGAAGAAAAACACACTAGTGTCTCCAAAAGGCTGAAAACTATTATTTCTCAGGTTTATCCTCAAGACATGAAACGTTCAACGCAGAGATGTAAAAAAACAAACTGCAGTTTACCGAAAACGATGATCTTATTATGAAGACGATCGAATGGCTCTGCAGCGTGACTGAAAGCAAACAGTGACAGAAAACAACAAAAAACAGTGACTGAAAATGACAGAACACAGTGATTGAAAACAACAAGAAACAGTGATTGAAAACAACAGAACACGGTGATTGAAAACAACAAGAAACAGTGACTAAAAACAAGAAACAGTGACTAAAAACAAGAAACAGTGACTGAAAACAACAAGAAACAGTGACTGAAAACAAGAAACAGTGACTAAAAACAAGAAACAGTGATTGAAAACAACAAGAAACAGTGATTGAAAACAACAAGAAACAGTGACTAAAAACAAGAAACAGTGACTAAAAACAAGAAACAGTGACTGAAACCTACAAAAAACAGTGATTCAAAACAATAAGAAACAGTGATTTAAAACAACTAAAGAGTGACTGAAAACAGTGGCTGAGAACAGTGACTGAAAATGACAGAAAACACAATCTGAGAGCAGCAGAAACAACAACAAAAAAGCAACAGAAAACAGCGACAGAAGGCGGTGGCTGCAAACAGCAGCTGAAAATGACAGGAAACAGTGACTGAAAACCACAAAAAAACGTCCCAGGAAGCAGCGACAGCAACAGAAACGATAGAAAACAGCAACAGAAAAGAAAAAACAAAAACAAGAAACACAAAGAAAAAAACATCAGCCGGAAAATAAAAACAACGACAGAAAACAGTGACTGGAAATGACAAAGCAGCAAGTGAAAATGACAGAAAGGGAGTTTTAAAGCTGAGACAAACCAACAGTGACTAAAAATGAAGTTTAAAACCCAGATGAAAATCCTGTTTACGCCTCCTGTGAGTCGCATGATGCAGGAATAAAAGAAGAACTACCAAAGAGTCGAAGGCTTCAACTGTAAACTGACGTGGTTTTGTTGGGTGTAGTTTTTACACGTCGTCATGAACCGGAGCTTTAATGTTCACATGCAGACGGACTGATACAGTGAGTAAAAACACTGGTTCACATTGAAGTGACAGAAACACCAGAGACAGAGTCTGGAAGCTTCAAACACACTAAACTGTCAGATGTGAATAAAAACAGCCTCAATGCATCCAGTAGAGTCATCGACCTCCGACAGGACAACACAGCCTGGTCCTGGGTTCCGGTCCTGGGCTCCGGTCCTGAGCTCCGGTCCTGAGCTCCGGTCCTGGGCTCCGGTCCTGGGTTCCGGTCCTGAGCTCTGGTCCTGAGCTCCGGTCCTGAGCTCCGGTCCTGGGCTCCGGTCCTAGGTTCCGGTCCTGAGCTCTGGTCCTGAGCTCCGGTCCTGAGTTCCGGTCCTGAGCTCCGGTCCTGAGCTCCGGTCCTGGGTTCCAGTCCTGGGTTCCGGTCCTGGGTTCCGGTCCTGAGCTCTGGTCCTGAGCTCCGGTCCTGAGCTCCGGTCCTGGGTTCCGGTCCTGAGCTCCATTCCTGACCACCTCAGCTCTGAACCCAGCGCTGTGGATGATCCAGAGGAACTCCACGGACCACATTCAGGGAAACAAGCAGCTCTCGTTGTGGCTGCTGAGCTGTTGGGCTGTAAAGCAGCGTATCTAAAGTGCTCGACTAATCCTGATTTGTGCCTGAAGTGTTCACTGTACTGTACAGTGGAGAAAAACAGATAAATACTGGATCATGAAACAAGGTCAGAGACGGAGCTGCGAGGAGGCAGAACGTAGAAGCCATACAGGATGTTAATATTTAAAGCCACCATACGACATAACTGGGACTAATGAGGACGGAAAGATGAGAGGGATAAGATCTAACAGGCGATTTGGAGGCTGAGGCTGCTGAACGTAACATTATATATGATAAATACGATATACATGATATATATATATATGATATATACGACTGTAAGAACAACGTGGAGTTCAAATTATTAGCCAAAAAACAAACCGTAATTACATGAGATGAAGCAAAACGTTCAGAAACTGTCCTCAGTCTGGGACAAAAGAGAGAAAGACCGAAAACAGCAACTGAAAATACTGACTTGAAACAGTGACTGAAAATGACAGAACACAGTGGTTAAAAATGATGACTGAAAACAGCAAAAGTAGAAGTTCTTATGAAAATGACAAAAACCCACATTTGAGAGTGACTGAAAACGATAAAACCGTGACTGAAATAAACGACTGAATGAGCAACCGAAAACAGTGAACGAAAATAACGACTGAAAACAGCGACAGAGGACAGTGAGTAAAAACAGTGTCTGAAAACGACAGTAGACAGCAACAGAAAACAGCGACTGAAAATGAGCGAAAGCATTGGTTGAAAACAGCGACTGAAAACAAAAACCGACAGCAAAGAGCAAAAGTGAGATTTGAAAATGTTCAGAATCGGCACTTCATTCAGGCTCCATTCAGCTCTAGAAGAACAGCTGTGTGTGTAAACAGTGACTGAAAACAACATCTAGAAACAGTGACTAAAAACAAGATCTAAAAATAGTGACTGAAAACAGTAACTAGAAACAATGACTAAAAACAAGAACTAGAAACAGTGACTGAAAATGGCGACAGAAAGCTACAGAAACACTACAATTAACAAAAAAAACAGTGAGTAAGAAACAGGAACTGAAAACAGTGACAAGCCCCGCCCCTTCTGATATAACACAGCATATGATTGGTCGGTTGAAAAGGAGCGACATAATAAACTTTATCCTCGTGGTTTCAGTCGTAGCATCTGGACTAGTCTGAGTGTATCAAAGACGTTTCCGTACCGATACCGTTATCGATAAACTCCAGATGCTATGATTGAAGCCATGAGGACATCCGTGACCTGGACGACTGAGGATCTCCATGGAGATGCAACGCTTCATGTAGCTGCTGATCAGGACAGTTGGAGATTCATCCGATTCGTTACCGTGGTTTCAGCGGCGGCAGCAGCGTTGTTGGTTTTTCACCGCTGTGTGTTTTTACGTTCTCACCTGCGGCTCCCCTCGTCAGGACTTTTCCACGGAGTTAGTTTCCTCCCACTGGAGGATCTGAAGCGGCCCTTCAGATGTGGAGGATGGAGCCGAGCAGCCGGAGGACATCTGGAGTGGCTTCACCTCCCTCAGCTCTGCTCCTCTGATTTCCTCCTCCTCACATCTCCTCTTTGTAGTCGGCCGACTCCTTCGGTTCCCTGCAGCCGGCGGTGATCAGGCGGGGGGTGGGGTTTGCCTGCTCGGCCTCATTACTGCAGAGCGGCTCCTCCACCAGCAGCTCCATCCACACCTCCTCCCGCTAATGAAGAGGCTCCTCTGACCACGGAGCTGCTTTGAGGGGAACTTCGGCTTAATTGCTGCCAAATCCGGCGGCGTCCTGAGGGAGCAGAGGAGCTCCAGGAGGTTTCCATGTAAATGTGGATCCATGGAGCCGCTGAGTCCCCTTCAGACTCTGTTCCTGGAACACAAAGATCCAGATTACTCTTTAAAACCTGCCGACAGGAAGATGCTGCTGCTTCTAAACAAACGGAATCGAGCTTATAAAACTGTTGATGGAGTACATTTGAACGTGGTGTCCTCGAAGGCATCGCCTCCTAATCCTGGACTCTGATTGGTCGACGGCTCCTCCAGTTTAAAGGAGGGTTCAGACTGTTACTGAGAGGTCGGTCAGACCTGCTCAAAGGATGATAACTAACCTTCTTCTAACTAACTTGGACTTGTAGACTCGGAGTGTCCAGTCTGCTGCCTGACCAAGTTTCAGATATAAATTAGGACTTGACTCGGACCTTCTGTCAAGTCACTTTGCTCAGATTATTTCAGATGTCTTTCTTAATTTGGCACCTGACCAGTTTGTCCAAAATGACTTGAGATGACTTGAAATCTGACTTGAAACTGTCTCTGAGAGTCACTTAGATAGTTAGACTAGTGTAGCAGACTGGAGACTTGACTCGGACCTGTTCGATCTACAACAGACTCTGATCAGCTCAGATCATTTCAGGTGATTTAAAACCTGGTCAAGGATTTATTCGACCCGACTCGTCCTGAATCATCTCAGCTTGACTAGTTATAAATGAATTCAGACTCGGACTAGTTTCGAATGACTTGACTTTTACCCGTCTTGGAAAACTTGTGACTTGACTTCGGCCTGTCTTGAGTCACTTGGCTCAGACTCGTCTTAAATACTTTGGCTTCTCTTGGACCTTCTCTCGTTTGCCTTCAGACTAGTCTTGGACGTGTCCTAAATAACTTGTGATGACTTGAAACATGATTTGAAGCTGTCTCACATAATCATCCTAACTTGCCTAATAACTTTAGAGTCAGACTCGGACTTGTCTCAGATAATTTGAAACCTGTTTTAAATGCTTGAGACTTGTACCCGTCTGTCAGATTTGACTTGTTTCAAGTAACTCGAGACTTCTCTTGGCCCATCTTTGGGTCGACTTGAAGTGCAGTTTGCTAAAATGCTGGAGACCTGACGTTAATCCGACATTGATTAACTTGTTTCACACGACTTGAGACTTGACTCGGTTCTTTTCTTGACTCTTTTTTTGAACTTGTCTTAAAAACTGATGAAGGTGACTAAAGTTGACCGAGTCATTCAAGTCCTTGGATGCGTGTCAGATGATCTGGAACCTGACTTGCAGGTTGTCTCAAATGATCTAAGACTTGGACCTGTTTCAAAATGACTTGAAGCTTCATTTTGACCTGACCTGAAAGACTCCAGACTTCACTTGGACCTTTACTTTCTGGCTGTCAGACCTGTTTTGGACTAAATGACTTGAGATGACTTGAAACTTGAAGTGGAACTGTTAAGACCCAACCTAACTTGTCTGGAATAACTTAAGACTTGACTAGAACTAGTCTGAAATGCTTCTGAAATGATTCTGACTTGATGTAAACATAGACCTTGTTTTAAGTGGTTTAAGACGTGGACCTGTTTCAGAATGACTAGAGACTTGACTTTCAGCTGTCCTGAAAGACTTGAGACGTCACTTGGACCTGTTCTTTCAGACTAGTCTTGGACTCGTCTTAACTAACTTGAAAACCTTTAAACTTTCTCAGATGGTTTGAGTCTCCAGCCGACTCGTCCAGAACAACTTGACTAGAAAGCTTCGGCCTTTCTAAAGACTCTCCTAAACAACTTGGACTCGTCTGCGATGACTCCAGGCTCTACTCCGACTCTGACTTGGACGATGTGAGACGTGGACTTCCAGACTCGACTCGCCTCAAAGACTTCAGGACTGACTTGAAGCTTGACTTGGACTGTAGAGGGACTTGAGACCTGCCTTGCCTCCTACCTTTCATGGTGATCAAATAAAGCTGGAAATAGAAAAGAGAACTAATTAAAGGAGACCTGAGACCTGAGACCTGAGACCTGGACACGAGTCGACTCGTCGTCGTGACTCTGATGGTTTTAACAGCCTGAACCTGTCTGAGGCCTTTGAAGGTCTGAAACGCTGCTTCAGGCTTCAGCTCCTCATTTATTTTCCTCATCACCACTAAATTGGATCAGGTCTAATGAGCAGGTCTTTATTCATCTTTATTTCCACACTCGTTTCTGACGGCGGTCGAAACAGCAGCAGCTTCAATAAAAGTTAGAATTAAATTCTACATTTCAACTGAAAACATCCCTGATTCCACTGAACATGACGAACCCACAGAGACCGAGCTACACTGATCTCCTGAAGACACCACCAGATCTACTGATGACAGGTAGGCGTTTAGGGAACATCTGGAAACTACAGCGTCTACTGATGACTGAGAGGCGTTTAGGGAACATCTGGAAACTACTGTTTATACTGATGACTGAGAGATGTTTAGGGAACATCTGGAAATGAAGGCTTAGACTAATGACTGTGAGGTGTTTAGGGAACATCTGTAAGTTACGGCTTAGACTGATGACTGAGAGGCGTTTAGGGAACATCTGGAAATTACGGCTTAGACTGATGACTGTGAGGTGTTAAGGGAACATCTGGAACATCTGGAAACTACATTATCTACTGACGACTGTGAGGCGTTTAGGGAACATCTGGAAACTGCAGCGTCATCAGGCCAAAAGTCATGAAGTTACTTAAGGTTGAATGTTTAAATTTGAGTTTAAATTCCACATGAAGTTGAACTTTTATCCTTAAACACGAGGTGGGAACAGGTCCTCCATAGAAACGCGGCTGGTAGCTTTTAGTATTCAGCTACTTTAAACGTTAAAGTCCACATAGTTTTGCTGAAACCCTGAACAGACAGGAAGTGAATCTTCCTCTTACGGTTGTTTGGTCCTGAGGACGTAACAGAACCGTGTGATGATGCCTTGATTCACTGACGGCCTGCTGTCTCTACAGTAAACAGTCAGACGGAGCTCAGGTAACCTGGTCGGGGATCCTGGATGTAAACTGACCACAGCCAGCAGCAGGAAACTACTGTCTTGTTTGTTCTTCTGGAATAAACTCTCAGATTCAACAGTTTAAATAAATCAGCTGAAATCTGCTGTCAGAGGATGAAGAGGAGCTGAGGAAGAGGACGGAGATGAGGAGGTTTATAATCCTGAAGTCAGCAACAGTCAGACTCTAATAGCCCACACAGGCAGGAGGACTAATGTGGTCCCTCCTGCCACAGTAATCAATCAGCGCTGCTCACATCCATTCTATGCAGATGAGCTTATTGTGCACGTAGAATCGGGATCCATAGCTTTTGTCCGGCAGAGAATGGAGTCCTGGAGACCTATTTTTGTCGTCCAATAAAGCTGAGTTTGAGCAGCAGGAAGCCTCCCTCCTCCTCAGGCACAACAGACAACACAATGGAGTCGTCCACAGCTCCTCAGTGGGATTAGAGGCTGCGTGTCTCCATGTGGCCCACATAGCGTCTCCTTTAATGTACGTCCTCAGCAGCTCTGAGCAGCTCATTAAGAGCCGTCCTCACGTTCTGTGTTCGGTGTTTCTCATCCGTCTTCTGGTGTTTTCTGCAGCTCATTTCTCACAGTTCCAGTCGGTCAAACAGCCTGAGGTCCTCCCTGACATCCAGTCCAAGTCCTGCTTCCTCCTCTGTGAACAATGTGTTTGGTAAATGAACACTTCAAACAGCTTCACTTCTCACGTCTCTCCAGCAGCTTTAAAGGTAAACTGGGAGGAGGTCGGGGTGGATGGAGGGGTCAGCAGACAGCAGGACTTAGTTTACAGCCATGATGGTTCCTGGATCTCCACCAGGGTTTTCCTGCAGACCTTCCTTAGGGACTAAGAACCTTCTGAGAACTCAGTATCTGTGTTTCCACTGAAGAAACCAGGACCCAGATGAAGTTCTAGAGAGCCGGGTGTCCTCCAGGACTTCTCTAGACTCTGCTGCATTCATTGACCCTCTACCTTTACAAGCCTTCCAGGACCTGCTGCTGAGGAACATCCATACGTCATCATGCTGCCACCACCATGCTTCACGTCATGATGCTGCCACCACCATGCTTCACATCATGATGCCGCCACCGTGCCATATGCTGCCACCACCGTGCTTCACATCATGATGCTGCCACCACCGTGCTTCACATCATGATGCTGCCACCACCATGCTTCACATCATGATGCTGCCACCACCGTGCTTCACATCATGATTCTGGCACCACCATGCTCACATCATTATGCCGCCACCATGGTCCACATCATGATGCTACCACCACCATGCTTCACATCATGATGCTACCACCACCATGCTCACATCATGATGCTGCCACCACCATGCTTCACATCATGATGCTGCCACCACCATGCTTCACATCATGATGCTGCCACCACCATGCTTCACATCATGATGCTGCCATCACCATGCTTCACATCATGATGCTGCCACCACCATGCTTCACATCATGATGCTGCCACCACCATGCTTCACGTCATGATGCTGCCACCACCATGCTTCACATCATGATGCTGCCACCACCGTGCTTCACATCATGATGCTGCCACCACCGTGTTTCACATCATGATGCTGATGCTGCCACCACCATGCTTCACATCATGATGCTGCCACCACCGTGCTTCACATCATGATGCTGCCACCACCATGCTCACATCATGATGCTGCCACCACCATGCTGCTGCCACCACCGTGCTTCGCATCATGATGCTGCCTCCACACACCATGATGCTGCCACCACCATGCTTCACACCATGATGCTGCCACCACCGTGCTTCACATCATGATGCTGCCACCACCATGCTTCACATCATGATGCTGCCTCCACCATGCTTTACACCATGATGCTGCCACCACCATGCTTCACATCATGATGCTGCCTCCACCATGCTTTACACCATGATGCTGCCACCACCATGCTTCACACCATGATGCTGCCACCACCGTGCTTCACATCATGATGCTGCCACCACCATGCTTCACATCATGATGCTGCCTCCACCATGCTTTACACCATGATGCTGCCACCACCATGCTTCACATCATGATGCTGCCACCACCGTGCTTCACATTATGATGCTGCCACCACCGTGCTTCACATCATGATGCTGCCACCACCATGCTTCACATCATGATGCTGCCACCACCGTGCTTCACATTATGATGCTGCCTCCACTATGCTTCACACCATGATGCTGCCACCACCGTGCTTCACATCATGATGCTGCCTCCACCATGCTTCACACCATGATGCTGCCACCACTATGCTTCACACCATGATGCTGCCACCACCATGCTTCACATCATGATGCTGCCACCACCTTGCTTCACATCATGATGCTGCCTCCACCATGCTTTACACCATGATGCTGCCACCACCGTGCTTTACACCATGATGCTGCCACCACCGTGCTTCACATCATGATGCTGCCACCACCATGCTTCACGTCATGATGCTGCCACCACCGTGCTTCATTATGTTGGATACTGGACTTTGGTGTAAGAACTACTAAAGTCATTGTGCAGCGCCCCCTGCTGTGTGGGACCAGATTCTGCAGTTAGTCTACATGTGAAACAAGTTACTAATCAACCAAAACTACAGACTTTATAATTTAAGTTCCGTCTTCAGACTCACCAGAATATTCTGAACGACAAATGTGACAGTAGAAATGATTTTTATAAATAATAAATAATACTACAATCAAACCCTGAACAAAACATTTATTTTCTCCAACATTTTCAAGGAGATGAACGAAGGAAGTTCTGTGCTTCATAATTTAAGGAATAAAGACATCTTTTAACTTAAAAACTTGTCTTCTAGTCATGGTCATTAAGTAGAAACTAGTCAAACCATTATTTTAATGCGTAGTCAAGTTAAATGTGATTTTACTTAATTCATAAATCGTTCTACATATTCTGGGCTTCAGTGGAAGGCAGCTGGACTCAGTAACATGTGTGTGAAGACGTCTGGCCTCTCCTCCATCCTCAGACATGTTACTGAGTCCACTGCTGTCCAGAATGACTTTGACCTGGATGAAACTGCTCCTCAGGACTGAACCACCGACTGTAGAGACTGAAGCTTCCTGCAGGTTGGACTGTAAATCTGATGCCGTGTAGTTTTTGTGTTTTCCGTGTTGCAGCAGCAGCTTCTCGGTCTTTCAGCACCGACCGTCCATCCATTATTCAGCCCCACATCCACACTCAGCAGCAGCAGCGGCGTCGCAGCCCTTCCCGGTTTCCCAGTGGCAGGTTTCTATTTAAAGTCCTGGTGTCGGACCTTCCCACCGGCACATGAATGCTGCTGAACGGCTGCAGCTTTCTGACAGCACAGTCTGAGCGGCCAAATCAGGTTTTTCTGGGGAGCGTTCACAGCTACCACCCTCTGCAGCCTCGGCCGCCAACACAGGCTGCTTTATTCCTGTTGTCACGGCATGAAGGCCAAAAACCTGAAGTCAGCTTCCTCTGAGGATCTTGAACATCCAGAGCTGCAGCTGGTGGGAAGTTAGACAGGAAGTGATCCGGCTGAAGCAGAGAAACGCTGAGTTCAACACGTTTAACAGCAAATGAAGCCTTTAGGATTCATCCACCAGCTGAGGAAGAGTCGAGGGAAGAACAAAGCTTCATAAATCAAATGGAGTAAATTATTGAACCTCAATGTAGTTTCTGATTTCATCTGTTGTCAACAGAAGCACACAGGATAATAAATAAATAAATTTAAAATCAAGAAAAAAAAACAGATGGAAAACTGTAAAAAAGTAAAATATTTGTAAAAAACAATATTTTAGTTTATTTAAATAAAATAAAAATAGTGTAATTGTTGTGTCGAACACTGTACAGAATAAACTACTATTTTATTTTATTTTGTTTTATTTTATTTCATTTTGTTTTGTTCTGTTTTTTTATTTTATTTTGTTTCATTTTATTTTATTTTGTTTTATTTTATTTTATTTTATTTTATTTTATTTTATTTTATTTTTATTCTATTTTATTTATTTTGATGAGGACATTCACAGTTTTGGCCTGTTGTTTTCTTTTAAACATGTAAATTAACACCCTTTTCTGTGATTTCAGTGGATATTCAGTGTTTCAGTTTCACAGTTTCACATGTTTGAACATACGACGTGCTGATCTTGAAAAACTAAAGCAACAAATTTGAGTTTAAGTCAAATAAAATATGGAGTTAATGCAAAAACCAGCATCATCACTCCTCATGAGCTCCTCAGAATATCGTCTGAGACTTGGAGGTTTTATCCAGCTGGGCATCGAGGAAGGAACTGGAGGAGTCGTTTTCACGTGGAGCCTCTCCAATATTAACAGGACCTCTATATTAAAACGTTTATTAATGGCGCCTATAAATGTTTTCTGTTGCCTCATTATTCTGAGCTGAGGTGTGTTTTTAGGCTCCATTATCCTCGTTAGCTCTGTTAGCGTGTTAGCATGTCAGCTGTTAGCGTGTTAGCATCCTCACAGAGCCTCTGTTCAGTCTGAATGGACGGGGGGGGGGGGTTACAGTAACACCCTCTCTCCCCCCAGGTCACACAAATTGTCGAGCTGTGAGAAAAATTTGGGATTTCACCACGGCAGCGAGAGCTGTAACCATGGCAACAAGCATCACACCGTGCAGGAGAACAAACACACACACAGAGAGCAGCTGAAGAGCCGAGCTGAAGGTCCAGTCTCCTCCCGGTTAAAACACTTCATCACTTCACTGCTGGGAGTTAATCTCATCACAGACGCAAAGTTTGACTTTCACTAAGAAAACACTGAGCCAGAGTTTACCTCAGACCTTCAGGACCCACCTTCTGATCTGACTGGACCTTTACATCACTAACTCTGGATGTTTAAATCAGCCTCTGTGACAGTTAAGAAACACCAGCCTCCTCCAGACAGGTGGATAGAGTGGATAAGAGCACTGACCAATCAGAGCAGAGTCCATCCAGACCACTGACCAATCAGAGCAGAGTCCATCCAGACCACTGACCAATCAGAGCAGAGTTCATCCAGACCACTGACCAATCAGAGTAGAGTTCATCCAGACCACTGACCAATCAGAGCAGAGTTCATCCAGACCACTGACCAATCAGAGCAGAGTTCATCCAGACCACTGACCAATCAGAGCAGAGTTCATCCAGACCACTGACCAATCAGAGCAGAGTTCATCCAGACCACTGACCAACCAATCAGAGTTCATCCACACCACTGACCAACCAATCAGAGTTCATCCAGCTCACCTGTTCACCTGCTCAGCTTAATGAACCAACAGAGCTGAAGCCTGGAGCTGCTCCTTCCACAAAATACACATTATGCAGTTTTTATACCCTCCATTAGCCTGTAGCAGCAGCGTGTGTGTGTGTGTGTGTGTGTGTGTGTGTGTGTGTGTGTGTGTGTGTGTGTGTGTGTGTGTAGCCAGGTGTCCAAACGTACCTGTCAGCAGCTGCCAAACAGCAGCAGAAACCCAGAGAACACTCACCAATAATTACAGCAGGAGGAAGAGGGAGCTATAGAGGGAGACTCGACAGTAGACTGGAAGAGTATGGACAGTTACACACACACACACACCTACACACACACACACACACACACACACACACACACACACACACATCTAAACACTGGACTCACTATGGGCCCATTGTTGTTGCAATATGTGTTTGCAAATGTATCCAAACCTGCTAATGTGTGGATAAATCTGTAAATACATCAGGGCTGGATCCAAATATCTGAGTATTCGGTCGTTGCGGTGGCATCTGAATAATAATAATGAGATCTGAGTAGCATCACAACCATCCTACATGTCCCTTCAGCAGAGACTCTGACCTGTGAACCACCAGAACCTCCTGACTGGTTGTTCTCTGTGGTTTTATTGTTCGTTCTGGACACTTTGCAGGCAGGTTTGACCTTTCTCTCCACGTTATCTACATCCTGGAACATCAGAACAACCGAACACAGTCACAGTCATGGACCAGGTCTGGACCTGTGGACCGGGTCTATCTGTGGACCAGGTCTGGACCTGTGGACTGGGTCTATCTATGGACCAGGTCTGGACCTGTGGACTGGGTCTATCTATGGACCAGGTCTGGACCTGTGGACTGGGTCTATCTATGGACCAGGTCTGGACCTGTGGACTGGGTCTATCTATGGACCAGGTCTGGTGGACTGGGTCTATCTATGGACCAGGTCTGGACCTGTGGACTGGGTCTATCTATGGACCAGGTCTGGACCTGTGGACTGGGTCTATCTATGGACCAGGTCTGGACCTGGACTGGGTCTATCTATGGACCAGGTCTGGACCTGTGGACTGGGTCTACTATGGACCAGGGTGGACCTGGACTGGGTCCTATGGACCAGGTCTGGACCTGTGGACTGGGTCTATCTATGGACCAGGTCTGGACCTGTGGACTGGGTCTACCTATGGACCAGGTCTGGACCTGTGGACTGGGTCTACCTATGGACCAGGTCTGGACCTGTGGACTGGGTCTATCTATGGACCAGGTCTGGACCTGTGGACTGGGTCTATCTATGGACCAGGTCTGGACCTGTGGACTGGGTCTATCTATGGACCAGGTCTGGACCTGTGGACTGGGTCCATCTATGGACCAGGTCTGGACCTGTGGACTGGGTCTATCTATGGACCAGGTCTGGACCTGTGGACTGGGTCTATCTATGGACCAGGTCTGGACCTGTGGACTGGGTCTATCTATGGACCAGGTCTGGACCTGTGGACTGGGTCTATCTATGGACCAGGTCTGGACCAGTGGACTGGGTCTATCTATGGACCAGGTCTGGACCTATGGACTGGGTCTATCTATGGACCAGGTCTGGACCTGTGGACTGGGTCTATCTATGTCTGCATCATGGCTCCACATGGAGAAGAAGTGAACAGAGGAAGTGAACAATGTGACTGTGAGACTGGACAAAGATGGAAAAGGATCCAGGAAGACCAGTGATCCACTAAGAACCAGTGAAGCCCAGTGTCAGCAGGAACCAGGAGGTCTAGAAGGAGCCACAGTAGCACTGATCAGAGCTCCTACAATGACTCCACGGACAGGGAACTACTTTCACTATCTAGCTGTGGACAACAGACGGCAGCTGCTTCACACTTGGACCAGGGCTGATCAATGGAGACCAGAGTTAGTGTGGAGCTCAGACAGTGTGGAGGAGCCTGGAGAACATCAACCTCTATGGACGGAGGACCACAACTAAACCTGGCTGCTGCTCACAACTAAACTTCCAGATGGAGCTAAAGAAGATGAAGAGAAGCCTGATGGATGCTGGAGAACATTGTTTGGTCACATGAAGATCAATGAGTTGGGCTCAGATGGAGTCCAGAACCTGACCAGGACCACCACAGTGGATCATAGTCCTGACAGTGAAGCACGGAGGTGGAGTGTGATGGTAGATAAAGGTGCTGATGACATTTAGAGATGCTCCATGAAGGTCTGAGGAGGAACCAGAACACTGGCTGACCACATGGAGAAGAGGAAGATTTATCCAGAGAACAACATCACAGCAGAGCTTCTAGACCAGGACTAAGAGGAACCAGGACCTGGACAGTGAGAGTCCAGACCTGGACCCAGCAGAGGAAGGTAGAGCAACACAACCCCTCCAGAAAAGAGCAGCTGAACCCAACAGAGAAGATGTGAGAAGATGTGAGCAGCAATGATGGACTCTGGTTTCCTCCATGCTGAGGAGGACTGAGTCTGTCATCAGGACTAAAGGGGGACAGAGGAAGGACGTCTCAGACCACAGGACACTGATCTGCTGTTCAGTCAGGGTTTAGGTCTGACCGCTGTGGTTTGTGTTTAAAGCTCTGCAGAGCAGGATGAGGACAGAACCCCTCTGACTAGAACTCCCTGAAAAATTAAAGTTTTGCTCCATTTTCTGCTGCAGGAACAAGAAAGAGTTCAGCTCATGAGACGAGTATTAAAGAAGTCATCTATTATTCATTCATTAAGACAGAACTCTGCTCCCTGCTGCAGGATGAAGGCATGAAGCAGCTCTGAAGGGTGAACACATGAAGGAGACCTGAACTCAGAGGGTTTCATGTGGTGACCGGAGCATCTCATCCACAACGACTCCAAGTTAATAGACTTTAAAAACGTCCCAGAACCGCCTCAGACAGTGATCCAGAATGAGACCAGAGAGGTTTACAATTGGTTCTAAAAGTTACTCTAAACTTGTCCAGAATGACCGTTTGTGGCCTTTTGGACACATAAACCACTGGAAGTCAGTCTAAAATGAGTTTAAAATGCCATGAACAAGTTTAAAAACATCCAGAATGAGTTGAAATGAAAGTCCACAACTAGTCAGAAATAGCTGAAAAAGGAATCAGCCACTGTGGACGTTTGTCTGAAAATGAGTAGAAACGTGTCCAGAATGATTTTTTGAAGCCATGAACAACCCCAGAATCCTGAAAATGGTCAGAACTTGGTGGAAAAATGTCCAAAAACGTGTTAGAAATGTCTGAAATAACGTTTAAAACAAGCTAAAACTGATCTAAAGGAGACTAAATTCGTCCAAAACGACTCAAATTGTGACCAGATAAATTATAAATGTGAACCAGATCCATGAACTGCTAGGAATCTCTTTCACAGCTGAACGTCCACTTCCTGCTGAGTGTTCTGAGTCTCGGTTCATCGGAACCCACAAAAATCAAAAGCAACATGAGAGGAAATGTAATTTCAAAATAAAACAGGAAGTGAAAATAAACAAATAGGAAACACATTAAATGGATGAATCTCAAAAAACAAACCAGAAAACAAAGTTAAATCCAAGTTTGATGTCAGCTGACCTCAGCCTCAGGTTGTCATCACACACAAAACAACAACAAAGACACAAAACAACAACAAAGAGACACAAAACAACAACAAAGAGACACAAAACAACAACAAAGACACAAAACAACAACAAAGAGACACAAAACAACAACAAAGAGACACAAAACAACAACAAAGACACAAAACAACAACAAAGAGACACAAAACAACAACAAAGAGACACAAAACAACAACAAAGAGACACAAAACAACAACAAAGAGACACAAAACAACCACAAAGAGACACAAAACAACAACAAAGAGACACAAAACAACAACAAAGAGACACAAAACAACCACAAAGAGACACAAAACAACAACAAAGAGACACAAAACAACAACAAAAAGACACAAAACAACAACAAAGAGACACAAAACAACAACAAAGAGACACAAAACAACCACAAAGACACACAAAACAACCACAAAGAGACACAAAACAACCACAAAGAGACACAAAACAACAACAAAGACACAAAACAACCCCAAAGAGACTCAAAACAACCACAAAGAGACACAAAACAACAACAAAGACACAAAACAACCACAAAGAGACAAAAAACAACAACAAAGAGACACAACACAACCACAAAGAGACACAAAACAACAACAAAGACACAAAACAACCCCAAAGAGACACAAAACAACCACAGAGAGACACAAAACAACAACAAAGACACAAAACAACCACAAAGAGACAAAAAACAACAACAAAGAGACACAAAACAACCACAAAGAGACACAAAACAACCACAAAGAGACACAAAACAACAACAAAGAGACACAAAACAACCACAAAGAGACACAAAACAACAACAAAGAGACACAAAACAACAACAAAGAGACACAAAACAACCACAAAGAGACACAAACAACCACAAAGACACAAAACAACAACAAAGAGACACAAAACAACAACAAAGAGACACAAAACAACCACAAAGACACAAAACAACAACAAAGAGACACAAAACAACCACAAAGAGACACAAAACAACTACAAAGAGACACAAAACGACCACAAAGAGACACAAAACAGCAACAAAGAGACACAAAACAACCACAAAGAGACACAAAACAACTACAAAGAGACACAAAACAACCACAGAGAGACAAAAAACAACCACAAAGAGACACAAAACAACCACAAAGAGACACAAAACAACCACAAAGAGACACAAAACAACCACAAAGAGACACAAAACGACCACAAAGAGACACAAAACAACCACAGAGAGACACAAAAACAACCAAAGAAGTGGACACAAAACAACAACAAAGAGACACAAAACAACCACAAAGAGACACAAAACAACCACAAAGAGACACAAAACAACTACAAAGAGACAAAAACAACAACAAAGACACAAA